>JAECXG010000663.1:1800000-2273115 GCA_018152135.1 Drosophila paulistorum | reverse complement strand
TTATTCTTAAACAGTATGTATGTTTAATTATTAGTATTTCCGAAATCACCTTTTACTCATCCTCAAACAAAGTCAAATTATCGATGGCACTGTCCAAGTGTGACGAATTTCGTTTAACGAGAAGTATGTTTTCCAGCGTTTCGTGGCTCAATTTATTGCGGTTATCCGGCAAAATCAACTTTATTGATGAAAACGGCCGCTTTATACTAACATGAAAAAATGTATGTTTGTCTTTGATAAAATAATATTTTTAATTAAACAAGAAAGCTTACCTGATTTGGGAGGAATAGCAAAACATATTTTGCTTAGTGCATAAAGCTCTGGATTGCTTGATTTCCTGTCCTTCCAAAAATTTATGACATTTTTATTGGCTTTCATGAAAGAAAGTTTTAAGTTTTCAATCTTCTCAAACACATTAGTGGATTCCTTTGGAACCACCATGTTCGCACTTAAGAAGTTGTCCAATAGCTCATAATTATTGTCTTGGAAGTCTTCAGAGTGATTCAAGGCTAGGTCCGTGAATTGTCATTTGTTCCCAAAATGTCTTCAAAAAATGCACAGCTCTTTCTTTTTGCTTAAGTTAAATCAAATGAAATATGAAATATGAAATCTGGGGTCCAAATATAGGCAAGCGTCAAATCCAACGTGTGAGACCAAGGTTTTACTTCTTGCATCAATGCTTTCAATTAACTTCTTTCCAATAACATATATAATTGACTCTTTATTCCCAGAATTAGTTGCTAAGATCTGGTTAGTAGCTAGTTTGCATGTTAGCCACAAAGTATAAAAATTTCCATAATGCAACTCTTCATCTTGGAAATGTACAATAGCTTTTTGAAGTGGAGCCATAATAGTTACGTAGTTAGTTACGTAGGACTCTATAAAGTCCCATAAAACTTCATTTGCTTCAAAATTTTCTTCTCCTTGTTTTGTCTCTTACCGTTTCAACAAGGCTCAATATACATTTCGCCCTATTTAGTTGGTTAATCATTTTAAATGTTGATCCCCATCTTGTTGGACAATCCAATTGCTGTATTGGATATTTTCGTAATTCGAACAAATCACGAAGCGATAACCGCTTGAAGGTTTACGAACGTACTTGGCATCATACGTACATTCCTCTATTTACATGTTTTGTTACGTCCAAAATACAAAGCTGTGCGGTGTGTGCTGCGCAACGGCATATTTGTATATCACCCACATACATATTTTCTATATTTTCAAAGTGGTCAATTTGATTGATATACATACATACTCAATGTTCTTTTGTTCAATACCCGCTTCGACAAAATCGTCGTCGCATTTGTACATTTGCGATAAAATCTTTAATTTTTTATCATATTGGCGCCATTATCAGATGAAATTTATACAATTTCACGAAACGCTAGAAAATATACTTCTTGTTAAACTAAATTCGACACACTTGGACAGTGCCATCGATAATTTGACTTTGTTTGAGGATGAGTAAAAGGTGATTTCGGAAATACTAATACTTAAACATATGTACATACATTGTCCCTAATTTCTATAAATAAAACCTTTGAAAACTTGTAACAAATATCATGAAGAGTCTTACAAGGAGAACTTCAGGTATGCGAAACGCCGATTTGGATGAATTTTGGATATGTTGTAGAATACCCCGTCAATTGAAGCTGTGTGAAATATTTCGGCGCACTATTCTATTTTTCCTTATAAATCGTGTTTAAAGCTATAGCTTCGGTGACTTATAGGTAAAACGCCGAAAGGAGTTCAAGCAGCTCGGCGGTGTAAGGGGTGGAGGTCCCGATTAAAGTTGGAGAAACCCAGGTTCAAACCCCGCCCGAAACCGGTTAGTTTTGGAATTTTTTTTTTTTGTCTTCTTAATAATTATTTTTTTAAATAGCTAAACAGGTCTTTTGATGATTTTTGATGAAATTAATTTTGTATGCCTTTACAAAAACATAAATGTAATATATACGAATATAGACGTAAAATACACGAATTAACTTCTGTCTTCACATTTCGAACCTGGGATTCTCTAACTTTACTCGGGACCTCTACCCCTTACACCGCCGAGCTGCTTGAAGTCCTCTCTACGTTTTACCTATAAGTCACCGAAGCTATAGCTTTAAACACGATGTATAAGGAAAATATAGAATAGTGCGCCGAAATATTTCACACAGCTTCAAATGACTGGGTATTCTACAACATATCCAAAATTCATCCAAATCGGTGATTCGCATACCGGAAGTTCCCCTTGTTAGTGTTGTTTTTGCGTTGCAGGGTACTTACGTAATCAGTAACTTAATAAATAAATATCAAAGAAGCTAACTTCGGCAATGCCGAAGTTTATATACCCTTGCAGTCCTTGGCAATAATTTTTTTACATTTTGAAATTTCTTTCCTCGCAACTCAATTCATCAACACACAAACAAAACATTCAAATTATTTCTCTCTTTACTACAAATTTTTAAGCAAAGCACAACACGCATACACATACATACATACGTGTAGCGCTACGTCTGTGTGTGCGTATGCATGTGCTCTGTTTGATTTGCTGATGACGTAGAACCGATTTGTATTGACTGTAACTTGTGTTCTATTTATCCGATCAAACTCAAATTTTGGGATCTGAGATTTTATATCAAATTCTATTATATTGGTAAATTTCATGGGGATACTCCAATTTTTGCAAAAATTTTTGTTCTAGAGCTATATGATATAGTAGTCCGATCCTGACAATTTTCATACTCTATTATCTCCCGGCTAAAAGTAGCTCAAATATGAAATTTCATTCCGATAGCTCTTAAGATGCCAGCGTGAAGTTGATTTGCACAGACGGACGGACGGACGGACGGACTGACGGACGGACAGACGGACATGGCTATATCGACTCAGCTTCTCATGCTGATCAAGAATATATATACTTTATGTGGTCGGAAACGTCTCCTTCTGTGCGTTACAAACATCTGACCAATTTTATAATACCCTCTGCAAGGGTATAATTACTGTGTGTTAATCTAAATAATGGAAATACATTGTAGAGGTTCTTTTACCTATTTTCTTATTAGTTTAATCAATGTTCAAATAAAAAAAAATATTAATTTGAACATAATAGTAATATCAAAAATGAATATATATGAGAGCGGTAGCAAACATCAAAAAAGTATTTCATCTGCTATCATCGCGCTCTAGGTTTTGAACTACGGCTACGGCTACATATGAAATTTCGTTTTGAAAACGTCAAAAACTATAGCAGAGCATAGCATTTATTTTTCGTAGTTTGCCTTTGACTCTGCTCCTGCTCTCGTCAAAAACGTGAGCGGGATCGAGAGCAAAAAAAAATACTACGGAGTTTCATACTAATATCAAACCCTGATGTAAACATTGTCTGTAGGAAACAAAGTGTCAGGCGGGCATAATAATGGCAATCGTGCAGTATCTAGTGAGCGAGACAGAACGACACGCAGCGGCCGTACCTAACTGGTCGACTCACTCATTGGCAAATAAAGCAGAAGCGTTGATTCAAAAAAGCACTCGCAATCGTACTCTCGCCTCGATCACATCGCGCACCCAAACTTATCACTATTATAATAATAAATATATGTGTTCTTAACACAAAGAAACATTGTTAATAAATAAGACTAAATAAGAAAATTAAAATCCCACAAACTGGGGGCTTAACCGATATTTTGGCCTAAGACAATTAGTGAAATTTGTGTGTGCGTAAAGCAAGTGAACAGAAAGTTTTTAAAATTGCAAACATTAACGTGTAAAACATATACAAAATCAAGGTTGTTGGCGAACGAATTTCAAAAAGTAGTAGAAGTTGGTGTGACTGTAAGAGAGTCGACGACTGGTTGGCGAGACGGTTAGCTGTCGTCATTAAGAGAGATCAGACAGCGGACACGAAGTTGATGATAATTAGTGTTCACAGTGGAAGCAGACACGAAGTTGATGATAACCAATGTTTACTGTGGAAGCAGACAAACCAAGAGAGCAGACACCACAAAGTTGATGATAACCAGTTGTAATCTACTTATCCGGCCTCATGTTTGGGCGCCATACATTTTATACATTTTACATTTTACATTTTACATTTTATGTAATCTTCCTATCAAAGCGACGATAAATCGACCGATAACCGAAAGAAGGCGGTGAATTGCAGCAGATCGAGATCCTTTGTTTCCGTAGCTCTTGCGGGGTGGGAGGGTTGTTTGCTGAAATCTCTACCTTTAATTATGAAATTCAATTTTTATTAGGATCTCTACTGAAACTAACTTTAAATGGCAATTGAATGACTTGCAAGAAATTTACTTATGATCACAGTAAGGAGTTCATATTAAAAATATCAAGGAAGCTAGTTAGCAATGCCGAAGTTGGCAATGCCAATATTTATATACCCTTGCAGTCTTTAACAATAATATTTTTATATTTTGAAATTTGTTTCGCTACAACCCAATTTATCAATACACAAACAAAACATTCAAATTATTACTCTATTTACTAACATTTTTTCTTATTCCATCATTTCCTAACCAAAGCACCGCACGCTTACACATACAGCGCTGCATATGTGTGTGTATGCATGTGCTCTGTTGATTTGATGATGACTTAGTAGGCAGCAACCAGCGCTGCCGTCAGCGCTTGAACCGATTTGTACTGCCTGTAACTTGTGTTCTATTTATCCGATCAGATTCAAATTTTGGGATCTGAGGTTCATTATCCAAATATATCATATTATTAAATTTCATGGGGTTACTCCAATTTTTCCAAAAATAACCATAGTTGTCCGATCCCGATGATTTTCATACTTTATTTTATCCGGGTAGTAACAAGCCCAAAATAACCAAAAAATTTCATCCCCATAGCCCTTAAGATGGCTGACTAAAACGCATACGCACCGACGGACTATATCGACTCAGCTTCTCATGCTGATCAAGAATATATATATATTCTTTGGTTCACAAACTAGTGGTTACGAGGTCAAAGATGTAGGACCTGTAAGTTGTATAGCCTCCCAACCATGAATCTTTGTTGTTCTTTGTAAAGATTCCCATAAAACTGAACAATATCAACTCATGTACCCATGTCACTAGGAATATCAATTATAAGGCTTAAGTAATCATATTCAAGTTCATTATAATTTCAGATAGAAGCATTTCTTTTCTTATATATTAAATTTTTAACAAACTATATATACCGACGGATTTTAATTGCTTGCTCAAAATTCCAAATTTTTCAGACTTGAGAAACAATAGAACTCAAAGGAAATTAAACTATTCAATAAGATGGACTAAAGCTAGTATTATAAAAGAGAGCTTACTAGTTACAGATTAGTAATTATAGAAGATAATAGAATAAAAACCAGAGGGTCGGGGCTAACTTCTAACTGTTTTGCTAATTCTTTTCTTACCCATAGCCATCAAAGTGTAAAAACGTTTTATCTAAACAGGCTAATGTTTGCGAAAGACCTGCCTACAATCTTACCATAGGAAATAACAAAGATATTGATCAAAGTCACTGTTTTCCACCGATCGTTCCTATGGGAGCTATATGATATAGTCAACCGATCTTCATAAAATTCGGCGTAGTCATTGACAGATAAATTAAACTGACAAAAGTTTAATTTGAAAGCAATCGCGTCAAAAGTGACTTTCATCAAAATGTTCGATATATCCTATGCTAAGATTGAAGGCCGTTATTTCGCAAACATTTGACTTTTTGGATAAAACGTCTTTACACTTTGATGGCTATGGGTAAGGAAAGAATTACCAAAACAGTTGCAAGGGTGTACAAACTTCTACACGGTCGAAGGTAACGCCGGCTCTCTGGTTTGTTATTCATTTACTCTATTTATTTTTTATTTTACATTTTACTTAATTAAATTTTTTTTTTTTAACTTGATACAAACTTCGAAACAAAATCAGTTCAAAATGGAAAATTATTTTCACTTTACTTTTTAGCACAAAACGATGCAAGGGTATAACCTTGCAGAGGGTATTATAAAATTGGTCAGATGTTTGTAACGCACAGAAGGAGACGTTTCCGACCCCATAAAGTATATATATTCTTGATCAGCTTGAGAAGCTGAGTCGATATAGCCATGTCCGTCTGTCCGACCGTCTGTGCGTACGCGTTTTACTCAGCCATCTTAAAAGATATCGGGTTGAAATTTTTTTTGGGGACTCTTTATTACCTGTGTGAGATAAAGTATGAAAATCATCGGGATCGGACTACTATATCATATAGCTCTGGAACAAAAATTTTTGCAAAAATTGGAGTATCCCCATGAAATTTACCAATATAATAGAATTTGATATAAAATCTCAGATTCCAAAATTTGAAGCTGATCGGATAAATAGAACACAAGCTACAGTCAGTACAAATCGGTTCAAGCGCTGCCGGCAGCGCTGCTTGCTGCCTACTACGTCATCAGCAAATCAAACAGAGCACATGCATACACACACACAGACGCAGCGTTACACGAACTGTATGTGTATACATGTTGTGCTTTGCTTACGGAATTTGATTTGAAATTTGATTAATTGATACTATCCATACATTAACATACCAATCTTGTTAAGCAATTTATGTACAGGTAATTGTGTGAAATGGATCGAGACTAGGGAACTAGAAGAATGCGCTTTAACCTTACAGTGGAGTCAGTTTCATCTTTTTGTGAATGCAAAACAACTGTTAAAAGCTGCATTGTCGTTTATACGTAGTAAGAGAGCTATTTGTAGCTGGGAGTCCCTGAAGGTTGCTTTGAAAATTGAATTCAGAGTAAAGGTTTCATCAGCAGAAGTTCACAGAAGACTAGGCAATCGACAGTTGAAGAGAGGTGAGAATTTGTATGAATTATTGTATTCGTTAATGGAAATTGCAAAGCCGATCTATTTGGATGATGAAATTTTAATCGAGTATTTCGTAGAAGGTATACCAGACATGAAAGCAAATAAGGCAAGAACACTGGATGCGTTACAAGTTCAAATAGAGACCTTTTTAAAATCCTATGATCCTAGGAAGTCATCAAAGAAATCAACATTTTAATCATCTTTTCAAAAGCAATGCAGAGATAATAGAGAGAAAATATCGATAACAAAGGGAGAACGCAAATATTTTAAGAGCGGTTATTCTTTGCACATCAAGAGAGACTGTAAAAAGAAAACGTTTACTTGTTTTATGTGTGGCGAAACACGCCATCGTTCATTCGAATGCAAGGGAAAGGATACCACCAAAGTTGAAAGAACCAACTTTGTAGAGGATAAATTAGTAAAACCATCCGGTAAATTTACCGATTCGGGTTTGGAGTTGAAAGAAGTAACTTATAAGACGATTAAGTTCAACGGTCTACTTGATACAGGAGCAAATTTGAGTCTCATACGTAAGCATTGGTGGAAGTCATGTAAAGTCCTTTGGTACTTTTAGCATAAGTGTCGAGATAAATGACATAGAGATGAAAGTCGAGTTTCATATCGTTCCTAAAGAGGACATGGCATATCAGGCAATTTTAGGTAGAACCATATTAGATCACGTCGATTTGGTTGTTACAAAGAACATTACAAAGTTTGTGAGCATCAAGAAAAGAATCACTGTGTAAGGCGAATGGATCTTGTGCTGAGTTGTTTAAGAAATTTGAAAGCATGTGTATGCACAGTGCAGAACAGAATAAAGTGGAAATCAAGAGTGACTTGTCACATATCAGGGCAGAAATCGGTAGTGAAGTCAAGAAGTTGATTAAAAGTTACAAACCTATTAGAAATACAAACACTCCTGTAGAAGGGCTGAGTCCACTTAGCTTATCACATTTATTTAATTATAAAAAAGAAATTATCTTGAATAGGGATTCCCGGACAGAAGGAAAATAACCCAGTCTTCATTCGTTGAATTCAAAATATGAACTGATTTTATTGGAAAATTGTTGTATATATAAATGAACTCTTAGAATCTAGGCTCGATACTCGAGGCGACAAATCTTCTTAAAAATGCTTATTCTAATGCCCCACATCTTCGGGGTTGAAAATTTGTTTATATTTCATGCTCAGCGTTTGGCGACTTGATAATTCGTCGTTGTGGTCTTAAGTGTTAAGTGTCGACAGAGTGCGGATGCATGTGTGTTTGGTTTTAAGCAATAATTGTCATATGAATTTTATGACTTACTTTTGTTTATGTTTCGATTTGTATATTTCTTTGGTCAATCTGATTTGGTGAAGCCATTTCAGCTGACCACGATGTTTAATCTTAAACATTCTGCAAAGGGCCGCCAAATGCGACGTTTTGGATTTTATTTTTATAGTTAGTTAGTTGTCTTATGCAAATTATTATTAACATTATCATTAGTAAGATAACTATTGTTAAACATGACGTTCAACCTAGTCAATCTAATGTTCCTTTACGATTGTCACTGACTTCTCATCTTTTTGTAATATTTGGCTTATTACCTAACGGTTTCTGTTTCGGGATATCTACCCATTCCTGATGTGCATTACTGTGATGACTTCTAGCCTTTTTATATGGTGGAGAATTTACTTTTTGACTTGTCCCAATGTGATCTTTGCTTCAATATTTTGAAATAGCGCTGATTGTTGAAATTTGAGTGGTTATTTTGTTTATTATAAAATTTTGTTCTTTTATAATTATTTTGCCATATCTGCCTTTTTGGTACTATAGTTTCGGACAATTTGTTACCGGAATCTATTTTGATATTATTTTTTAGACAATCATTATCTAATTGACACATTGCCTTTGGAATATTTTCATTTTGTACTGGCTCTGGGATATATACTTTTTGTTCCCCAATTTTCACTTTACCTCCAATGTGAGGTCCTGCCGGGGGCCATAAATTTATTTTTTTAGTTTTGCTGTTGCATTTCTTTGGGATTGTGTCGTTTTTACTTTGAAATTTACCTTTCCTCTCCCATCGTTGTTCAAAACCTGTGACATCTATTGTTGTTGCCACTACAGATTTATTCTGATTTGATTTGGTGCATCCCGAGACGATCCAACCAAATTGAGTATTTTGGCCTAGCAGGCCATCAATCTTTGTAATTCCCCATTTTAAGATTTGGGTATATACGTTTACTCCCATTATTATATCAACCCTACCAGGTTTATTAAAGGTAGGATCAGCTAGCACGTAAGTTTGCCATTTTGACATATCCACGTTTGCTATTTTTAATGGAAGAGCTTTCATTAACTTTGCACCACAATTGCCTCAACCTTAAGATTTCCTTTCCAACGATTTTGCGTCTTGACATGTAATTTTACCTTATATTTTGATTTATTGGATTTTATTGAGGAGACGCCAATTATTTCTGTATATTGTTTAATTTTAAGTAATTTTAATATTTGAGCGGCTTCTTCAGGCAAAATGGTGCTCCTTGAACCATAATCAATAAGGGCTCTTAGCGTCTTATATCCTCCATTTACATTTTTTACTTGTATTACAGCTGTGGCCAATAGTGTTGGTTGTTCGGTTACACAAGTATTAACTCTCTCCTGTTTTTCTTCAAAATGGAGTAAGGTATAGTGTTCCTTACTGCACAATGAACAGACCATTTCATTAGTGCACACTTTATTGCTTGAATGGTTCAAGCATCTTATGCATAGCTGCACTTTTTTGGCGATTTCATACCTTTCCGTAGGTGTCAAACCTTTAAACTTATAGCACTTATACGCTTTGTGCCCGGCAGTTTAGCAAATCGGACATTTATCTTCGACTTCCGCATAATTTAATACAGTTTGTACCGGTTTTTTCTCTTCTTTTCTCATGGCACTTAGCGAGCAATATCTTTGCTCCAAGTATTCCATGACATCAGATAGCATTTGAATTTGCCTTGTTTTTTTAATCTGACTCTCATACAATTGTAGAGCCTCTCTGTGAAATTTCCTTAGAAGGATTTGAGCCACTATGACGTCAACTTCATCGGACAAATTTGTTTTAATTTTCATTAAGTGCACTGACTCATTAACTATGTCCATCACTCCCTTTACATTTTTTGCGGATTCTTTGTTGATCATCGGTAAATCAACGATCCGACTTAATTTTTCGGAAAATACCCTCCGATTATTTTCATACCGCTTGGTTAACTATTCCCAAGCAGCACTATAATTATCAGCTGAACCTGACAATATATGAGCTACCATGCTCCTCGCTTCGCTCTTTAACGCGGATTCCAAATAATTAAATTTAAGAGCAAGACTTAAATCTTCTCTTTTTTCAATCAGTTCCGCAAATAATTCTACAAACAGGTTCTCTAGGTTCTCCAGAAAACGTGGGTACCTGTATTTTCGGCAACACCGGTAGTTCGCCTCTCCTTATTGTTTATCTTCATTTCTAACATGGATACAGAATTCCGAACATCGAATTCTAAATCCTCCAAAGTATTTTTAAATTTTGCATCTTTCAACACAACCTGGCACGCCTGTACTTTCTCTCATAAATAATTGATCTTATTAATATACATATATAATGCATGCCTCACTACCTGTTGAATTATCTATAGTGCGTAAATCTTTGGTTAGCCTATCCAAATATTCCTGGAGCTGTCGGACTCTATCCATAAATATCTCGTGGTTGCCACAACCGTTTTCATTACTGGAGGTCGCATTCCCTCGCGACTCTCCTTTGCTATCATCAAACATTTCTGACATATTCGCTTCTGCTGCAACTAACACTGACTTAATAGTGCCTGGTTTTTCTGACTCTCCTGTAGCTATTATTTTGTCAACTATCTTTAACATTCCTTCATGTAGTTTATCTGTGAAATACTGATGATCGAACTTCCCTTGCTGTAGCAATTTGTTATGATTAGGTAACCATCGATTCCTAATCTCTTTTAATTCCTCGATCACCTTGCTAGTTATGTTTCTGGGATGTAGTGCTTCTAACTGCCTTATCCTGGTATGCAACTCTAACTGCTTCCCTAACAACTTTTCAGTTTTGTTAAGAAACATTTTGTATGGTGTATGTAAGTATGTTTGACAATAAATTGATTTTTTTATACCCTTGCAAAAAGGGTGTATTAATTTTGGTCAGAAGTGTGCAACGCATAGAAGGAAGCATCTCCGACCATATAAAGTATATATATTCTTGATCAGCACGACGAGACGAGTTCAAATAACCATGTCCGTCCGTCCGTCTGTCTGTCCGTCCGTCTGGATCGATGCGAACTCCTCCTAGACCGTAAGAGCTACACAGCTGAAATTTTGCACGTAGGCTTGTATATACTGCAGGGTTTGTATATCTCGGATCACTATATCGTATAGCTCCCATACAAACGGCAAAGTCACGAACAGTGACTTTTCTCAATAACTTCGTTATTTTATAAGCAATTGTCATAAAAGTTGGTATTGACCAGTTTTGTGTTCTTATTAATAATTGTGCCAATTTTGATCAAGATCGGGTGACTATATCGTATAGCTCCCATACAAACGGGAAAGTCACGAACAGTGACTTTTCTCAATAACTTCGTTACTTTTTAAGCTTGAGTGACTATATCATATAGCTCCCATAGGAACGATCGTTCAAAAACAGTGACTTTTGTCAATAACTTCGTTACTTTTGATGCGATTTTAAATTTAACATTTGTCAGTTTAATATATCTGTTAATGACTGTGCCGAATTTGGTAAAGATCGGGTAACTATATCATATAGCTCCCATAGGAAGGATAGGTGGAAAACAGTGACTTTCATCAGAAAGTTCGTTATATCCTATGCTAAGATTGAAGGCCGTTCTTTCGCAAACATTACCCTTTTTAGATAAAACAGTTAGTTTAGATAAAAGAGTTACTAACAAACTTGCAAGGGTATACAAACTTTGACGCGGTCGAAGTTAGACCCGGCCCTCTGGTTTTATATTATTATTGAGCCTTCAACGGGCAACTTGCTTATAAATATTATGATTTTTTCTTTTTTGCTTTTTAATCAATTTTATATATTTTTTTGTTTACTTTCCCTACTCGATCATCGCAGTGATCTCCTGCTTATTTGGCGTGTGGCTTCACGGGCCACACTGTACACCGAGTAACGCAATTATTGCTCAGTTTAATATAGTAACATTTTTCTTTTTTGCAAACAATTTTACTTTATGATGTATTTGATTGTTGGGCGCTCTTTGTAGCGCTACCGGTCCTACTGCATTCCGGGTCTAGCTTGTCGCGCTAGACGGTGCCGGTGCTGGTCTTCGCACAGGCTGTTGGCGCGCCTTGACACAGGTATACTCGCAATATGGCGAATATAATGGTCCAGGGCAGTTCGCCGGGCACTTCTTCTCTGGTGTGGTCTGGATTGTCTTCTTCGGTTCTGCTTTTTGGGATTCGTAATTTATTTGCCTTTGCCCAACTAATTGTTGTGTTGGTGGCAAACAGTAGCTAAAGGAGTTCGGCTTTCCTTTGTTTTAGCCGATTCTTAACTCCGCTACTTCTTGGCATTGCTCATCACCTATACTCTCTCAGATTTCATTTTTTTTCCCAGACCATGTGTGTCCATTCCGCCATGTGATGATTCTACTTCTTTTTTTCTATCGTTGCTCAGCTGCTGTTGTCCAGGGCCTATGGGCTCAGGCGGTACCGGTGCCGGTAATCGCACCTGATTTTCTCATATTAGCAGCCTCTTCTGTGCAATTATCTTGTTGCTCTGCTGCTGTTTGTAGTTGCCGACTTGCAACTACATATACACTTTTAACTTTAACTTTTTTTTCGATAGTCGTTGCTCTGCTGCTGTTTGTCTTTGCCGACTTGCAACTACATATACACTTTTAACTTTAACTTTTTTTTTCGATAGTAGGGCTTCGAATTAGACGTCTGCATGAATGCATTCAAAACAAAGCAACTTTGAGTACATTCGAATTGAGTAGAATATGAGTGAGTGAAAAAGACAGAATGAGACGAATGTGTATAGTACTGTTTCGCTAGACGAACATGTTGTGTTTCATCTCGAAAAACAGAGTATAACAAAAGGAGAGCAAAATGAAATGAGAACTTCGAGAACATTCGAACTACTCAAGTAGTTCGCAGAATACTTTGTGTACTCACTTTGTGCTTTGAGAAATTTTCAACAGACGTGAGAAATGGAAGGCGAAGATGCAGAAAGAAATGTATGTATTTGGCGGCAAATGCCAATGTGTTGTTTTTGTGTTTTGTTTTGTTTACAGCTTGTGTTTCAGTTTTACTAACAAAATGTGTAGTTGTCACCGTCTATAAATTATTACTGTGTTGATATTTGCAGATTTAATATATATTTGATTAAAATATATATAATTTAGGAGAGCGCGTTGCTTAAAAGCGACGAAATAAAAAAAAATGCTACAAAGTGGATTGTACAGCTCAACTGATAAAAGTGGGCGAAGCGAAGTGTGGTGATATTTTGCAAAAATCAAAAACGAATGTGGAATTGAGTTGAATGGGATTCTTGCTTGCAAAATGTGTTTTTCGGTTTTGAAGTTTTCAGGTAGCACATCAAATTTGGTAATACACAAATGCTACATTGTGAACGCCCGTAAAACAGAGAAAAATTCACTAATCTAAACAAATTCTGCAACAAAGCATGAGGCTGTTAATGTTTTTACCGAATGGGTAATCAAAAATTGTGGCCAGTTTAAAATTGTCGAAGATTCCGGACACAAAAACTATGCATCGTTTTTGATTAAAGTGGGAGCAATTTTTGGTAGTAATGTCGACGTCGAGAAATTGCTACCGCTTCCAACAACTATATCAAGGAATATAGATGCAATATACGACACACACTTTGGCCCGATTCAAGATGAAATTAAAAAATGTAAGAGTTTTGGATACGCCATTACCAGTGACATATGGACAGACAATTTTTTGATATCGTCTTACTTGTCCTGTACCATACACTACATTAAGGATGGAGCTCTTGTTGACAGATTATTAGCCATGAAGTCAATGAAGGAAGTCTCCTGCACAGGTATGTATCTATATTTAATATATATATATGTAAAAGTTTTAAATTCATTATTCTTTGTTTAGGTGCAAATGTACGTGCAAAAATCGGCGACATTTTAGGAGATTTTGGATGTGACCTCGAAAAGGACAATCCACTTATTGTTAAAGCCTTCTGCAACTTAGAAAAAATTCATTTTGTCAATCATTTATTGAACAACGCCGTCGAGAAATTAATTCAGTCTGTTCCTTTTGTATCACATTCTACAAAACTGGTGAAGTATTTTAAAAAGTCTGGAGCTAATTCTTCTTTGGGTCTCTCGCTAAAAAGCTTTTGTCCAACACGCTGGAACACAGTATACTATTTGCTTAAGTCAGTAGATAGTAATTGGACGGAAATAATTTAAATTTGGAAAGGAAAAGGTCAAGAATATAGAATTGAAGGAATCAATAAAAATAATTTAGCTGCCATAGTCTGTCTGTTAGAAGCATTTGAAAACGTTTCCAATAAACTAGAAGCAGTTAAACGCCCGACCTTTCATTTGGTTCTACCAAATATATATAATTTAAAAAATAAAAATGTCAGTCCGACTACAGTGATAGTGAACTAATTGAATCAATGAAGTTTTCACTACGATCTCAAATTTTCGATACAATTACTCCAAATTTATCAAAATATCATAGCATTGCATTGTTTCTGTTTCCACCAACAAATAAGCTAAAGCAATTTTCTCAAAATGAAAGGGAAACAACAATAAATGACTGCAAAACAATAATGCAGAATTTTTTAGTAGAGTCAAGTTGTGAAACTTTTGAAACTCAAACAGCTAGCGATGAATTTGATGAGTTCATAGAAGCTGTCCAGGTTGACTCCAATACAGATCAGATTGAAATGGAAATAGCAGGCTATACAAACATAAATGTTCCATACTCAACCAATTTTGACGTTTTGGTATGGTGGAACATGCACAAACATTTTTTCCCAATACTGCATAAAACAAGCTGCCAAATATTTTGTATTCCAGCCAGCAGCGCAGCTTCTGAGAGAACTTTCTCAATCGCAAGAAACTTAATAACAAAAAAGCGATGTTCAATAGCTTCTAATCCATATAACATTAATAAAATTATGTTTTTAAACTCAAATATAAATTATATGTAATAAATATATAAATTAAATAATTCACAACAAAAAATACATTTCTATATTTTCTTTATTTTTTCCTCTTTCTTTTAACGAACTGATTTCATTGGAAAAATTGTTGTATATATAAATGAACTCTTAGAATCTAGGCTCGATACTCGAGGCGACAAATGTTCTTAAAAATGCTTATTTTAATGCCCCACGTCTTCGGGGTTGAAAATTTAAGTGTCGACAGACACTTTATTTTAAGCAATAATTGTCATATGAATTTTATGACTTACTTTTGTTTATGTTTCGATTTGTATATTTCTTTGGTCAATCTGATTTGGTGAAGCCATTTCAGCTGACCACGATGTTTAATCTTAAACAATCTTATTGAACACTTTTAATTTAACGAGACCAAGACAACCTCTTCGTCTAGCAACTCAAGCCTCTCTCCCCTCTCGATTATCCACCTATCGACATCTATCAAACGAATATCGTTTTCGGCATTCTGATACCATTAGGGGTTCTCACGCAATCCTACATTCGGCCATTCTACAGCCTCATTCGTCCCGAATGATGGATTCCTCATCTTAATGTACTCCGCTACGGTATTGGCCCTATTTGGGCCCTCACCATCCCCAATCTTCTCCACTGAGTATCTACCATGTCTTAACTTCCTAACAATTTTTTACGGCCCTAGATAATTCTTCTTAAGCTTCAGCCCTTCTCCAAACTGGGTACGCTTTATAGCAACCATATCGCCCACTTCGTATTCGGTTTTGGACTTTCTGAACTTGTTATATGAATTACGATTTTAATTCTTTCTGTATTTTTGCTATATTATCTTTTGCTAATCTACGAATTTCATCTTTCTCTCGTTGCAACTCTATAAGTAATTCTTCTTCTAACTGACACGCTTGATCATATGTCGTTCTCATTCAATACCAGTCCAAATTTTAAAAGGCGAGATCTTAGTACTCCGGGATGGCGAGGAGTTGATGAACTGTTGTACCCTGCCAGGACTTGGGTTCCTCTGCACATAACTTGGTCAATAGAGTTAAAACAGTACTTTTAAGACGCTCGACTTGCCCATTTCCACGAGGTACTCCTGTAGCAATAAGTAAATGCTGAATCTTTTGGGAGGTACAGTATTCTTTAAACATGTTGGAAGTGAAAGCAGTTCCTCTGTCAGTTATAAAACGTTTCGGGTTCCCGAATACTTCCGATTGTCTCTGCAGACTATCAACAACTTCCTCAGATCCTGTGCTCTTAGTGGGATATAGCCAGACGAACTTGGAGAAAGCATCTACTATGACCAAAACATGGGTATACTGCTTTTTTGTAGATTCCATGGGGCCTATATGATCTATGTGAAACGTTGTCAATGGCTCATCACCTGTGTCGATGAAATTTAAAAATCCTTCCTTCCTTCCATGCTTCTGCTCGCTCACAATGCACTCCACACACGATTATCAAATCGTCAAATCAAATGGTTATCAACCACATCAACTTTGCTGGCAACGTTTGGTATATAATAATCTTTTCCTAGAACATCTATGGTCTTCTTAATTCCAAAATGCCCCTGGCGGTGCGCCATAGTTATGATTTCTCTTTCCATTACCGACGGTATAACTATAAGTTCTTTAATCGGGTCTTTGTGTAAAATATCGTAGTGCAAATAAAAGTCGTCATAAGTCCCGTTTTCCAATACCTTTCTAACCGCATTAATCCATTCATCCAAAAGCTGAGCCTGTTGTATCTTGTGTATCAGTGAATTTTCGAGCAATAAGCAATGAATTCTACTTCGCGCATCCACGTGTTTCATTTTAGTTCCAGGTTGATGTTCGATCTCGAAATCGAAATCTTGTAGAAATCGAGCCAATCTTAAAGGCATTTATTTTTTTTAATCGTCATTGCGAATGCATTACAATCTGTAACGATTTTTATCTTCTTCCCAAGTACGTACACCCTCCACTTTGACAAAGCCTGAATTATGGCGAGTACTTCCAACTCATATGAGTGATACTTCTCCTCTGCTGCTGTAGTCTTACGACTCATGTACTGAACAGGATAAAAATTCTGGTCTTCAGAATTCAATTGCAGTAACTTAGCGCCATAACCATACATACTAGCGTCACAGTAATAACCATCGGATTAAACAAACGTAATACTGGCGGATTTGACAAACATACTTTTAACTGTCGAACGGATGCAAGTGCTTCTTCATTCATCATGAATGGTACCTCATTTTTCATCATATTCGACAACGGCCTAGCGATTGTTGCAAAGTCTCACAAATCGGCGAAAATACGAACACCTAAGAACCTTTATAAACCCTTTTTGTCTCTTGGGAATGAGTAATTTTCCACAGCCATAGTCTTTTCTCTGGACGGTTTAATAGTCGAATTCTCAATTATGTATCCTAGAAAATTGACTCGCCTTTGCAAAAATTGGAATTTTTGCCATTTAATTTTAAGTTCTGAAGTCTCGGCTAGATTTAACACTCTTTTCAGTTTATTTAATGCATCTTTCTCATCACCTGATGGTATGATAATGTCATCCATGTACAAAATAACAATCCCTTCATCGATAAGTGGCCATAAGACTGCAAATATGTATCTGATGAATACAGCTGGAATTGGTTATCCCAAATGGCACGAATTTAAACTCGAACTGGACGTTTTGAGTAACAAACGATGTAAACTTCCGTGAGCTTTCTTCTACGGGAACGTGGAAGAATCCATCGCATAAACCGATGGTTGTAAACACCTTTCCTCTCTGCAAAACGTCGTCAATTAAAGCTGTCGGAAAATTGTCTTTTATTATTTTTTGATTCAGCTTTCTGTAATCACAGCATAATCTTTTCTTGAAACTAGCACAACAGGAAATGAATACTCGGAAATGCTTTGACGAACAATTCCAGCCACCGTCCATTCCTTTATCTGCTGGTTCACTATCGCTTGATCCTGATATGGTAAACGTCTTGGCCTTTGTTTAAGAATAAACATCGTGTTCATCTGAACTGGCTTCACCAAATCAGATGCACTAAAGAAAATACAATACAACTGTACCTTTGTACCAAACAACTAACCTAGCGTATGACTAGAAATACAATCTGCCACACGCGGTGTGGGAAAAACACTTGTAATTCTAAACTAATCCAAAAGACCACAACGACAGGATGTCAAGTGGCCGAACAATTGTTACCTACTAGAGCCTAAGATAATTCCTATATAAACTCCGTACTTTTGTAAATAAAATCAGTTCATATTTTGAATTCAACGAATGAAGATTGGGTTTTTACCTTCTCTTCGGAAATCCCTATTCATTTTGGTCCTTCGAACCGGATTCATTTTGGTCCTTCGAGCCGGATTCATTTTGGTCATTTCATTTTGGGAAAAAAGGAACTCTGCAGTTTTCCCCCACCAGTGGTAAGAGACTCAGAGGATGAATCAGTGCCTTTAAGGCTGAATTCTTATGCAAGTGTAAATGCTAAGATCAGCTAAAGGTAGCAAAAATAAAATAACTCTTGTTTTCCCCCACCAGTGGTAAGAGACAGAGTATAAAAACAAAAAGCAAAATTTTGCTTAAGAAATAAAAAGTGCGTGCGTCCGATTTTAAAGTCAGTTTGGCTAGTGGAGCAACTGTAGTAATTTCGGCGGCGGGAGTTTTTGTGTGTGGCGTATTCGAAACCCTAATATCGAAAGTAAAAAAAAAAGAATTTACTAGTGACATACACACTATATACAGTTGCAAGTAGGCAACTAGAAATAGCAGCAGAGCAACAAGATAGTTGCAAAGAAGAGGCGACTGGAGGCGAGGCAAATATAAAGAAACGGCAAATCCGACCCATTGGCAGACAAGCAGCAGCAGAATATCGGCAAAACCTACTTGGCAAACTCTACTTGGCGGCCAACAGTGGCAAACGGTGTCAACAGGATCATCAGATAAGATATAAATTAAGATAGTTATAAGTACATCTATCTATTTTTATTATTATATATTTATATCGATATCCTAATATTCGCACAAGATAAAATGTTCACTAATAAGACTGCGAAATTGTTGGAGAAGCAGGTAGAGTTGCATTCCAGGTTAAGTCAGTTGGAAGCACTAAATCCCAGAAACATTACTAACAAGGAGATTGATGAAGTAAAAGTGATTAGTAGCCGATGGATGCCTAACCATAAGAAATTGCTCCAGCAGGGGGTTTTCGATCATCAGTACTACAGAGATAAAGTACATGAAGAGGTTTTAAAGATAGTTGCCAAAATAATAGGTACAGGAGAGTTAGAAAAACCAGGCACTAGTAAGTCAGTGTTAGTAGAAGCAGAAGCAGATATGTCAGAAATGGTTGATGATAGCAAAAGAGAGTCGCGCGGGAATGTGACCTCCAGTCATGAAAACGGTAATGGTAATCAGGAGATATTTATGGATAGAGTTCGACAGTTCCGGAATATTTGGAGGTAGTAGAGTTGAAATCTACAGGCAATGGGACATGGATAATGTATATTAATAAAATAAATTAAGAAAAAACAAGTGATGCAAAATATAAGAATACTATGGAGGATTTGGAATTCGACGTCCAAAATTCATTGTCAATGCTCGAAATGAAAATGAACAATAAGGAAAGTAAGATTGAGAATGTAACAGTGAGAGGCGAACTACCGGTGTTGCCGAAAATACAGATACCCACATTCTCTGGAGAACCTAGAGACTGGGACCTGTTTGTGGAATTATTTGCGGAACTTATTGAAAAAAGAGAGGATCTAAGTTCTGCTCTTAAATTCAATTATTTAAAATCCGCGTTAAAGGGCGAAGCAAGGAGCATGGTAGCCCATCTGTTGTCAGGTTCAGCTGACAATTATAGTGCCGCTTGGGAATTATAAAACAAGCGATATGAAAATAATCGGAGGGTATTTTAACAATTAAGTCGGATCGTTGATTTACCGATGATCAACAATGATTCCGCAAAAAGTGTTAAAGGAGTGATTGACATAGTTAATGAGTCAGTTTACTTAATTAGAATACAAGCAAATTTGTCCGATGAAGTTGACGTAATATTTGCACAACTCCTACTAAGGAAATTTGACAGAGAGACTCTACAATTATATGAGAGTCAAATTAGAAAAACAAAGCAGATACAATTGCTATCTGATGTCATGGAATACTTGGAGCAAAGATATTGCTCGCAAAGTGCCATGAGCAAAGAGGAGAAAAAACGGCTACAAACTGTTTTAAATTATGCGGAAGTCGAAGATAAATGTCCGATTTGCAAAATTGCCGGGCACAAAGCATATAAATGCTATAAGTTTAAAGGTTTGGCACCTATTGAACGATATGAGACAGCCAAAAAGTGCAGCTTTGCATAAGATGCTTGAACCATTCAAGCAATAAGGTGTGCACTAATGAAATGGTGTGTTCATTGTGTAGTAAGGAACACTATACTTTACTTCATTTTGACGAAGAACAGGAGAAAGTAAATACTTGTATAACCGCACAACCAACACTGTTGGCCACAGCTGAAATACAAGTCAAAAATGTAAATGGAGGATATAAGACTCTAAGAGCCCTTATTGATTGTGGTTCACAGAGCACCATTTTGTCTGAAGAGGCCGCTCAAATATTAAAACTACCTAAAATTAAACAGTATACAGAAATAAGTGGCGTGTCCTCAATAAAATCTAATAAATCAAAATATAAGGTAAAAATAGATGTAAAGACGAGAAATCCTTGGAAAGGACATCTAAAGGTTGAGGCAATTGTGTTGCCAAAGTTAATGAAAGCTCTTCCATTAAAAATTGCAAACGTGGATATGTCAAAATGGCAAACTTACGTGCTAGCTGATCCTAGCTTCAATAAACCTGATAGGGTTGATATAATAATGGGGGTAAACGTATATACGCAAATCTTAAAAAGGGGAATTACAAAGATTGATGGCCTGCTAGGCCGAAATACTCAATTTGGTTGGATCGTCTCGGGATGCACCAAATCAAATCAGAATAAATCTGTAGTGGCAACAACAATAGATGTCACAGGTTTTGAACAACGATGGGAGAGGAAAGGTAAATTTCAAAGTAAAAACGACACAATCCCAAAGAATTGCAATAGCAAAACTCAAAAAATAAATTTATGGCCCCCGGCAGGACCTCACACTGGAGGTAAAGTGAAAATTGGGGAACAAAAAGTATATATCCCAGAGCCAATACAAAATGAGAACATTCAGAAACAATGGGTGAATTAGATAATGATTATCTAAAAAATAATATCAAAAAAGATTCCGGTAACAAATTGTCCGAAACTATAGAACCAAAAAGGCAGATATGGCAAAATATTTATAAAAGGACAACATTTAATGATAGCCAGGATAACCACTCAGGTTTTAGCAGTCAGCGATATTTAAAAATGGTGGAGCGAAGATCACATTGGTACAATTCAAAAAGGAAAATTAGTTCTTTTTTAAATTCTCCAGCTTATAAAAGGGCTAGAAGTCAGCACAGTAATACACATCAGGAATGGGTAGATATCCCGAAACAGAAATCATTTGGTAATATGCCAAATATTATAAAAAACCAGTAGAAGCCAACTCAGTAATACATACTGGAGAATTGGTAAGAATAGGAAGTCAGTGACAATGGCAAAGGAACATCAGATTGACTAGGTTCAACATCCATCATGTAACTGGTCATGCTTCTTTAACAATAATTATCTTACTAATGATAGTTTAATAATAATTTGTATAAGACAACTAACTATAAAAATAAAGTCCAAAACGCCGCATTTGGTGGCCCTTTTCAGAATGTTTAAGAATAAACATCGTGTTCATCTGAACTGGCTTCACCAAATCAGATGCACTAAAGAAAATACAATACAACTGTACCTTTGTACCAAACAACTAACCTAGCATATGACTAGAAATACAATCTGCCACACACGGTGTGTGTAATTCTAAACTAACCCAAAAGATCACAACGACAGGATGTCAAGTGGCCGACGATGTGCCCAAAATAATAATTTTTCAACCCCCGAATACGTGGGTGTGAGTCTAAAATAAGATCTTCTAAGAACAATTGTTACCTACCTATATTAACTCCGTACTTTTGTAAATAAAATCAGTTCATATTTTGAATTCAACGAATGAAGATTGGGTTTTTTCCTTCTCTTCGGAAATCCCTATTCATTTTGGTCCTTCGAGCCGGATTCATTTTGGTCCTTCGAAAAAGGAACTCTGCAGTTTTCCCCCACCAGTGGTAAGAGACTCAGAGGATGAATCAGTGCCTTTAAGGCTGAATTCTTATGCAAGTGTAAATGCTAAGATCAGCTAAAGGTAGCAAAAATAAAATAACTCTTGTTTTCCCCCACCAGTGGTAAGAGACAGAGTATAAAAACAAAAAGCAAAATTTTGCTTAAGAAATAAAAAGTGCGTGCGTCCGATTTTAATGTCAGTTTGGCTAGTGGAGCAACTGTAGAAATTTCGGCGGCGGGAGTTTTTGTGTGTGGCGTATTCGAAACCCTAATATCGAAAGTAAAAAAAAAAGAATTTACTAGTGTACATACACACTATATACAGTTGCAAGTAGGCAACTAGAAATAGCAGCAGAGCAACAAGATAGTTGCAAAGAAGAGGCGACTGGAGGCGAGGCAAATATAAAGAAACGGCAAATCCGACCCATTGGCAGACAAGCAGCAGCAGAATATCGGCAAAACCTACTTGGCAAACTCTACTTGGCGGACAACAGTGGCAAACGGTGTCAACAGGATCATCAGATAAGATATAAATTAAGATAGTTATAAGTACATCTAGCTATTTTTATTATTATATATTTATATCGATATCCTAATATTCGCACAAGATAAAATGTTCACTAATAAGACTGCGAAATTGTTAGAGAAGCAGGTAGAGTTGTATACCAGGATAAGGCAGTTGGAAGCACTAAATCCCAGAAACATTACTAACAAGGAGATTGAGGAAGTAAAAGTGATTAGTAGCCGATGGATGCCTAACCATGAGAAATTGCTCCAGGTTTTCGATCATCAGTACTACAGAGATAAAGTACATGAAGAGGTTTTAAAGATAGTTGCCAAAATAATAGCTACAGGAGAGTCAGAAAAACCAGGCACTAGTAAGTTAGTTTTAGTCGAAGCAGAAGCAGATATGTCAGAATGGATAATGTATATTAATAAAATAAATTATTTATGGGAGAATGTACGGGCATGCCAAGAAAGAATGAAGTAAGTAAGTCGTCTCGCCGACTTAGGAATACCATACACCAGCAAAACAAATATTTCAAAATTCTAATAACAAATGCATTCGCCTATTTCAAAAAAATTCTGTTCACATGCTTTTTACAAGCATATCTTAGTATCTCACTCACTCATGCAAATGAGCACCCTAGCGTCCCACCCGGCAACGGCCAACTCCGGCCTTATGGAAAAACGTTTATATGCATAACTTGGCTATTTTTTGTCCGATTTTGATCAAATTTGGTATTTTACTGGGTATTAGTATCAAATTCAAGTGTGCCAAATTTGATTCCACAAGGTAAAAAATTACGAGAGATAATCGAGTTTTTCAAATTTCGGTGGCATTTACTAAGCAAATATACATACCAAATACGGTGTCTCTAGCTGCAATAGTTTTTGAGAAAAACATTTTTTTTTAATTGCGGGGGCGGAAAGGGGCGTGCCAAAAATTTGAAACAAACTTGATCACTCTACATAATACACGAGCCTACATTCCAAATTTGGTGACTCTATCACTTATAGTCTCCGAGATCTAGGCGTTCATACGGACGGACGGACGGACGGACAGACGGACAGACGGACGGACAGACGGACATGGCTATATCGACTCGGCTGTTGGTACTGATCAAGAATATATATACTTTATGGGGTCGGAAAAGCTTCCTTCTGCCTGTTACATACATTTTGGCGACTTTAATATACCATTTCACCCTATGATGGTATAACAAGTGATGCAAAATATAAGAATACTATGGAGGATTTGGAATTCGACGTCCAAAATTCATTGTCAATGCTCGAAATGAAAATGAACAATAAGGAAAGTAAGATTGAGAATGTAACAGTGAGAGGCGAACTACCGGTGTTGCCGAAAATACAGATACCCACATTCTCTGGAGAACCTAGAGACTGGGACCTGTTTGTGGAATTATTTGCGGAACTTATTGAACAAAGAGAGGATCTAAGTTCTGCTCTTAAATTCAATTATTTAAAATCCGCGAAGCAAGGAGCATGGTAGCCCATCTGTTGTCAGGTTCAGCTGACAATTATAGTGCCGCTTGGGAATTATTAAACAAGCGATATGAAAATAATCGGAGGGTATTTTCCGAACAATTAAGTCGGATCGTTGATTTACCGATGATCAACAATGATTCCGCAAAAAGTGTTATAGGAGTGACATAGTTAATGAGTCAGTTTACTTAAATAAAATAAAAGCAAATTTGTCCGATGAAGTTGACGTAATATTTGCACAACTCCTACTAAGGAAATTTGACAGAGAGACTCTACAATTATATGAGAGTCAAATTAGAAAAACAAAGCAGATACAATTGCTATCTGATGTCATGGAATACTTGGAGCAAAGATATTGCTCGCAAAGTGCCATGAGCAAAGAGGAGAAAAAACGGCTACAAACTGTTTTAAATTATGCGGAAGTCGAAGATAAATGTCCGATTTGCAAAATTGCCGGGCACAAAGCATATAAATGCTATAAATTTAAAGGTTTGGCACCTATTGAACGATATGAGACAGCCAAAAAAGTGCAGCTTTGCATAAGATGCTTGAACCATTCAAGCAATAAGGTGTGCACTAATGAAATGGTCTGTTCATTGTGCAGTAAGGAACACCATACTTTACTTCATTTTGACGAAGAACAGGAGAAAGTAAATACTTGTGTAACCGCACAACCAACACTGTTGGCCACAGCTGTAATACAAGTCAAAAATGTAAATGGAGGATATAAGACTCTAAGAGCCCTTATTGATTGTGGTACACAGAGCACCATTTTGTCTGAAGAGGCCGCTCAAAAATTAAAACTACCTAAAATTAAACAGTATACAGAAATAAGTGGCGTGTCAATAAAATCTAATAAATCAAAATATAAGGTAAAAATAGATGTAAAGACGAGAAATCCTTGGAAAGGACATCAAAGGCAATTGTGTTGCCAAAGTTAATGAAAGCTCTTCCATTAAAAATTGCAAACGTGGATATGTCAAAATGGCAAACTTACGTGCTAGCTGATCCTAGCTTCAATAAACCTGGTAGGGTTGATATAATAATGGGGGTAAACATATATACGCAAATCTTAAAAAGGGGAATAACAAAGATTGATGGCCTGCTAGGCCTAAATACTCAATTTGGTTGGATCGTCTCGGGATGCACCAAATCAAATCAGAATAAATCTGTAGTGGCAACAACAATAGATGTCACAGGTTTTGAACAACGATGGGAGAGGAAAGGTAAATTTCAAAGTAAAAACGACACAATCCCAAAGAAATGCAACAGCAAAACTAAAAAAATAAATTTATGGCCCCCGGCAGGACCTCACATTGGAGGTAAAGTGAAAATTGGGGAACAAAAAGTATATATCCCAGAGCTAATACAAAATGAGAACATTCAGAAAGCAATGGGTCAATTAGATAACGATTATCTAAAACTATAGAACCAAAAAGGCAGATATGGCAAAATATTTATAAAAGGGCAACATTTAATGATAGCCAGAATAACCACTCAAGTTTTAGCAGTCAGCGATATTTAAAAATGGTGGAGCGAAGATCACATTGGTACAATTCAAAAAGGAAAGATAGTTCTTTTTTAAATTCTCCAGCTTATAAAAAGGCTAGAAGTCAGCACAGTAATACACATCAGGAATGGGTAGATATCCCGAAACAGAAATCATTAGGTAATATGCCAAATATTATAAAAACCAGTAGAAGCCAACTCAGTAATACATACGGGAGAATTGGTAAGAATAGGAAGTCAGTGACAATGGCAAAGGAACATCAGATTGACTAGGTTCAACGTCCATCATGTAACTGGTCATGCTTCTTTAACAATAATTATCTTACTAATGATAGTTTAATAATAATTTGTATAAGACAACTAACTATAAAAATAAAGTCCAAAACGCCGCATTTGGTGTCCCTTTGCAGAATGTTTAAGAATAAACATCGTGTTCATCTGAACTGGCTTCACCAAATCAGATGCACTAAAGAAAATACAATACAACTGTACCTTTGTACCAAACAACTAACCTAGCATATGACTAGAAATACAATCTGCCACACACGGTGTGTGTAATTCTAAACTAACCCAAAAGATCACAACGACAGGATATTAAGTGGCCGACGATGTGCCAAAAATAATAATTTTTCAACCCCCGAATACGTGGGTGTGAGTCTAAAATAAGATCTTCTAGGAACAATTGTTACCTACCTATATTAACTCCGTACTTTTGTAAATAAAATCAGTTCATATTTTGAATTCAACGAATGAAGATTGGGTTTTTTCCTTCTCTTCGGAAATCCCTATTCATTTTGGTCCTTCGAGCCGGATTCATTTTGGTCCTTCGAAAAAAGGAACTCTGCAGTTTTCCCCCACCAGTGGTAAGAGACTCAGAGGATGAATCAGTGCCTTTAAGGCTGAATTCTTATGCAAGTGTAAATGCTAAGATCAGCTAAAGGTAGCAAAAATAAAATAACTCTTGTTTTCCCCCACCAGTGGTAAGAGACAGAGTATAAAAACAAAAAGCAAAATTTTGCTTAAGAAATAAAAAGTGCGTGCGTCCGATTTTAAAGTCAGTTTGGCTAGTGGAGCAACTGTAGTAATTTCGGCGGCGGGAGTTTTTGTGTGTGGCGTATTCGAAACCCTAATATCGAAAGTAAAAAAAAAAAGAATTTACTAGTGACATACACACTATATACAGTTGCAAGTAGGCAACTAGAAATAGCAGCAGAGCAACAAGATAGTTGCAAAGAAGAGGCGACTGGAGGCGAGGCAAATATAAAGAAACGGCAAATCCGACCCATTGGCAGACAAGCAGCAGCAGAATATCGGCAAAACCTACTTGGCAAACTCTACTTGGCGGCCAACAGTGGCAAACGGTGTCAACAGGATCATCAGATAAGATATAAATTAAGATAGTTATAAGTACATCTATCTATTTTTATTATTATATATTTATATCGATATCCTAATATTCGCACAAGATAAAATGTTCACTAATAAGACTGCGAAATTGTTGGAGAAGCAGGTAGAGTTGCATTCCAGGTTAAGTCAGTTGGAAGCACTAAATCCCAGAAACATTACTAACAAGGAGATTGATGAAGTAAAAGTGATTAGTAGCCGATGGATGCCTAACCATAAGAAATTGCTCCAGCAGGGGGTTTTCGATCATCAGTACTACAGAGATAAAGTACATGAAGAGGTTTTAAAGATAGTTGCCAAAATAATAGGTACAGGAGAGTTAGAAAAACCAGGCACTAGTAAGTCAGTGTTAGTAGAAGCAGAAGCAGATATGTCAGAAATGGTTGATGATAGCAAAAGAGAGTCGCGCGGGAATGTGACCTCCAGTCATGAAAACGGTAATGGTAATCAGGAGATATTTATGGATAGAGTTCGACAGTTCCGGAATATTTGGAGGTAGTAGAGTTGAAATCTACAGGCAATGGGACATGGATAATGTATATTAATAAAATAAATTAAGAAAAAACAAGTGATGCAAAATATAAGAATACTATGGAGGATTTGGAATTCGACGTCCAAAATTCATTGTCAATGCTCGAAATGAAAATGAACAATAAGGAAAGTAAGATTGAGAATGTAACAGTGAGAGGCGAACTACCGGTGTTGCCGAAAATACAGATACCCACATTCTCTGGAGAACCTAGAGACTGGGACCTGTTTGTGGAATTATTTGCGGAACTTATTGAAAAAGAGAGGATCTAAGTTCTGCTCTTAAATTCAATTATTTAAAATCCGCGTTAAAGGGCGAAGCAAGGAGCATGGTAGCCCATCTGTTGTCAGGTTCAGCTGACAATTATAGTGCCGCTTGGGAATTATTAAACAAGCGATATGAAAATAATCGGAGGGTATTTTAACAATTAAGTCGGATCGTTGATTTACCGATGATCAACAATGATTCCGCAAAAAGTGTTAAAGGAGTGATTGACATAGTTAATGAGTCAGTTTACTTAATTAGAATACAAGCAAATTTGTCCGATGAAGTTGACGTAATATTTGCACAACTCCTACTAAGGAAATTTGACAGAGAGACTCTACAATTATATGAGAGTCAAATTAGAAAAACAAAGCAGATACAATTGCTATCTGATGTCATGGAATACTTGGAGCAAAGATATTGCTCGCAAAGTGCCATGAGCAAAGAGGAGAAAAACGGCTACAAACTGTTTTAAATTATGCGGAAGTCGAAGATAAATGTCCGATTTGCAAAATTGCCGGGCACAAAGCATATAAATGCTATAAGTTTAAAGGTTTGGCACCTATTGAACGATATGAGACAGCCAAAAAAGTGCAGCTTTGCATAAGATGCTTGAACCATTCAAGCAATAAGGTGTGCACTAATGAAATGGTGTGTTCATTGTGTAGTAAGGAACACTATACTTTACTTCATTTTGACGAAGAACAGGAGAAAGTAAATACTTGTATAACCGCACAACCAACACTGTTGGCCACAGCTGAAATACAAGTCAAAAATGTAAATGGAGGATATAAGACTCTAAGAGCCCTTATTGATTGTGGTTCACAGAGCACCATTTTGTCTGAAGAGGCCGCTCAAATATTAAAACTACCTAAAATTAAACAGTATACAGAAATAAGTGGCGTGTCCTCAATAAAATCTAATAAATCAAAATATAAGGTAAAAATAGATGTAAAGACGAGAAATCCTTGGAAAGGACATCTAAAGGTTGAGGCAATTGTGTTGCCAAAGTTAATGAAAGCTCTTCCATTAAAAATTGCAAACGTGGATATGTCAAAATGGCAAACTTACGTGCTAGCTGATCCTAGCTTCAATAAACCTGGTAGGGTTGATATAATAATGGGGGTAAACGTATATACGCAAATCTTAAAAAGGGGAATTACAAAGATTGATGGCCTGCTAGGCCGAAATACTCAATTTGGTTGGATCGTCTCGGGATGCACCAAATCAAATCAGAATAAATCTGTAGTGGCAACAACAATAGATGTCACAGGTTTTGAACAACGATGGGAGAGGAAAGGTAAATTTCAAAGTAAAAACGACACAATCCCAAAGAATTGCAATAGCAAAACTCAAAAAAATAAATTTATGGCCCCCGGCAGGACCTCACACTGGAGGTAAAGTGAAAATTGGGGAACAAAAAGTATATATCCCAGAGCCAATACAAAATGAGAACATTCAGAAACAATGGGTGAATTAGATAATGATTATCTAAAAAATAATATCAAAAAAGATTCCGGTAACAAATTGTCCGAAACTATAGAACCAAAAAGGCAGATATGGCAAAATATTTATAAAAGGACAACATTTAATGATAGCCAGGATAACCACTCAGGTTTTAGCAGTCAGCGATATTTAAAAATGGTGGAGCGAAGATCACATTGGTACAATTCAAAAAGGAAAATTAGTTCTTTTTTAAATTCTCCAGCTTATAAAAGGGCTAGAAGTCAGCACAGTAATACACATCAGGAATGGGTAGATATCCCGAAACAGAAATCATTTGGTAATATGCCAAATATTATAAAAACCAGTAGAAGCCAACTCAGTAATACATACTGGAGAATTGGTAAGAATAGGAAGTCAGTGACAATGGCAAAGGAACATCAGATTGACTAGGTTCAACATCCATCATGTAACTGGTCATGCTTCTTTAACAATAATTATCTTACTAATGATAGTTTAATAATAATTTGTATAAGACAACTAACTATAAAAATAAAGTCCAAAACGCCGCATTTGGTGGCCCTTTTCAGAATGTTTAAGAATAAACATCGTGTTCATCTGAACTGGCTTCACCAAATCAGATGCACTAAAGAAAATACAATACAACTGTACCTTTGTACCAAACAACTAACCTAGCATATGACTAGAAATACAATCTGCCACACACGGTGTGTGTAATTCTAAACTAACCCAAAAGATCACAACGACAGGATATTAAGTGGCCGACGATGTGCCAAAAATAATAATTTTTCAACCCCCGAATACGTGGGTGTGAGTCTAAAATAAGATCTTCTAGGAACAATTGTTACCTACTAGAGCCTAAGATAATTCCTATATAAACTCCGTACTTTTGTAAATAAAATCAGTTCATATTTTGAATTCAACGAATGAAGATTGGGTTTTTTCCTTCTCTTCGGAAATCCCTATTCATTTTGGTCCTTCGAGCCGGATTCATTTTGGTCCTTCGAAAAAAGGAACTCTGCAGTTTTCCCCCACCAGTGGTAAGAGACTCAGAGGATGAATCAGTGCCTTTAAGGCTGAATTCTTATGCAAGTGTAAATGCTAAGATCAGCTAAAGGTAGCAAAAATAAAATAACTCTTGTTTTCCCCCACCAGTGGTAAGAGACAGAGTATAAAAACAAAAAGCAAAATTTTGCTTAAGAAACAAAAAGTGCGTGCGTCCGATTTTAATGTCAGTTTGGCTAGTGGAGCAACTGTAGAAATTTCGGCGGCGGGAGTTTTTGTGTGTGGCGTATTCGAAACCCTAATATCGAAAGTAAAAAAAAAGAATTTACTAGTGTACATACACACTATATACAGTTGCAAGTAGGCAACTAGAAATAGCAGCAGAGCAACAAGATAGTTGCAAAGAAGAGGCGACTGGAGGCGAGGCAAATATAAAGAAACGGCAAATCCGACCCATTGGCAGACAAGCAGCAGCAGAATATCGGCAAAACCTACTTGGCAAACTCTACTTGGCGGACAACAGTGGCAAACGGTGTCAACAGGATCATCAGATAAGATATAAATTAAGATAGTTATAAGTACATCTAGCTATTTTTATTATTATATATTTATATCGATATCCTAATATTCGCACAAGATAAAATGTTCACTAATAAGACTGCGAAATTGTTAGAGAAGCAGGTAGAGTTGTATACCAGGTTAAGGCAGTTGGAAGCACTAAATCCCAGAAACATTACTAACAAGGAGATTGAGGAAGTAAAAGTGATTAGTAGCCGATGGATGCCTAACCATGAGAAATTGCTCCAGGTTTTCGATCATCAGTACTACAGAGATAAAGTACATGAAGAGGTTTTAAAGATAGTTGCCAAAATAATAGCTACAGGAGAGTCAGAAAAACCAGGCACTAGTAAGTTAGTTTTAGTCGAAGCAGAAGCAGATATGTCAGAATGGATAATGTATATTAATAAAATAAATTATTTATGGGAGAATGTACGGGCATGCCAAGAAAGAATGAAGTAAGTAAGTCGTCTCGCCGACTTAGGAATACCATACACCAGCAAAACAAATATTTCAAAATTCTAATAACAAATGCATTTGCCTATTTCAAAAAATTCTGTTCACATGCTTTTTACAAGCATATCTTAGTATCTCACTCACTCATGCAAATGAGCACCCTAGCGTCCCACCCGGCAACGGCCAACTCCGGCCTTATGGAAAAACGTTTATATGCATAACTTGGCTATTTTTTGTCCGATTTTGATCAAATTTGGTATTTTACTGGGTATTAGTATCAAATTCAAGTGTGCCAAATTTGATTCCACAAGGTAAAAAATTACGAGAGATAATCGAGTTTTTCAAATTTCGGTGGCATTTACTAAGCAAATATACATACCAAATACGGTGTCTCTAGCTGCAATAGTTTTTGAGAAAAACATTTTTTTTTAATTGCGGGGGCGGAAAGGGGCGTGCCAAAAATTTGAAACAAACTTGATCACTCTACATAATACACGAGCCTACATTCCAAATTTGGTGACTCTATCACTTATAGTCTCCGAGATCTAGGCGTTCATACGGACGGACGGACGGACGGACAGACGGACGGACAGACGGACGGACAGACGGACATGGCTATATCGACTCGGCTGTTGGTACTGATCAAGAATATATATACTTTATGGGGTCGGAAAAGCTTCCTTCTGCCTGTTACATACATTTTGGCGACTTTAATATACCATTTCACCCTATGATGGTATAACAAGTGATGCAAAATATAAGAATACTATGGAGGATTTGGAATTCGACGTCCAAAATTCATTGTCAATGCTCGAAATGAAAATGAACAATAAGGAAAGTAAGATTGAGAATGTAACAGTGAGAGGCGAACTACCGGTGTTGCCGAAAATACAGATACCCACATTCTCTGGAGAACCTAGAGACTGGGACCTGTTTGTGGAATTATTTGCGGAACTTATTGAACAAAGAGAGGATCTAAGTTCTGCTCTTAAATTCCATTATTTAAAATCCGCGAAGCAAGGAGCATGGTAGCCCATCTATTGTCAGGTTCAGCTGACAATTATAGTGCCGCTTGGGAATTATTAAACAAGCGATATGAAAATAATGATAATGATTCCGCAAAAAGTGTTATAGGAGTGACATAGTTAATGAGTCAGTTTACTTAAATAAAATAAAAGCAAATTTGTCCGATGAAGTTGACGTAATATTTGCACAACTCCTACTAAGGAAATTTGACAGAGAGACTCTACAATTATATGAGAGTCAAATTAGAAAAACAAAGCAGATACAATTGCTATCTGATGTCATGGAATACTTGGAGCAAAGATATTGCTCGCAAAGTGCCATGAGCAAAGAGGAGAAAAAACGGCTACAAACTGTTTTAAATTATGCGGAAGTCGAAGATAAATGTCCGATTTGCAAAATTGCCGGGCACAAAGTATATAAATGCTATAAATTTAAAGGTTTGGCACCTATTGAACGATATGAGACAGCCAAAAAAGTGCAGCTTTGCATAAGATGCTTGAACCATTCAAGCAATAAGGTGTGCACTAATGAAATGGTCTGTTCATTGTGCAGTAAGGAACACCATACTTTACTTCATTTTGACGAAGAACAGGAGAAAGTAAATACTTGTGTAACCGCACAACCAACACTGTTGGCCACAGCTGTAATACAAGTCAAAAATGTAAATGGAGGATATAAGACTCTAAGAGCCCTTATTGATTGTGGTACACAGAGCACCATTTTGTCTGAAGAGGCCGCTCAAAAATTAAAACTACCTAAAATTAAACAGTATACAGAAATAAGTGGCGTGTCAATAAAATCTAATAAATCAAAATATAAGGTAAAAATAGATGTAAAGACGAGAAATCCTTGGAAAGGACATCAAAGGCAATTGTGTTGCCAAAGTTAATGAAAGCTCTTCCATTAAAAATTGCAAACGTGGATATGTCAAAATGGCAAACTTACGTGCTAGCTGATCCTAGCTTCAATAAACCTGGTAGGGTTGATATAATAATGGGGGTAAACATATATACGCAAATCTTTAAAAGGGGAATAACAAAGATTGATGGCCTGCTAGGCCGAAATACTCAATTTGGTTGGATCGTCTCGGGATGCACCAAATCAAATCAGAATAAATCTGTAGTGGCAACAACAATAGATGTCACAGGTTTTGAACAACGATGGGAGAGGAAAGGTAAATTTCAAAGTAAAAACGACACAATCCCAAAGAAATGCAACAGCAAAACTAAAAAAATAAATTTATGGCCCCCGGCAGGACCTCACATTGGAGGTAAAGTGAAAATTGGGGAACAAAAAGTATATATCCCAGAGCTAATACAAAATGAGAACATTCAGAAAGCAATGGGTCAATTAGATAATGATTATCTAAAACTATAGAACCAAAAAGGCAGATATGGCAAAATATTTATAAAAGGGCAACATTTAATGATAGCCAGAATAACCACTCAAGTTTTAGCAGTCAGCGATATTTAAAAATGGTGGAGCGAAGATCACATTGGTACAATTCAAAAAGGAAAGATAGTTCTTTTTAAATTCTCCAGCTTATAAAAAGGCTAGAAGTCAGCACAGTAATACACATCAGGAATGGGTAGATATCCCGAAACAGAAATCATTAGGTAATATGCCAAATATTATAAAAACCAGTAGAAGCCAACTCAGTAATACATACGGGAGAATTGGTAAGAATAGGAAGTCAGTGACAATGGCAAAGGAACATCAGATTGACTAGGTTCAACGTCCATCATGTAACTGGTCATGCTTCTTTAACAATAATTATCTTACTAATGATAGTTTAATAATAATTTGTATAAGACAACTAACTATAAAAATAAAGTCCAAAACGCCGCATTTGGTGGCCCTTTGCAGAATGTTTAAGAATAAACATCGTGTTCATCTGAACTGGCTTCACCAAATCAGATGCACTAAAGAAAATACAATACAACTGTACCTTTGTACCAAACAACTAACCTAGCATATGACTAGAAATACAATCTGCCACACGCGGTGTGGGAAAAACATTTGTAATTCTAAACTAACCCAAAAGATAACAACGACAGGATATTAAGTGGCCGACGATGTGCCAAAAATAATAATTTTTCAACCCCCGAATACGTGGGTGTGAGTCTAACATAAGATCTTCTAGGAACAATTGTTACCTACTAGAGCCTAAGATAATTCCTATATAAACTCCGTACTTTTGTAAATAAAATCAGTTCATATTTTGAATTCAACGAATGAAGATTGGGTTTTTTCCTTCTCTTCGGAAATCCCTATTCAGCCTTTGAAAAATTGGTATATCATCTGTCACCACAATCTTCATTTCCACTGGCGAAATAGTAGGTTTTACCGGTTAATATGACTTCAACATTTCTAATATATCTGATTTTATGCCTTCGTCTAAATGGATGAGATCAATTTCTAGTGGAGCGTCTTCATCCAAGGTCATTGTCATAATTTTCTCAAACGTTGTCTGCAATTCAGAAATTTTTGTTTTAGTTTGCACTTTCCTGCTTATTGGCTTTGGTATTTCGTCTTCTTTGTGGAACACGATTTGTTTTCTTCCAATAGTAACATTCAAGTTCTGCAGAACATCATTGCCGATGACTCCTTTAAACAATGTGTCTTTATCCCGAACAACATGAAAGTCTATTTCTACTGTGTTGCCGTCTAACTCTGTTTTCATATTGAAAAATCCCAGTGTACGAATCTTTTTTCCTCCTACGCCAATTACCTCCCTGCATTCACCGTTTAAGTTAACCGGGTTTAATTCCTTATTAGTACTCTTGCTAATAGTGGAAAGATCACTGCCAGAGCATAATACTCCATTACCTATTGGAACGTCCTTAAAAGAACGATTAAACTTAAGTGTCATTTGTTGATAATTCGTATTATCCTTCTTAATTTCTTTAGCGTTCCTTGCCTCACACTAACTAGCTTTGGGGCCCATCTGATTACATTAAAAACATTTGAAATTGTCTTTACAATTCTTAGCGACGTGATTCTTTCCTCCACATTTAAAGCATTTGAAATCCTTCAAAGTATTCCTCGATTGCAGCTTCTCAAATCGTGGTTTTGGTTTAGACTCTTGGTTGGAAGCATATTTCTCGTACATCGTTAGTTTCTCTCGTAATTCCTTTAAATCTCTCGCTTGGTAACGAACGCTTTTATTCATTTTAGAGTCATGGATACCCTCAATGATGTATTCGACAATGCTTTCTTCATCTACGCTACCTCTTTTGGCTATGTTCTTAAGCCTACTCCAACTTGTTAGACCCTCTTGACTATTTACGAACAACTTAGCCGCTCCTGTCAACAGCTGTCTACCATTGATAAATTTCTGAAGATCATTCCATTGTACTATTCCAGCAGTACCCTCAAAGTCTGAAAGCCATTCTAATACATCCTTTTTGTTGCTCCAATCAAACTCTGTCAACGAATCGCGAATATCTTTCAATGTGAACGCAATTGTCACTTCTCTCTCAACTTCTTCACTTTCGCCTTAGATGCTGGTATTAGCTTCTGAATATAAGGATTCCTCGTTCGTGTCTAAATCAAAATATGAAATTAATCTCTCTCTTAATTCAGGTTTGTTGCCTTTTACACTTAAATTTAACTGTTTTAACTTTTCTCTTAACCCCGCGACGGCCAGTTGGGTGATCTCGTTGTACAACATATGTAAAATATTAAAAACAAAATAATTTAAAATAATATTTAAATTAGATGTTAGTTTATATGATTACAAATATTTTGATTCCTCTTGTTGAATTTTCTGGGAAATATCCCATTTTAGGTCAAAATTAGTTTTTCATATTTTCTAATATTTCGAAACTTTTACATCATCTTATTTTCTTACTCTCCAAAATTTTAGATCTTCTTTTCTTATTTTCCAAAAATTTTTAATTCGTCTTTCTTAGTTTTCAAAATTTGTAATTCGTCTTTTCTCTTTTTCGAAAAATTTTTAGATCAACTTTTTTTTTGTCTAAAATTTTAAATCTTCTTTTCCTATTTTTCAAAATTTTAGACTCGTCTTTTCTCTAATTTCAAAAATGGTGATTCTTTTCTCTTATTCAAAAATTTTAAATGAACTTTTCTTTTTTTTTTCAAAATTTTAAATCCTTTTTCTTATTATTCAAAGTTTTAAACTCGTCTTTTCTCTAATTTCAAAAATTTAAATTCGTCATTTCTTATTTTTATGTTCTTTAACTATTGTTAGTATTAAAAATAAATGTACCTGCGATGTAGTCCTGGTTATTTTACGTCTTTGTTGTCCGTTTATCGTGATCTTCTTTACGCAGTTGTTTTTTTACGTGTCGTCTTCTTTACGCAGTTGTCTTCTTACGTGTCGTCTTCTTTACGCAGTTGTCTTCTTAAGTGAGTAAGCTTCTTTACGTCTTACAAGGGGAACTTCAGGTATGCGAATCACCGATTTGGATGAATTTTGGATATGTTGGAGAATACCCCGTCATTTGAAGCTGTGTGAAATATTTCGGCGCACTATTCTATATTTTCCTTATAAATCGTGTTTAAAGCTATAGCTTCGGTGACTTATAGGTAAAACGCCGAAATGAGTTCAAACAGCTCGGCGGTGTAAGGGGTGGAGGTCCCGACTAAAGTTGGAGAAACCCAGGTTCAAACCCCGCCGGAAGGTGGTTAGTTTTGGATTTTTATTTTTTTGTCTTCTTAATAAATATTTTTTTAAATAGCTAAATAGGTCTTTTGATGATTTTTGATGTAATTAATTTTGTATGCCTTTAAAAAAACATAAATGTAATATATACGAATATAGACTGTGAGGAACATTATAATTAACTATAATATCCCGCACAACAAGCCAGCAACAACAAAATCAAGCGGTGCAAAGGATGCACCAGATACAAGATACAGACGAGACACAAACCAAACGTACGATATACGACCGAACCCGCTGCTGATGGATCGAACCGATTCGATAGAAGTGGCATACGATCAAACGTGGCCAGTCGAACCACACACAACCGCCGGTTAAGCGTGGGTAGCATAATGCAAGAAGCCGATATGCACACACATGCGATGGGCAACCAAGTCCAACATGGCTCGATCCCATGATTTACGATCAAACATGACCGATCGAACCACATGCGACCGCTGGCAATTTCGTACAAGCGGGAAGATGCGTGGGGGGCATGCATGCATTATATGAAACGATAATGGTTTGTGGATTGCATAGGGGAATATACGAACCGAAGGGGTAGGGATGAACGATGGGGAAGCCCTCTATCTGATAGATACGATATACGTATGAAAGTGCATTGCAAGGGAAATTAAACGAGTGCACACAGCACGCGTGCATCGCGACCCATAGCACTTTTTAGCCTAGCCATTCTTTGAATACCAGCAATATTGCTGGTAAGCAGAATTCGCCGGAAGAGGCGACCCACTTCTGACACGATCCCAACGCCGCTGCCAACAGCACGACGCCGCAGCCAGCGCCCTATGGGCATCTCGGGATATATTTAAGGGACCACGCTCGACAGAGCCGGCAGTCTTAGTTGAGAGGGAGTCTTCGTTTAGGCGTGGAACTAATTGACTCAAGTCTACAAGTCATGATCAATCAAGGGAGTTTTTAAGGCCTTACGAGTAACCTTAAAAGCTCAGACTAGTGAAACAAACAAGTGAAAGGATCAAGAAAAGTCAGAATAATTTGAGACGGCCCTACGAGTAACCTCTCAAATTATCCTGTAACCAGCAAGTCCTTGGAATAGGACTAAGACACCGTGTTTATGCAAGAATCGAGTAAGGTCAAACTGTTCCAGGACGATTCCCAGCATGTTGGAAGGTACAACGATATATCCTGTTACCGAAATTCCAGGAAAGAGGTCGGGACTCCTCTAAAAGAAACTTGTCATATCCAACCAAGCCCATAAACAATCGTAAATAAACATACCACCAAAACAAATCAATAAACAAACCTGTTCTAATTTCACCGGGGCACAAAATAAATTTTGTTGTACCGAACTTAGCCCAAGAGATAATTGTAAATATCCCGAAGGACGAAAAAGGATCGTTACAACTGGCGCCCAACGTGCTATACTGGTGAAATTTTAAACAAGACAAAAGTTTGAAAATTGGAAAGAAAACATCAAAATGGGGAAAGGATGGATATACCACATGAAGAAGGAGGATCTGTTACAAACAGGCCAAAGGATCGGAGTCAACATGAACGGCACGGTAGAGGAGATGAGAAAACAACTCGGCGAATGGATAGACAACCACGAGTCTGATCCAGAGTGGGGAGAGGAGATAAGAAGATTAGAACTCAAGTTCACAAAAATGTCCAAGCAAAAACCAGAAACAAGCGCAGCACAGTCAGGCGAGAATGGTGAGAACAAGGAGGCCGAGGAGTTCAAAAAAATAAATATCGCTACGCTAGCGATTCCTCCATTTGCACCACCAAGATGGGGAAGCGAAGGAGCATTAGACGGCACCGACACAAAGAGGGACTTAAGGAGACAAACGATAGACCCCAAGAACGCGGCACCGCACACAACAAACAGGACCACCGAATACGCCAAGGTGGCAAAACAAGTGAGGGAGTGGACTTTCAGATTCGATGGCAATTCCAGACCGCTAGAATTTATAGAACAAATCGAGTGGTCAGCAGACATGTATGGCATCGAGCTGGACATGATCCCAAGAGCAATGCCAGAACTACTGAAAGACAAAGCACTCAAATGGTACCTCGCAAACAATAAGCAGTGGCGATCGTGGAAGGAATTCGGTGAGGGCTTCAAGAAATACTTCCTGCCAAGAGGATTCTTCAACAAATTGGCTGATCAAGTGAAAAATCGCAAACAAAACAGAAACGAGTATTTCAAGGACTATATGGTCGACATGCAAACAATGATGAGACCCCTTAAAATACCAGAGTACGAGCAATTGGAGGTTATATTAGAAAATTGCACTCCAGATTTGAGGATATTCGTTCGGCCGCACAGAGTCAGAAACCTAGATGAGCTGATGCAGTTGGCGGAAGAACATGAGATGCTTGAACAAGAACGATCAGATTTCCATAGCCCAAACAATGCTCAAAGAACACACAACAACCAATCAAGCCATAGAGGAGGAAATTACGGGCCACCAGTCACACAGTGCCGAAGATGCCAAAACAACAGCATGGAGAACAATTTAAGACCAACCAAAGAAAATAAAAACATCCAAGAGGGAAGAGTCTTGAACCCAAACCAGGCATGCCGCAGATGCGGGGGAGCCGGACACTGGGCAAGGGAGTGCAACAATCAGAGACTCAATTTCTGTTGGCAGTGTGGAAGGATTGGGAAAAGAACAAAAGAGTGTTGTTGGAGTTCGGGAAACGAAAGGCGGTCCCAGTCTATCAGGGGCGAGCGGGGACCCAGCCAACAAGCTCCTCACCACTAATAGGCCAACTAATAGAGGAAGAGGATAAATTGTCAGCAATTATCGAAGTAGCAGGAGTCCAGATAAAAGCGACAATTGACTCCGGAGCCACGAGCAGTTTTATCAGCAAACAAATGTTGGAAACGGTGGAAAAGAAAGGAGACCGAGAGACCACGAACAAGCAAGTATACATGGCGGACGGGAAGGTGAGAGACATCAACGAGCAATGGACAGGATACGTTCGATTCGGAAACAAAGAAATGAACATAACATTTCTCATCATGCCAGACGGAATGGATGCTATAATCTTAGGATGGAATTTCTTAAGGCTGATGAATACCGAAATAGCATGCGGAGGCCACAGGATAAAAATTCCAACGGTGAAGAGGATGCAGGACAGGATGACCGAACGCATATCGATCGTGGTGACACAGAAGGAAGAGCAAACAGAAATACAAAGGTTTCTAGAACACGAACTGATGGAATTGGAGAAAATCAAGGGATCATCAAAAGTAGGGATACACAGGATCACAATGAAGGATGATATACCACTAAAACAAAGGTATTACCCAAAAAATCCAAAAATACACCCAAAATCCATATAGCTCACCCATAGTGATGGTGAGAAAGAAGCAGACGGGCAAATGGAGATTATGCGTAGATTTTAGACAGATTAACGCAAAATCTATAAAAGATGCATACCCAATGCCCCGCATCGATTACATCTTAAACCAACTACGTGAAGCGAAATTTATAAGCAGCCTAGACCTGAAGGATGGGCACTGGAATTACAACAATACGATTTCGAAATAGCATATCGAAAGGGCAAATTAAACATTGTCGCCGATGCACTATCAAGAAAACCGATGGAAGGGTGCAAAAGAATAGTAGACAATGGCGCCCGAGTACGACAAGCAAACAAAAAATGTGAGTGGATCCAAAATATAATAAAGAAAATACAACAACAACCACAGAAATATCCAGATTACATGGTAGAAAACAGCCAGGTGTACAGGAATATTCCGCATAGAGCAGGCCAAGAAGAAGTAATATCATGGAAATTGTGTGTGCCCAAGACACTACGGAACCAAGTGATGGAAGAAAACCACACTTCCATAACGGCAGGGCATACAGGAAACAGGCGAACGATTGCTAGAACTGCGTCAAGATATTATTGGCCAGGAATGCAACGAGATATCAAGAAATTCGTGGGAAAGTGTACAACGTGTCAACAATACAAACCCAACCAACAGCAAGCAGCAGGGAAAATGCTGACGCAAATACCGGATGAACCATGGGCCACCGTTTGCGCTGATTTCGTCGGACCCTTACCACGGTCGAAACATGGAAACTCAATGCTACTAGTAATCATTGACCGATTTTCAAAATGGACAGAACTGATAACCATGCGAAAGGCAACTGCGGAGAATCTAATCAAGGCCTTTAGGGAAAGGATTCTGTCGAGATTTGGAGTTCCTAAAGTAGTAATAACGGACAATGGGGTCCAATTCACTAGCAGAACGTTTAAGAAAATGCTAGAGGAATGGGGATGCCAACACCAATTAACAGCACCATACACACCACAAGAAAACCCAACCGAAAGGGCAAACAGAACAGTGAAAACAATGATTGCTCAGTTTACCGGTGAAAATCAACGGAATTGGGATGAGAGCTGGCCGGAAATAACACTAGCTGTAAATACTAGTCAATCAGAGTCAACTGGATTTACGCCAGCATATGTGATACAAGGACGTGAACCTAGAATGCCAGGCGCGATATACGATAGTGTCACGACAGGCACAGGAAAGCAAAGCATACCACCAGAGGCGAAGGCAAAACAAGTGCAAGATCTGTTCGAGCTAATAAGACGTAATCTGGAGACGGCGGCACAAGATCAGGCACGTCACTACAACCTAAGGAGGAGAGAGTGGAGACCAACAATTGGAACCACAGTATGGGCAAAAGAACACCATCTCTCGAATGCGGCCGAAGGATTTGCAGCAAAGTTGGCACCAAGATTTGGAGGTCCATATGAAGTGACAGGTTTTTTGTCTCCAGTTATATGTAAATTACGGCACAAAGAAACAGGAAAAACCAGGCAAGCACACATCAGCCAGATGAAACAACAAATATGTGAACAAACAGATGGCAAGAAACTAGATGAACAATGAGTAAGGACGACTCCGAGAAAGAAATACACATACAGAAAACAAACACAAGGTACAAGGGACAGGGGAGGGCAAATCACTCCCGAAGAAGGGGGGGAGTGTGAGGAACATTATAATTAACTATAATATCCCGCACAACAAGCCAGCAACAACAAAATCAAGCGGTGCAAAGGATGCACCAGATACAAGATACAGACGAGACACAAACCAAACGTACGATATACGACCGAACCCGCTGCTGATGGATCGAACCGATTCGATAGAAGTGGCATACGATCAAACGTGGCCAGTCGAACCACACACAACCGCCGGTTAAGCGTGGGTAGCATAATGCAAGAAGCCGATATGCACACACATGCGATGGGCAACCAAGTCCAACATGGCTCGATCCCATGATTTACGATCAAACATGACCGATCGAACCACATGCGACCGCTGGCAATTTCGTACAAGCGGGAAGATGCGTGGGGGGCATGCATGCATTATATGAAACGATAATGGTTTGTGGATTGCATAGGGGAATATACGAACCGAAGGGGTAGGGATGAACGATGGGGAAGCCCTCTATCTGATAGATACGATATACGTATGAAAGTGCATTGCAAGGGAAATTAAACGAGTGCACACAGCACGCGTGCATCGCGACCCATAGCACTTTTTAGCCTAGCCATTCTTTGAATACCAGCAATATTGCTGGTAAGCAGAATTCGCCGGAAGAGGCGACCCACTTCTGACACGATCCCAACGCCGCTGCCAACAGCACGACGCCGCAGCCAGCGCCCTATGGGCATCTCGGGATATATTTAAGGGACCACGCTCGACAGAGCCGGCAGTCTTAGTTGAGAGGGAGTCTTCGTTTAGGCGTGGAACTAATTGACTCAAGTCTACAAGTCATGATCAATCAAGGGAGTTTTTAAGGCCTTACGAGTAACCTTAAAAGCTCAGACTAGTGAAACAAACAAGTGAAAGGATCAAGAAAAGTCAGAATAATTTGAGACGGCCCTACGAGTAACCTCTCAAATTATCCTGTAACCAGCAAGTCCTTGGAATAGGACTAAGACACCGTGTTTATGCAAGAATCGAGTAAGGTCAAACTGTTCCAGGACGATTCCCAGCATGTTGGAAGGTACAACGATATATCCTGTTACCGAAATTCCAGGAAAGAGGTCGGGACTCCTCTAAAAGAAACTTGTCATATCCAACCAAGCCCATAAACAATCGTAAATAAACATACCACCAAAACAAATCAATAAACAAACCTGTTCTAATTTCACCGGGGCACAAAATAAATTTTGTTGTACCGAACTTAGCCCAAGAGATAATTGTAAATATCCCGAAGGACGAAAAAGGATCGTTACAACTGGCGCCCAACGTGCTATACTGGTGAAATTTTAAACAAGACAAAAGTTTGAAAATTGGAAAGAAAACATCAAAATGGGGAAAGGATGGATGTACCACATGAAGAAGGAGGATCTGTTACAAACAGGCCAAAGGATCGGAGTCAACATGAACGGCACGGTAGAGGAGATGAGAAAACAACTCGGCGAATGGATAGACAACCACGAGTCTGATCCAGAGTGGGGAGAGGAGATAAGAAGATTAGAACTCAAGTTCACAAAAATGTCCAAGCAAAAACCAGAAACAAGCGCAGCACAGTCAGGCGAGAATGGTGAGAACAAGGAGGCCGAGGAGTTCAAAAAAATAAATATCGCTACGCTAGCGATTCCTCCATTGCACCACCAAGATGGGGAAGCGAAGGAGCATTAGACGGCACCGACACAAAGAGGGACTTAAGGAGACAAACGATAGACCCCAAGAACGCGGCACCGCACACAACAAACAGGACCACCGAATACGCCAAGGTGGCAAAACAAGTGAGGGAGTGGACTTTCAGATTCGATGGCAATTCCAGACCGCTAGAATTTATAGAACAAATCGAGTGGTCAGCAGACATGTATGGCATCGAGCTGGACATGATCCCAAGAGCAATGCCAGAACTACTGAAAGACAAAGCACTCAAATGGTACCTCGCAAACAATAAGCAGTGGCGATCGTGGAAGGAATTCGGTGAGGGCTTCAAGAAATACTTCCTGCCAAGAGGATTCTTCAACAAATTGGCTGATCAAGTGAAAAATCGCAAACAAAACAGAAACGAGTATTTCAAGGACTATATGGTCGACATGCAAACAATGATGAGACCCCTTAAAATACCAGAGTACGAGCAATTGGAGGTTATATTAGAAAATTGCACTCCAGATTTGAGGATATTCGTTCGGCCGCACAGAGTCAGAAACCTAGATGAGCTGATGCAGTTGGCGGAAGAACATGAGATGCTTGAACAAGAACGATCAGATTTCCATAGCCCAAACAATGCTCAAAGAACACACAACAACCAATCAAGCCATAGAGGAGGAAATTACGGGCCACCAGTCACACAGTACCGAAGATGCCAAAACAACAGCATGGAGAACAATTTAAGACCAACCCAAGAAAATAAAAACATCCAAGAGGGAAGAGTCTTGAACCCAAACCAGGCATGCCGCAGATGCGGGGGAGCCGGACACTGGGCAAGGGAGTGCAACAATCAGAGACTCAATTTCTGTTGGCAGTGTGGAAGGATTGGGAAAAGAACAAAAGAGTGTTGTTGGAGTTCGGGAAACGAAAGGCGGTCCCAGTCTATCAGGGGCGAGCGGGGACCCAGCCAACAAGCTCCTTACCACTAATAGGCCAACTAATAGAGGAAGAGGATCAATTGTCAGCAATTATCGAAGTAGCAGGAGTCCAGATAAAAGCGACAATTGACTCCGGAGCCACGAGCAGTTTTATCAGCAAACAAATGTTGGAAACGGTGGAAAAGAAAGGAGACCGAGAGACCACGAACAAGCAAGTATACATGGCGGACGGAAAGGTGAGAGACATCAACGAGCAATGGGCAGGATACGTTCGATTCGGAAACAAAGAAATGAACATAACATTTCTCATCATGCCAGACGGAATGGATGCTATAATCTTAGGATGGAATTTCTTAAGGCTGATGAATACCGAAATAGCATGCGGAGGCCACAGGATAAAAATTCCAACGGTGAAGAGGATGCAGGACAGGATGACCGAACGCATATCGATCGTGGTGACACAGAAGGAAGAGCAAACAGAAATATAAAGGTTTCTAGAACACGAACTGATGGAATTGGAGAAAATCAAGGGATCATCAAAAGTAGGGATACACAGGATCACAATGAAGGATGATATACCAATAAAACAAAGGTATTACCAAAAAATCGAAAAATACAGGGAGAAATCAACACAAAGGTCGATGAACTGTTGACAATGGGATGCATCGAACCATCACAAAGCCCATATAGCTCACCCATAGTGATGGTGAGAAAGAAGCAGACGGGCAAATGGAGATTATGCGTAGATTTTAGACAGATTAACGCAAAATCTATAAAAGATGCATACATGCCCCGCATCGATTACATCTTAAACCAACTACGTGAAGCGAAATTTATAAGCAGCCTAGACCTGAAGGACGGCTATTGGCAAATTCCGTTGGAAGAAAACAGCAGGCCAATGACAGCATTCACAGTCCCAGGGAAAGGTTTATTCCAATGGAAAGTGATGCCATTCGGGATACACTCCGCATCAGCAACGTTCCAACGGGCTCTGAACCAAGTCATTGGCCCAGAAATGATACCAAACGCGTTCGCCTACCAAGATGACATAGTGGTAGTAAGCAAAACAATCAAAGAACACATGGACCACCTGCAAGAAGTATTCAGGAGATTGAAAGAAGCAAACTTAAGAATAAATGCTGAAAAGTGCAAATTCTTTAGAAAAGAGCTAAAGTTTCTAGGCCACTTGGTAACAGAAAACGGTATTGCAACGGACCCAGACAAGGTGGCAGCAATAGCTCAATTGAAGCCGCCCACGTGCACAAAAGAATTACGGCAATATCTAGGAGTGGCTTCATGGTACAGACGATTCGTACCAAATTTTGCTATGATAACACACCCGTTAAACGCACTGCTCAAAAAAAAAACCAAATGGCATTGGAGCGAAGAGCATCAGGCAGCATTCGAATCGGTAAAAGAAAAACTCACGAGTGACTCAGTATTGGCATGTCCAGACTTCACAAAAATGTTCGTACTCCAGACAGATGCAAGCAACATAGGATTAGGGGCCATACTAGTACAAAACACCGAGGAGGGGGAAAGAGTGGTTTCATATCTGTCGAGAGAGTTGAATCAAGCGGAGAAGAACTATTCGGCAACGGAAAATGAATGCCTAGCAATAGTGTGGGCAGTACGCAAGCTAAGACCATATCTCGAGGGATACCGATTTAAGGTGGTGACAGACCACATGGCGTTGAAGTGGTTGTATAGTATAGAGAGCCCCACGGGCCGCATAGCTCGATGGGCACTGGAATTACAACAATACGATTTCGAAATAGCATATCGAAAGGGCAAATTAAACATTGTCGCCGATGCACTATCAAGACAACCGATGGAAGGGTGCAAAAGAATAGTAGACAATGGCGCCCGAGTACGACAAGCAAACAAAGAATGTGAGTGGATCCAAAATATAATAAAGAAAATACAACAACAACCACAGAAATATCCAGATTACATGGTAGAAAACAGCCAGGTGTACAGGAATATTCCGCATAGAGCAGGCCAAGAAGAAGTAATATCATGGAAATTGTGTGTGCCCAAGACACTGCGGAACCAAGTGATGGAAGAAAACTACACTTCCATAACGGCAGGGCATACAGGAAACAGGCGAACGATTGCTAGAACTGCGTCAAGATATTATTCGCCAGGAATGCAACGAGATATCAAGAAATTCGTGGGAAAGTGTACAACGTGTCAACAATACAAACCCAACCAACAGCAAGCAGCAGGGAAAATGCTGACGCAAATACCGGATGAACCATGGGCCACCGTTTACGCTGATTTCGTCGGACCCTTACCACGGTCGAAACATGGAAACTCAATGCTACTAGTAATCAATGACCGATTTTCAAAATGGACAGAACTGATACCCATGCGAAAGGCAACTGCGGAGAATCTAATCAAGGCCTTTAGGGAAAGGATTCTGTCGAGATTTGGAGTTCCTAAAGTGGTAATAACGGACAATGGGGTCCAATTCACTAGCAGAACGTTTAAGAAAATGCTAGAGGAATGGGGATGCCAACACCAATTAACAGCACCATACACACCACAAGAAAACCCAACCGAAAGGGCAAACAGAACAGTGAAAACAATGATTGCTCAGTTTACCGGTGAAAATCAACGGAATTGGGATGAGAGCTGGCCGGAAATAACACTAGCTGTAAATACTAGTCAATCAGAGTCAACTGGATTTACGCCAGCATATGTGATACAAGGACGTGAACCTAGAATGCCAGGCGCGATATACGATAGTGTCACGACAGGCACAGGAAAGCAAAGCATACCACCAGAGGCGAAGGCAAAACAAGTGCAAAATCTGTTCGAGCTAATAAGACGTAATCTGGAGACGGCGGCACAAGATCAGGCACGTCACTACAACCTAAGGAGGAGAGAGTGGAGACCAACAATTGGAACCACAGTATGGGCAAAAGAACACCATCTCTCGAATGCGGCCGAAGGATTTGCAGCAAAGTTGGCACCAAGATTTGGAGGTCCATATGAAGTGACAGGTTTTTTGTCTCCAGTTATATGTAAATTACGGCACAAAGAAACAGGAAAAACCAGGCAAGCACACATCAGCCAGATGAAACAACAAATATGTGAACAAACAGATGGCAAGAAACTAGATGAACAATGAGTAAGGACGACTCCGAGAAAGAAATACACATACAGAAAACAAACACAAGGTACAAGGGACAGGGGAGGGCAAATCACTCCCGAAGAAGGGGGGGAGTGTGAGGAACATTATAATTAACTATAATATCCCGCACAACAAGCCAGCAACAACAAAATCAAGCGGTGCAAAGGATGCACCAGATACAAGATACAGCCGAGACACAAACCAAACGTACGATATATGACCGAACCCGCTGCTGATGGATCGAACCGATTCGATAGAAGTGGCATACGATCAAACGTGGCCAGTCGAACCACACACAACCGCCGGTGATGCGTGGGTAGCATAATGCAAGAAGCCGATATGCACACACATGCGATGGGCAACCAAGTCCAACATGGCTCGATCCCATGATTTACGATCAAACATGACCGATCGAACCACATGCGACCGCTGGCAATTTCGTACAAGCGGGAAGATGCGTGGGGGGCATGCATGCATTATATGAAACGATAATGGTTTGTGGATTGCATAGGGAAATATACGAACCGAAGGGGGAAGGATGAACGATGGGGAAGCCCTCTATCTGATAGATACGATATACGTATGAAAGTGCATTGCAAGGGAAATTAAACGAGTGCACACAGCACGCGTGCATCGCGACCCATAGCACTTTTTAGCCTAGCCATTCTTTGAATATTGCTGGTAAGCAGAATTCGCCGGAAGAGGCGACCCACATCTGACACGATCCCAACGCCGCTGCCAACAGCACGACGCCGCAGCCAGCGCCCTATGGGCATCTCGGGATATATTTAAGGGACCACGCTCGACAGAGCCGGCAGTCTTAGTTGAGAGGGAGTCTTCGTTTAGGCGTGGAACTAATTGACTCAAGTCTACAAGTCATGATCAATCAAGGGAGTTTTTAAGGCCTTACGAGTAACCTTAAAAGCTCAGACTAGTGAAACAAACAAGTGAAAGGATCAAGAAAAGTCAGAATAATTTAAGACGGCCTTACGAGTAACCTCTCAAATTATCCTGTAACCAGCAAGTCCTTGGAATAGGACTAAGACACCGTGTTTATGCAAGAATCGAGTAAGGTCAAACTGCTCCAGGACGATTCCCAGCATGTTGGAAGGTACAACGATATATCCTGTTACCGAAATTCCAGGAAAGAGGTCGGGACTCCTCTAAAAGAAACTTGTCATATCCAACCAAGCCCATAAACAATCGTAAATAAACATACCACCAAAACAAATCAATAAACAAACCTGTTCTAATTTCACCGGGGCACAAAATAAATTTTGTTGTGCCGAACCTAGCCCAAGAGATAATTGTAAATATCCCGAAGGACGAAAAAGGATCGTTACAAGACGTAGAATACACGAATTAACTTCTGTCTTCTCATTTTTTGGTTGTGATATACATCATACATCATCATGCTAAAATTATGCTTTTGTCCAAAAATATACCAACTTTAAATCATTTTGAAAGAAACAAACCAAATAAAATTTTTGGAAAATTACTCTTTCATCTCATCTCATCACATCTCATCATTAACTTTGAAGCGAACCATGCATACTTGAGCATTCCCTTCAATATCAGGGATGACAAGTGGAAATGCACAAGGAATTATACTTTAATTGAATGCAGTCTTCTCTTGATGAAATTTTTCGATTTTCTTAGGCAGTTGAAGAGTTTTGCATTCGCTTTAACATATTTTTAACCTGCTCGCAAAGTACAGTTCATAATGGCGTGCGTATAGCTAGTATTTCCTCAAGCGTACAAGCTTCAACATATGTATATAAAAAATGTTTCCAATTACAAATCATCAAATGACCTATTTTGCTATTTTAAAAATAATTATTAAAAAAAAAAAAAAAAAATGAAAATCCAAAACTAACTAGTTTTGGGCGGGGTTCGAACCTGGGATTCCCCAACTTTACTCGGGACCTCTACCCCTTACACCGCCGAGCTGCTTGAAGTCCTCTCTGCGTTTTACCTATAAGTCTACGAAGCTATAGCTTTAAACACGATTTATAAGGAAAATATAGAATAGTGCGCCGAAACAGCTTCAAATGACGGGGTATTCTACAACATATCCAAAATTCATCCAAATCGGTGATTCGCATACCTGAAGTTCCCCTTGTTAGCTTCTTCTCACTCACACACACACAATGTTGGATGGATGATGCCTTCTGACTGTGCATGTAGTAGTGAATTGGGTCGTCTCGTTTTGATCTGGTACTCCTCGTATTAGCAGCCACTCTATGTGTGACTCCTAGTCCGATCTCTGCTACAGGTTACTTCTTGGCTTGCCTGAATGATTGGATAGCGCCGAATCCAAGCAAGTTCAATGTTTCTTCTTATGTCGTCGTTTTGTCCCTCTCTGAACAAATTTTCCGTCTTTTGTTGCTCTTAGTGGTTTGTTCGTCTCTAAACTAATTTTCGTCTTTGGGATGTTGCTCGTCGTTCACATCTTATCGTCTTTGTTGTTGCTTTTCCACATTTTGATCCTCACTGAACGAAATTGTCGTCTTTTTTAATCGTTTCTCATCTTTTTGTCTTATTTCTCATGTGTTCGTCTCTTCTCGTTAATTTTTGTTTTGAAATTCGGCATGCATTTTTTGTCTTGCTTGCTCTTCTGCTTCGAACTGTTAGCGTCACCTTTGCAATGACGTGCGATTTCTTCATAAAGTTTTCTCTCTCACTCGCTCTTTGTTACTATCTCGGTCGAGCCCCCAAAATGTAGAAGGGCTGAGTCCAATGAACCAAAATATAATAGTCTTAACACCACTTTGCTTTTATGTATCTTAGCTTATCGTATTTATTTAATTATTGACAAAAAAAAAAGAAATTATCTTATTGAACACTTTTAATTTAACGAGACCAACACAACCTCTTCGTCCAGCAACTCAAGCCTCTCTCCCCAATCGATTATCCACCTATCGATATCTATCAAACCAATATCGTTATCGGCAATCTGATACCATTAGGGGTTCTCACGCAATCCTACACTCCTATAGAAATGAAGATTGTACTAACGGATGAGTTGCCAGTTTATCAGCATCCAAGGCGTCTAGCAGAGTCCGACCAAAGAATTGTTGACAGTAATAAGGCCAAGTTTTTCCGAATATGCTTCGCCTGTTACACTTGTAACAAAAAAAAAATGGGAAAAAGCGTATGTGTTGCGATTACAGAAAGCTAAATGAGAAAGTGGTCCGAGATAATTTTCCTATGCCACAGATGGATACCGTATAAGAAAAACTGCAAGGTGCGTTAGTTTATACTACTCTAGATTTAGTGTTCCCGTTGAGGAAAAATCTCAGAAGTACACAGCATTCGTAACCCAGAATGATCAGTATGAATTGCTATAGGTACCATTCGGAATTTCCAACTCTCCAGCAGTTTTTACAAGATTTATAATGGCAGTAATGAGAGAATCAGTGTAGAATGGAGATGCAGTGGTGTATATGGACGATATTATTATACTAAGCGTTAGCTTTAATGATGGTCTAATTAAACTTAAAAGAGTGTTGAAGATAGCTGCGGAAAATGGGTTGAGAATAAACTGGGAGAAATGTCAGATACTGCAGAGTAAAGTAAATTTTTTGGGCTATATAGTTGAAAATGGAAGTATTAAGCCAAGTAAGGAGAAGACTGATGCCGTTTCAAGATTTCCGATCCCACATGATAAGAAGTCAGTTCAACGATTTTTAAAGTTAACATCGTATTTCCGTAGATTTATCGAAGGATACGCAGTAACGGCTATGCTAACATTTTGCGAAAAGACAACAAGTTTGAGTTTAAAGAATTGCAAATGGTAGCGTTCGAGCAATTAAAGTTAGCATTGACCAAAGGTCCCGTTTTAAAGTTATACAATCCTAAGCTAGAGACTGATTTTCACACCATGCATCGATGCATGGTTTCGGAGCTGAATGATTCAGAAGATGGTTTATTTCATCCGGTACAGTATATGAGTCGGAAAACTAAACCTCGCGAAGAGAAGTCCGATTCATCTGAACTTGAGGTTTAGCGGTTATAGGAGCATTAATAAAGTGGTGTGTTAGGGTTGCGATTTAAGATTGTCACAGATTGTAATGCATTCACGATGACAACGAAAAAGAATGAGGTTCCGTTAGGTGTAGCGTGAGCAATGTACCTACAAGATTTCGATTGCCAGATTGAACATCGTTCAGGTTCAAAGATGCGGCATGTGAATGCCTTAAGCCCTTTATCTTGTTTTCTGCTAACCGACACCATAACCCATAGACTGAGGAAAGCATAGTTAACAGATGCAGATTTTTACATTGAAAATGAAATATTGTTAAAGAACCCCAATCAAGAATTTATTGTCGTTCCCTCGCAGTTGGAAAAGGAGATAATACAGATTGCGCACAAACAAGGGCATTTTGGAGCTAAAAAAAAGTCTTTGTAACGTAGACAAATATTCCAAAATTAAAAGAAAAGGTAGCCCATGTTGTTGAGTGTTGCGTGGGATGTATTATTGTTAATGCCAAAACAGGTGAAAAGGAAGGTGATGCCAATAAGCAAAGTGGGTCAGCCATTGATGACATATCAATGATCACAATCATATACTGGTTATTGTTTATGGCTTCTCTATGTTTGTATGGTTGCAGTGGTTAGTTGTCTTGAAAAGCAGGCCATAATTTTTTGTAACCCGGTGTGAATAATTTCTGACAGGGGAGCAGCATTCACATCCAAGGAATATTGTAACAGACAGGATAAGCCAAGTAGAAAGGATGCATAGTTAATAGTTCCGATGATTTCAAAGTTAAGCCAAGACAATGAGGCAAACTGGTACAAGTATGTATGACGTGTGCAACAACTTGTTAATAATACTGCCCCAAGAAGTACAAAAGTTACAAGTTTTAAGATTTTGACAGGAATAGAGATGCGTAGTCCTGGTGATCCTAAAATAAAAAAGATGATAACCGATTCGTTAACAGAAGACAGACTGTGCTCGTGAAGAGATTAGAGCGGAGGCCCCAAAGATGATCGATGAAATACAGCAGGAAATGAAAAGGACGTTTGACAAAAACAGGAAATGGAAAAGAAAATATTATTTAAACAAGTTAGTGGCGATAAGACGTACGCAGTAGGGCACAGGAATAACGTTGAGATGTAAATACTTAGGACCATATAAAGTGACAAAGGTGAATAGGCACGGTCGATTCGACGTTGAGAAAGTTGGCCATGGTGAAGGACTTTGTAAGACCTCAACAATGGCTGAGTTCATGAATCATAGGCAATGATCATTCGTGTCGAATGACTTTTCAGGACAGCCAATTGGCAGTCGTGCATTAGCTAGTGAGCGAGTAAGCTAGTGGTCGACTCACTCATTAGCAAAAAAGCACTCGCACTCATGATTCAATAAAGCACTCGCAATTGTAGTCTCGCCTCAATCACATCGGGCTGCCAAATTTATCACTAAGGCCATTATTATTGAATAGGGAAATTCCGATGCGAAAGAAATTAACCCAGTCTTCATTCGTTGAATTCAAAATATGAACTGATTTTATTGGAAAACTCTTAAACTCTAAGAAGCGACAATTGTTCTTAAAAAATACTTATTCTAATGCCCCACGTCTTCGGGGTTTGGAATTTGTTTATATTTCATGCTCAGCGCTTGGCGACTTGATAATGCGTCGTTCTGGTATTAAGTGTTAAGTGTCGACAGAGTGCGGATGCATGTTTGTTTGTTTTTGAGCAATACTTGCAATATGAATCTTTATGACATATTTTTGTTTATGTTTCGTTTGTGTATATTTCTTTGGTCCGATATTTTCCATAGACGACTTAATATCAACAATCGATACTCAAAATACTGACTTACTACTAACAATCGATACTTAGAAATACTGACATCGATATATGTGTAAACATTTAACAGAATTCATAAATAACTGACATCCTACAATACATATGTATTCTTAACACAAAGAAACATTGTTAATAAATACAACTAAATAAGGAAATGACTTCCGTAAATAATATCGAAATAAATAAAAAGGGAAATTAAAATCCCACATATGTTTTCGGTAGAGGTAAAAAAAACTATTGCTATTCCACCATATACCCACCCCAATGGATCTAGCTTTCAGTAATGCTAAAGTAGTTGAACAAAAATTCAACTCCGTTGGGGCTTAAATCAGACAACAGTATTGTAATCTTCAGAAGCTCCTCGCGGACCAGACTTTATGAATCATACAGTAATTGGATATACATACATGTATTTGTATTTGAAAAATATATATAAATAAATAATACCAAAGTCACAATTATCTCACATACCAACTCATTCAATTAGTTTTGTTTGTAAGACAGAGTTTTAAGTCAGGGCACTGTTTCATTTGAATTTAATTTATAAACTCTTCACTCATTTCGTTTTGTTTGGAATTTTCTATAAGACCTGAGTAATGAGAAGTTGAGGAGACACTACAGCCGATGGGGTCTACTCCAATTACAAATACATCTTCACGCTTGCGAGAACGGGATCGTGCCTTTGAAGCAACACGGCTTCAGAATCGTTTGCATGGTTTCGGAGCTGATTGATTCAGAAGATGGTGTTTTTCATCCGGTACAGTATATGAGTCGGAAAACTAAACCTCGCGAAGAGAAGTCCGATTCATATGAACTTGAGGTTTAGCGGTTATAGGAGCATTAATAAAGTGGTGTGTTAGGGTTGAGATTTAAGATTGTCACAGATTGTAATGCATTCACGATGACAACGAAAAAGAATGAGGTTCCGTTAGGTGTAGCGTGGGCAATGTACCTACAAGATTTCGATTGCCAGATTGAACATCATTCAGGTTTAAAGATGCGGCATGTGAATGCCTTAAGCCCTTTATCTTGTTTTCTGCTAACCGACACCATAACACATAGACTGAGGAAAGCATAGTTAACAGATGAAGATTTTTACATTGAAAATGAAATATTGTTAAAGAACCCCAATCAAGAATTTATTGTCGTTCCCTCGCAGATGGAAAAGAAAATAATACAGATTGCACACAAACAAGGACGTTTTGGAGCTAGAAAGACTCAGGATATCGTACAAAAATTATATTCCAAAGTCTAAAGAAAAGGTAGTATATACTACTCTAGATTTCATGTTCCCGTTGAGGAAAAATCTCAGAAGTACACAGCATTCGTAACCCAGAATGATCAGCATGAATTGCTATACGTACCATTCGGAATTTCCAACTCTCCAGCAGTTTTTAAAAGATTTATAATGGCAGTAATGAGAGAATCAGTGTAGAATGGAGATGCAGTGGTGTATATGGACGATATTATTATACTAAGCGTTAGCATTAATGATGGTCTAATTAATCATAAAAGAGTGTTGAAGATAGCTGCGGAAAATGGGTTGAGAATAAACTGGGAGAAATGTCAGATACTGCAAAGTAAATTAAAATTTTTTGGGCTATATAGTTGAAAATGAAAGTATTAAGCCAGGTAAGGAGAAGACTGATGCCGTTTCAAGATTTCCGATCCCACATGATAAGAAGTCAGTTCAACGATTTTTAAAGTTAACATCGTATTTCCGTAGATTTATCGAAGGATACGCAGTAACGGCTATGCCCTTAACTGACATTTTGCGAAAAGACAACAAGTTTTAGTTTAAAGAATTGCAAATGGTAGCGTTCGAGCAATTAAAGTTAGCATTGACCAAAGGTCCCGTTTTAAAGTTATACAATCCTAAGCTAGAGACTGATTTTCACACCATGCATCGATGCATGGTTTCGGAGCTGAATGATTCAGAAGATGGTTTATTTCATCCGGTACAGTATATGAGTCGGAAAACTAAACCTCGCGAAGAGAAGTCCGATTCATATGAACTTGAGGTTTAGCGGTTATAGGAGCATTAATAAAGTGGTGTGTTAGGGTTGAGATTTAAGATTGTCACAGATTGTAATGCATTCACGATGACAACGAAAAAGAATGAGGTTCCGTTAGGTGTAGCGTGAGCAATGTACCTACAAGATTTCGATTGCCAGATTGAACATCGTTCAGGTTCAAAGATGCGGCATGTGAATGCCTTAAGCCCTTTATCTTGTATTCTGCTAACCGACACCATAACCCATAGACTGAGGCAAGCATAGTTAACAGATGAAGATTTTTACATTGAAAATGAAATATTGTTAAAGAACCCCAATCAAGAATTTATTGTCGTTCCCTCGCAGTTGGAAAAGGAGATAATACAGATTGCGCACAAACAAGGGCATTTTGGAGCTAAAACGACTCTTGATATCGTAAACAAATTGTATTATATTCCAAAATTAAAAGAAAAGGTAGCCCATGTTGTTGAGTGTTGCGTGGTATGTATTATTGTTAATGCCAAAACAGATGATAAGGAAGGTGATACCAATAAGCAAAGTAGGTCAGCCATTGATGACATATCAATGATCACAATCATATACTGGTTATTGTTGATGGCTTCTCTATGTTTGTTTGTATGGTTGCAGTGGTTAGTTGTCTTGAAAAGCAGGCCATAATTTTTTGTAACCCGGTGTGAATAATTTCTGACAGGGGAGCAGCATTCACATCCAAGGAATATTGTAACAGACAGGATAAGCCAAGTAGAAAGGATGCATAGTTAATAGTTCCGATGATTTCAAAGTTAAGCCAAGACAATGAGGCAAACTGGTACAAGTATGTATGACGTGTGCAACAACTTGTTAATAATACTGCCCCAAGAAGTACAAAAGTTACAAGTTTTAAGATTTTGACAGGAATAGAGATGCGTAGTCCTGGTGATCCTGAAATAAAAAAGATGATAACCGATTCGTTAACAGAAGACAGACTGTGCTCGTGAAGAGATTAGAGCGGAGGAAATACAGCAGTAAATGAAAAGGACGTTTGACAAAAACAGGAAATGGGAAAGAAAATATTATTTAAACAAGTTAGTGGCGATAAGGCGTACGCAGTAGGGCACAGGAATAACGTTGAGATGTAAATACTTAGGACCATATAAAGTGACATAGGTGAATAAGCACGGTCGATTCGACGTTGAGAAAGTTGGCCATGGTGAAGGACTTTGTAAGACCTCAACAATGGCTGAGTTCATGAATCATAGGCTAGGATCATTCGGGTCGAATGACTTTTCAGGACAGCCAATTGGCAGTCGTGCATTAGCTAGTGAGCGAGTAAGCTAGTGGTCGACTCACTCATTAGCAATAAAGCACTCGCACTCATGATTCAATAAAGCACTCGCAATCGTACTCTCGAATCAATCACATAGGGCTGCCAAATTTATCACTAAGGCCATTATTATAATAATAAATATACTATAATATGGTGTTTATTTTCTGAAACGATAGTTAAAATTATCGATGGCAAACGATTTATTTTATTCCTCGCAGCTAGTGCGTGTGTCTTGTTTTTTCGTTGGAAGAAGAAGAAAGCAACTTCCAGTGTGGCCTTAGGCCGCATACCGATATTTTCCATAGGCGACTTAATACTAACAAGCGATTCTTAAAATACTGACTTACTACTATTACTGCAGGAACTCTGCAGTTTTCCCATATCAGTGGTAAGAGACTCAGAGAGTGAATCAGCTCCTTGAAGCCAAGTGTAAATGCTAAGATCAGCTAAGGGTAGCAAAAATAAAATAACTCTTGTTTTTCCCCACCAGTGGTAAGAGACAGAGTATAAAAAACAAAAAGCAACATATTGCTTAATAAATAAAAAGTGCGTGCGATCGAGTAGAATTATTTGCGGAACTGATTAAAAAAAGAGAGGATTTAAGTCTTACTCAATTATTTGAAATCCGCTTTAGGGGGGGAAGCGAGGAGCATGGTAGCCCACCTATTGTCAGGTTCAGCTGACAATTATAGTGCCGCTTGGGAACTGTAAACCAAGCGGTATGAAAATAATCGGAGGGTATTTTCCGAACAATTAAATCGGATCGTTGATTTATCGATGATCAAGATTGAATCCGCAAAAGGTCTTAAAGGAGTGATTGACATAGTTAATGAGTCACTTTACTTAATTAAAATAAAAACAAATTTGTCCGATGAAGTTGACGTCATATTCGCACAACTCCTACTAAGGAAATTTGTCAGAGAGGCTCTGCAATTGTATGAGAGTCAGATTAGAAAAATACTCAGAGCAAAGATATTGCTCGCTAAGTGGCATGAGCAAAGATGAGAAAAAACCGCTACAAACTGTGTTAAATTATGCGGAAGTCGAAGATAAATGTCCGATTTGCAAAATTGCCCATAAAGCGTACAAGGGCTATAAGTTTAAAGGATTGACACCAACTGAAAGGTATGAAACAAAAAAGTACAGCTTTGCATAAGATGCTTGAATCATTCAAGCAATAAGTTGTGCACTAATGAAATGGTCTGTTCATTGTGCAGTAAGGAACACCATACCGTACTCCATTTTGACGAATAACAGGAGAGAGTAAATACTTGTGTAACCGCACAACCAACACTGTTGGCCACAGCTGTAATACAAGTAAAAAATGTAAATGGAGGATTAAGACGCTAAGAGACCTAGCAGGGCTGATATAATAAAGGGGGTATTATATTATTTAATGATATCCAGAATAACCACTCAACTTTTAGCAATCAGCGATATTTAAAAATGGTGGAGCGAAGATCACATTGGAACAATTCAAAAAAGTGAAGGTAGTTTTTTTTTAAATTCTCCATCTTATAAAAAGGCTAGAAGTCATCACAGTAATACACATCAAGAGTGGGTAGATATCCCGAAACAGAAATCATTAGGTAATATGCGTTTGGATTCACCAAATGAGATGCACTAGAGATGCAAAATCAGTTAATATTTTGTATTCAACGAATGAAGATTGGGTTTTTTAGTTGTGGTTCTAATTCGCTATTCAAAGAGACTACAGCCGATGGGGTCTACACCACTTACAAATAAATTTTCATTTTGAGATTCAGACGTTTTTTATATATAAGATTTAAATATCTGCAGCATATCTTTAAAATTTTACAAAATTGCCCACCTGAAACGCATTGCTAATGTGCACGACCACGCTTACGGGAACGGGATCATGCCTTTGAAGCACTACGGCTACCGGATCGTTTCTTCTTCATGCCGATGTCTCGCGAGGGATCGAAAAAATACGTTCTCGTTCTGCGCCAGGGAAAGATGTAATCCAAGGCCCTGCTCCACTTTACAGATTTGTACGCAATCAGGAGCGCAAGAACTAATTTTGTGCTATACACGAAACAGCACCCAATAATATTAAGCCAGGCAGCATGCTTTCCAAAAAGAGCTAAAGCAATAGGATGTTTGCCCAAGTGTCCGTTGGAGCTAACCAAAGCAGCACCAAATTGCTCCCAAACCATTGCAATTACGATCTGATTGCACACATAGTACACGACGATATTTACAATTGCTTGCCAAGTCTTGTGTACGGCTCCTATCTTCGCCACACGAAATAGGTGCAGCAATATCACAGTCGACAGGGTAATCAGAATGGATGGAACATCTGCTGGATTCTTCATGCGCAACACATTGCCATTCATGAGGAACAACCCGACACAGCAAAAAACCGCGGCCTTAAGCTCCCAAATATCCTGTGTAGAGCGAATAAAGAGCATTTTGCAAATGATACAAACTTTTATAAATTTTTCGGAAAACCTGTTATTAAAATTAAGAACAAGTGAAGAAACTGTTCCGTATCTGTGTTTGAGTTGGAAGTGACGCGTTAGGCCTAAAGCTTTGGGGTATGGACATAAATTCAAATTTCAAGGCCTCCCTGATCGAATTATTAATATACTATAAGCTACTAAGATTAACGAAATGTGTCTGAAAGTTTTAAATGATTTCTTGAATTGAATTAATATTTAATGTAGAATCTTTTGACTACTTACCAAGATATCAGTCAAATAAATAGCACTTACGCATTGTTGGCCAACCAACTCGAAAATAATGTCAAATATAAAATATCAAAGAAGCTAACTTCGGCAATGCCGAAGTTTTTATACCCTTGCAGTCCTTGGAAATAATTTTTTTTACATTTTGAAATTTCTTTCCCTGCAACTTAAATCATCAACACACAAACAAAACATTCAAATTATTTCTCTTTTTACTACAAATTGTTCTTCTTCCATCATTCCGTAGGCAAAGCACAAGTTTCATATCGTTCCTGATGAGGACATGGCATATCAGGCAATTTTAGGTAGAACCATATTAGATGTCGTCGATTTGGTTGTTACAAATAAGGTATAAAGTTTGTGAGCATCAAGGGGAAAACATCACTTTGTAAGGCGAATGGATCTTGCGCTGAGTTGTTTAAGGAATTGGAAAGCATATGTATGCCGTCACATATTAGTGCAGAAATCGCTAGTGTAGTCAATAGGTTGATTAAAAGTTACAAACCTATTAGAAATACAAGTCCTATTAGAAATACACTCCCATAGAAATGAAGATTGTACTAACGGATGAGTTGCCAGTTTATCATTTTGAGGAAAAGATAATAAGGCCAATTTTTTCCGAAAATGCTTGTTGTACTTGTAACAAAGAAGAATGGGAAAAAGCGTCTGTGCTGCGATTACAGAAAGCTAAATAAGAAAGTGGTCCCAGATAATTTTTTTATGCCACAGATGGATACCGTATTAGAAAAACTTCAAGGTGCGTTAGTATATACTACTCTAGATTTCATGTTCCCGTTGAGGAAAAATCTCAGAAGTACACAGCATTCGTAACCCAGAATGATCAGCATGTATTGCTATACGTACCATTCGGAATTTCCAACTCTCCAGCAGTTTTTAAAAGATTTATAATGGCAGTAATGAGAGAATCAGTGTAGAATGGAGATGCAGTGGTGTATATGGACGATATTATTATACTAAGCGTTAGCATTAATGATGGTCTAATTAAACATAAAAGAGTGTTGAAGATAGCTGCGGAAAATGGGTTGAGAATAAACTGGGAGAAATGTCAGATACTGCAGAGTAAAGTAAATTTTTTTGGGCTATATAGTTGAAAATGGAAGTATTAAGCCAAGTAAGGAGAAGACTGATGCCGTTTCAAGATTTCCGATCCCACATGATAAGAAGTCAGTTCAACGATTTTTAAAGTTAACATCGTATTTCCGTAGATTTATCGAAGGATACGCAGTAACGGCTATGCCCTTAACTGACATTTTGCGAAAAGACAAGTTTGAGTTTAAAGAATTGCAAATGGTAGCGTTCGAGCAATTAAAGTTAGCATTGACCAAAGGTCCCGTTTTAAAGTTATACAATCCTAAGCTAGAGACTGATTTTCACACCATGCATCGATGCATGGTTTCAGAGCTGAATGATTCAGAAGATGGTTTATTTCATCCGGTACAGTATATGAGTCGACAAACTAAACCTCGCGAAGAGAAGTCCGATTCATCTGAACTTGAGGTTTAACGGTTATAGGAGCATTAATAAAGTGGTGTGTTAGGGTTGAGATTTAAGGTTGTCACAGATTTTAATGCATTCACGATGACAACGAAAAAGAATGAGGTTCCGTTAGGTGTAGCGTGGGCAATGTACCTACAAGATTTCGATTGCCAGATTGAACATCGTTCAGGTTCAAAGATGCGGCATGTGAATGCCTTAAGCCCTTTATCTTGTTTTCTGCTAACCGACACCATAACCCATAGACTGAGGAAAGCATAGTTAACAGATGAAGATTTTTACATTGCAGTTGGAAAAGGAGATAATACAGATTGCGCACAAACAAGGGCATTTTGGAGCTAAAACGACTCTTGATATCGTAGACAAATTGTATTATATTCCAAAATTAAAAGAAAAGGTAGCCCATGTTGTTGAGTGTTGCGTGGGATGTATTATTGTTAATGCCAAAACAGATGATAAGGAAGGTGATGCCAATAAGCAAAGTAGGTCAGCCATTGATGACATATTAATGGTCACAATCATATACTGGTTATTGTTGATGGCTCTATGTTTGTTTGGATGGTTGCAGTGGTTAGTTGTCTTGAAAAGCAGGCCATAATTTTTTGTAACCCGGTGAAAATAATTTCTGACAGGGGAGCAGCATTCACATCCAAGGAATATTGTAACAGACAGGATAAGCCAAGTAGAAAGGATGCATAGTTAATAGTTCCGATGATTTCAAAGTTAAGCCAAGACAATGAGGCAAACTGGTACAAGTATGTATGACGTGTGCAACAACTTGTTAATAATACTGCCCCAAGAAGTACAAAAGATACAAGTTTTAAGATTTTGACAGGAATAGAGATGCGTAGTCCTGGTGATCCTGAAATAAAAAAGATGATAACCGATTCGTTAACAGAAGACAGACTGTGCTCGTGAAGAGATTAGAGCGGAGACTCGAAAGATGATCGATGAAATACAGCAGGAAATGAAAAGGACGTTTGACAAAAACAGGAAATCGGAAAGAAAATATTATTTAAACAAGTTAGTGGCGATAAGGCGTACGCAGTAGGGGCACAGGAATAACGTTGAGATGTAAATACTTAGGACCATATAAAGTGACAAAGGTGAATAGGCACGGTCGATTCGACGTTGAGAAAGTTGGCCATGGTGAAGGACTTTGTAAGACCTCAACAATGGCTGAGTTCATGAATCATAGTCTAGGATCATTCGGGTCGAATGACTTTTCAGGACAGCCAATTGGCAGTCGTGCATTAGCACGAGTGAGCGAGTAAGCTAGTGGTCGACTCACTCATTAGCAATAAAGCACTCGCACTCATGATTCAATAAAGCACTCGCAATCGTACTCTCGAATCAATCACATAGGGCTGCCAAATTTATCACTAAGGCCATTATTATAATAATAAATATACTATAATATGGTGTTTATTTTCTGAAACGATAGTTAAAATTATCGATGGCAAACGATTTATTTTATTCCTCGCAGCTAGTGCGTGTGTCTTGTTTTTTTCGTTGGAAGAAGAAGGAAGCAACTTCCAGTGTGGCCTTAGGCCGCATACCGATATTTTCTATAGGCGACTTAATACTAACAAACGATTCTTAAAATACTGACTTACTACTACTACTGCAGGAACTCTGCAGTTTTCCCATACCAGTGGTAAGAGATTCAGAGAGTGAATCAGCTCCTCGAAGGCAAGTGTAAATGCTAAGATTAGCTAAGGGTAGCAAAAATAAAATAACTCTTGTTTTTCCCCACCAGTGGTAAGAGACAGAGTATAAAAAACAAAAAGCAACATATTGCTTAATAAATAAAAAGTGCTTAATAAATAAAAAGTGCGTGCGATCGAGTAGAATTATTTGCGGAACTGATTGAAAAAAAGAGAGGATTTAAGTCTTACTCAATTATTTGAAATCCGCTTTAGGGGGGGAAGCGAGGAGCATGATAGCCCACCTATTGTCAGGTTCAGCTGACAATTATAGTGCCGCTTGGGAATTGTAAACCAAGCGGTATGAAAATAATCGGAGGGTATTTTCCGAACAATTAAATCGGATTCTTGATTTATCGATGATCAAGATTGAATCCGCAAAAGGTCTTAAAGGAGTGATTGACATAGTTAATGAGTCACTTTACTTAATTAAAATAAAAACAAATTTGTCCGATGAAGTTGACGTCATATTCGCACAACTCCTACTAAGGAAATTTGTATGAGAGTCAGATTAGAAAAATACTCAGAGCAAAGATATTGCTCGCTAAGTGGCATGAGCAAAGATGAGAAAAAAACCGCTACAAACTGTGTTAAATTATGCGGAAGTCGAAGATAAATGTCCGATTTGCAAAATTGCCCATAAAGTTTAAAGGATTGACACCAACTGAAAGGTATGAAACAAAAAAGTACAGCTTTGCATAAGATGCTTGAATCATTCAAGCAATAAGTTGTACACTAATGAAATGGTCTGTTCATTGTGCAGTAAGGAACACCATACCGTACTCGATTTTGACGAATAACAGGAGAGAGTAAATACTTGTGTAACCGCACAACCAACACTGTTGGCCACAGCTATAATACAAGTAAAAAATGTAAATGGAGGATATAAGACGCAAAGAGACCTAGTAGGGCTGATATAATAAAGGGGGTATTATATTATTTAATGATATCCAGAATAACCACTCAACTTTTAGCAATCAGCGATATTTAAAAATGGTGGAGCGAAGATCACATTGGAACAATTCAAAAAGTGAAGGTAGTTTTTTTTTTAAATTCTCCATCTAATAAAAAGGCTAGAAGTCATCACAGTAATACACATCAGGAGTGGGTAGATATCCCGAAACAGAAATTATTAGGTAATATGCGTTTGGCTTCACCAAATGAGATGCACTAAAGAAAATACAATACAACTGTACCTTTGTACCAAACAACTAACCTAGCATATGACTAGAATTACAATCAGCCACACACGGTGTGGGAAAAACACTTGTAATTCTAAACTGACCCAAAAGATCACAACGGCAGGATGTCAAGTGGCCGACGCCGTGCCCAAAATAATAATGATTTTTCAACCTCCGAATACGTGGGGGTGAGTCGTACTAGAATAAGATCCTCTAAGAACAATAGTTACCTCCTAGAGCCTAAGATAATCCAATATAAACTCCATACTTTTGTAAACAAAATCAGTTCATATTTTGAATTCAACGAATGAAGATTGGGTTTTTTAGTTGTGGTCCTAATTCCCTATTCAAAGAGACTACAGCCGATGGGGTCTACTCCACTTACAAATAAATCTTCATTTTGAGATTCAGACTTTTTTATATATTTAAGATTTAAATATCTGCAGCATATCTTTAAAATTTTACAAAATTGCCCACCTGAAACGCATTGCTAATGTGCACGACCACGCTTACGGGAACGGGATCGTGCCTTTGAAGCACTACGGCTACCGGATCGTTTCTTCTTCATGCCGATGTCTCGCGAGGGATCGAAAAAATACGTTCTCGTTCTGCGCCAGGGAAAGATGTAATCCAAGGCCCTGCTCCACTTTACAGATTTGTACGCAATCATGAGCGCAAGAACTAATTTTGTGCTATACACGAAACAGCACCCAATAATATTAAGCCAGGCAGCATGCTTTCCAAAAAGAGCTAAAGCCATAGGATGTTTGCTCAAGTGTCCGTTGGAGCTAACCAAAGCAGCTCCAAATTGCTCCCAAACCATTGCAATTACGATCTGATTGCACACATAGTACACGACGATATTTACAATTGCTTGCCAAGTCTTGTGTACGGCTCCTATCTTCGCCACACGAAATAGGTGCAGCAATATCACAGTCGACAGGGTAATCAGAATGGATGGAACATCTGCTGGATTCTTCATGCGCAACACATTGCCATTCATGAGGAACAACCCGACACAGCAAAAAACCGCGGCCTTAAGCTCCCAAATATCCTGTGTAGAGCGAATAAAGAGCATTTTGCAAATGATACAAACTTTTATAAATTTTTCGGAAAACCTGTTATTAAAATTGAGAACAAGTGAAGAAACTGTTCCGTATCTGTGTTTGAGTTGTAAGTGACGCGTTAGGCCTACAGCTGGGGTATGGACATAAATTCAAATTTCAAGGCCTCCCTGATCGAATTATTAATATACTATAAGCTACTAAGATTAACGAAATGTGTCTGAAAGTTTTAAATGATTTCTTGAACTGAATTAATATTTAATGTAGAATCTTTTGACTACTTACCAAGATATCAGTCAAATAAATAGCACTTACGCATTGTTGGCCAACCAACTCGAAAATAATGTCAAATATAAAATATCAAAGAAGCTAACTTCGGCAATGCCGAAGTTTTTATACCCTTGCAGTCCTTGGAAATAATTTTTTTACATTTTGAAATTTCTTTCCCTGCAACTTAAATCATCGTCGATTTGGTTGTTACAAATAAGGTATAAAATTTGTGAGCATCAAGGGGAAAACATCACTTTGTAAGGCGAATGGATCTTGCGCTGAGTTGTTTAAGGAATTGGAAAGCATATGTATGCCGTCACATATTAGTGCAGAAATCGCTAGTGTAGTCAATAGGTTGATTAAAAGTTACAAACCTATTAGAAATACAAGTCCTATTAGAAATACACTCCCATAGAAATGAAGATTGTACTAACGGATGAGTTGCCAGTTTATCATTTTGAGGAAAAGATAATAAGGCCAATTTTTTCCGAAAATGCTTGTTGTACTTGTAACAAAGAAGAATGGGAAAAAGCGTCTGTGCTGCGATTACAGAAAGCTAAATAAGAAAGTGGTCCCAGATAATTTTTTTATGCCACAGATGGATACCGTATTAGAAAAACTTCAAGGTGCGTTAGTATATACTACTCTAGATTTCATGTTCCCGTTGAGGAAAAATCTCAGAAGTACACAGCATTCGTAACCCAGAATGATCAGCATGTATTGCTATACGTACCATTCGGAATTTCCAACTCTCCAGCAGTTTTTAAAAGATTTATAATGGCAGTAATGAGAGAATCAGTGTAGAATGGAGATGCAGTGGTGTATATGGACGATATTATTATACTAAGCGTTAGCATTAATGATGGTCTAATTAAACATAAAAGAGTGTTGAAGATAGCTGCGGAAAATGGGTTGAGAATAAACTGGGAGAAATGTCAGATACTGCAGAGTAAAGTAAATTTTTTGGGCTATATAGTTGAAAATGGAAGTATTAAGCCAAGTAAGGAGAAGACTGATGCCGTTTCAAGATTTTCGATCCCACATGATAAGAAGTCAGTTCAACGATTTTTAAAGTTAACATCGTATTTCCGTAGATTTATCGAAGGATACGCAGTAACGGCTATGCCCTTAACTGACATTTTGCGAAAAGACAAGTTTGAGTTTAAAGAATTGCAAATGGTAGCGTTCGAGCAATTAAAGTTAGCATTGACCAAAGGTCCCGTTTTAAAGTTATACAATCCTAAGCTAGAGACTGATTTTCACACCATGCATCGATGCATGGTTTCAGAGCTGAATGATTCAGAAGATGGTTTATTTCATCCGGTACAGTATATGAGTCGACAAACTAAACCTCGCGAAGAGAAGTCCGATTCATCTGAACTTGAGGTTTAACGGTTATAGGAGCATTAATAAAGTGGTGTGTTAGGGTTGAGATTTAAGGTTGTCACAGATTTTAATGCATTCACGATGACAACGAAAAAGAATGAGGTTCCGTTAGGTGTAGCGTGGGCAATGTACCTACAAGATTTCGATTGCCAGATTGAACATCGTTCAGGTTCAAAGATGCGGCATGTGAATGCCTTAAGCCCTTTATCTTGTTTTCTGCTAACCGACACCATAACCCATAGACTGAGGAAAGCATAGTTAACAGATGAAGATTTTTACATTGCAGTTGGAAAAGGAGATAATACAGATTGCGCACAAACAAGGGCATTTTGGAGCTAAAACGACTCTTGATATCGTAGACAAATTGTATTATATTCCAAAATTAAAAGAAAAGGTAGCCCATGTTGTTGAGTGTTGCGTGGGATGTATTATTGTTAATGCCAAAACAGATGATAAGGAAGGTGATGCCAATAAGCAAAGTAGGTCAGCCATTGATGACATATTAATGGTCACAATCATATACTGGTTATTGTTGATGGCTCTATGTTTGTTTGGATGGTTGCAGTGGTTAGTTGTCTTGAAAAGCAGGCCATAATTTTTTGTAACCCGGTGAAAATAATTTCTGACAGGGGGAGCAGCATTCACATCCAAGGAATATTGTAACAGACAGGATAAGCCAAGTAGAAAGGATGCATAGTTAATAGTTCCGATGATTTCAAAGTTAAGCCAAGACAATGAGGCAAACTGGTACAAGTATGTATGACGTGTGCAACAACTTGTTAATAATACTGCCCCAAGAAGTACAAAAGATACAAGTTTTAAGATTTTGACAGGAATAGAGATGCGTAGTCCTGGTGATCCTGAAATAAAAAAGATGATAACCGATTCGTTAACAGAAGACAGACTGTGCTCGTGAAGAGATTAGAGCGGAGACTCGAAAGATGATCGATGAAATACAGCAGGAAATGAAAAGGACGTTTGACAAAAACAGGAAATCGGAAAGAAAATATTATTTAAACAAGTTAGTGGCGATAAGGCGTACGCAGTAGGGCACAGGAATAACGTTGAGATGTAAATACTTAGGACCATATAAAGTGACAAAGGTGAATAGGCACGGTCGATTCGACGTTGAGAAAGTTGGCCATGGTGAAGGACTTTGTAAGACCTCAACAATGGCTGAGTTCATGAATCATAGTCTAGGATCATTCGGGTCGAATGACTTTTCAGGACAGCCAATTGGCAGTCGTGCATTAGCACGAGTGAGCGAGTAAGCTAGTGGTCGACTCACTCATTAGCAATAAAGCACTCGCACTCATGATTCAATAAAGCACTCGCAATCGTACTCTCGAATCAATCACATAGGGCTGCCAAATTTATCACTAAGGCCATTATTATAATAATAAATATACTATAATATGGTGTTTATTTTCTGAAACGATAGTTAAAATTATCGATGGCAAACGATTTATTTTATTCCTCGCAGCTAGTGCGTGTGTCTTGTTTTTTTCGTTGGAAGAAGAAGGAAGCAACTTCCAGTGTGGCCTTAGGCCGCATACCGATATTTTCTATAGGCGACTTAATACTAACAAACGATTCTTAAAATACTGACTTACTACTACTACTGCAGGAACTCTGCAGTTTTCCCATACCAGTGGTAAGAGATTCAGAGAGTGAATCAGCTCCTCGAAGGCAAGTGTAAATGCTAAGATTAGCTAAGGGTAGCAAAAATAAAATAACTCTTGTTTTTCCCCACCAGTGGTAAGAGACAGAGTATAAAAAACAAAAAGCAACATATTGCTTAATAAATAAAAAGTGCTTAATAAATAAAAAGTGCGTGCGATCGAGTAGAATTATTTGCGGAACTGATTGAAAAAAGAGAGGATTTAAGTCTTACTCAATTATTTGAAATCCGCTTTAGGGGGGGAAGCGAGGAGCATGATAGCCCACCTATTGTCAGGTTCAGCTGACAATTATAGTGCCGCTTGGGAATTGTAAACCAAGCGGTATGAAAATAATCGGAGGGTATTTTCCGAACAATTAAATCGGATTCTTGATTTATCGATGATCAAGATTGAATCCGCAAAAGGTCTTAAAGGAGTGATTGACATAGTTAATGAGTCACTTTACTTAATTAAAATAAAAACAAATTTGTCCGATGAAGTTGACGTCATATTCGCACAACTCCTACTAAGGAAATTTGTATGAGAGTCAGATTAGAAAAATACTCAGAGCAAAGATATTGCTCGCTAAGTGGCATGAGCAAAGATGAGAAAAAACCGCTACAAACTGCGTTAAATTATGCGGAAGTCGAAGATAAATGTCCGATTTGCAAAATTGCCCATAAAGTTTAAAGGATTGACACCAACTGAAAGGTATGAAACAAAAAAGTACAGCTTTGCATAAGATGCTTGAATCATTCAAGCAATAAGTTGTACACTAATGAAATGGTCTGTTCATTGTGCAGTAAGGAACACCATACCGTACTCGATTTTGACGAATAACAGGAGAGAGTAAATACTTGTGTAACCGCACAACCAACACTGTTGGCCACAGCTATAATACAAGTAAAAAATGTAAATGGAGGATATAAGACGCAAAGAGACCTAGTAGGGCTGATATAATAAAGGGGGTATTATATTATTTAATGATATCCAGAATAACCACTCAACTTTTAGCAATCAGCGATATTTAAAAATGGTGGAGCGAAGATCACATTGGAACAATTCAAAAAGTGAAGGTAGTTTTTTTTTTAATTCTCCATCTAATAAAAAGGCTAGAAGTCATCACAGTAATACACATCAGGAGTGGGTAGATATCTCGAAACAGAAATTATTAGGTAATATGCGTTTGGCTTCACCAAATGAGATGCACTAAAGAAAATACAATACAACTGTACCTTTGTACCAAACAACTAACCTAGCATATGACTAGAATTACAATCAGCCACACACGGTGTGGGAAAAACACTTGTAATTCTAAACTGACCCAAAAGATCACAACGGCAGGATGTCAAGTGGCCGACGCCGTGCCCAAAATAATAATGATTTTTCAACCTCCGAATACGTGGGGGTGAGTCGTACTAGAATAAGATCCTCTAAGAACAATAGTTACCTCCTAGAGCCTAAGATAATCCAATATAAACTCCATACTTTTGTAAACAAAATCAGTTCATATTTTGAATTCAACGAATGAAGATTGGGTTTTTTAGTTGTGGTCCTAATTCCCTATTCAAAGAGACTACAGCCGATGGGGTCTACTCCACTTACAAATAAATCTTCATTTTGAGATTCAGACTTTTTTATATATTTAAGATTTAAATATCTGCAGCATATCTTTAAAATTTTACAAAATTGCCCACCTGAAACGCATTGCTAATGTGCACGACCACGCTTACGGGAACGGGATCGTGCCTTTGAAGCACTACGGCTACCGGATCGTTTCTTCTTCATGCCGATGTCTCGCGAGGGATCGAAAAAATACGTTCTCGTTCTGCGCCAGGGAAAGATGTAATCCAAGGCCCTGCTCCACTTTACAGATTTGTACGCAATCATGAGCGCAAGAACTAATTTTGTGCTATACACGAAACAGCACCCAATAATATTAAGCCAGGCAGCATGCTTTCCAAAAAGAGCTAAAGCCATAGGATGTTTGCTCAAGTGTCCGTTGGAGCTAACCAAAGCAGCTCCAAATTGCTCCCAAACCATTGCAATTACGATCTGATTGCACACATAGTACACGACGATATTTACAATTGCTTGCCAAGTCTTGTGTACGGCTCCTATCTTCGCCACACGAAATAGGTGCAGCAATATCACAGTCGACAGGGTAATCAGAATGGATGGAACATCTGCTGGATTCTTCATGCGCAACACATTGCCATTCATGAGGAACAACCCGACACAGCAAAAAACCGCGGCCTTAAGCTCCCAAATATCCTGTGTAGAGCGAATAAAGAGCATTTTGCAAATGATACAAACTTTTATAAATTTTTCGGAAAACCTGTTATTAAAATTGAGAACAAGTGAAGAAACTGTTCCGTATCTGTGTTTGAGTTGTAAGTGACGCGTTAGGCCTACAGCTGGGGTATGGACATAAATTCAAATTTCAAGGCCTCCCTGATCGAATTATTAATATACTATAAGCTACTAAGATTAACGAAATGTGTCTGAAAGTTTTAAATGATTTCTTGAACTGAATTAATATTTAATGTAGAATCTTTTGACTACTTACCAAGATATCAGTCAAATAAATAGCACTTACGCATTGTTGGCCAACCAACTCGAAAATAATGTCAAATATAAAATATCAAAGAAGCTAACTTCGGCAATGCCGAAGTTTTTATACCCTTGCAGTCCTTGGAAATAATTTTTTTACATTTTGAAATTTCTTTCCCTGCAACTTAAATCATCGTCGATTTGGTTGTTACAAATAAGGTATAAAATTTGTGAGCATCAAGGGGAAAACATCACTTTGTAAGGCGAATGGATCTTGCGCTGAGTTGTTTAAGGAATTGGAAAGCATATGTATGCCGTCACATATTAGTGCAGAAATCGATAGTGTAGTCAATAGGTTGATTAAAAGTTACAAACCTATTAGAAATACAAGTCCTATTAGAAATACACTCCCATAGAAATGAAGATTGTACTAACGGATGAGTTGCCAGTTTATCATTTTGAGGAAAAGATAATAAGGCCAATTTTTTCCGAAAATGCTTGTTGTACTTGTAACAAACAAGAATGGGAAAAAGCGTCTGTGCTGCGATTACAGAAAGCTAAATAAGAAAGTGGTCCCAGATAATTTTTTTATGCCACAGATGGATACCGTATTAGAAAAACTTCAAGGTGCGTTAGTATATACTACTCTAGATTTCATGTTCCCGTTGAGGAAAAATCTCAGAAGTACACAGCATTCGTAACCCAGAATGATCAGCATGAATTGCTATACGTACCATTCGGAATTTCCAACTCTCCAGCAGTTTTTACAAGATTTATAATGGCAGTAATGAGAGAATCAGTGTAGAATGGAGATGCAGTGGTGTATATGGACGATATTATTATACTAAGCGTTAGCATTAATGATGGTCTAATTAAACATAAAAGAGTGTTGAAGATAGCTGCGAAAAATAGGTTGAGAATAAACTGGGAGAAATGTCAGATACTGCAGAGTAAAGTAAATATTTTGGGCTATATAGTTGAAAATGGAAGTATTAAGCCAAGTAAGGAGAAGACTGATGCCGTTTCAAGATTTCCGATCCCACATGATAAGAAGTCAGTTCAACGATTTTTAAAGTTAACATCGTATTTCCGTAGATTTATCGAAGGATACGCAGTAACGGCTATGCCCTTAACTGACATTTTGCGAAAAGACAAGTTTGAGTTTAAAGAATTGCAAATGGTAGCGTTCGAGCAATTAAAGTTAGCATTGACCAAAGGTCCCGTTTTAAAGTTATACAATCCTAAGCTAGAGACTGATTTTCACACCATGCATCGATGCATGGTTTCAGAGCTGAATGATTCAGAAGATGGTTTATTTCATCCGGTACAGTATATGAGTCGACAAACTAAACCTCGCGAAGAGAAGTCCGATTCATCTGAACTTGAGGTTTAGCGGTTATAGGAGCATTAATAAAGTGGTGTGTTAGGGTTGAGATTTAAGGTTGTCACAGATTTTAATGCATTCACGATGACAACGAAAAAGAATGAGGTTCCGTTAGGTGTAGCGTGGGCAATGTACCTACAAGATTTCGATTGCCAGATTGAACATCGTTCAGGTTCAAAGATGCGGCATGTGAATGCCTTAAGCCCTTTATCTTGTTTTCTGCTAACCGACACCATAACCCATAGACTGAGGAAAGCATAGTTAACAGATGAAGATTTTTACATTGCAGTTGGAAAAAGAGATAATACAGATTGCGCACAAACAAGGGCATTTTGGAGCTAAAACGACTCTTGATATCGTAGACAAATTGTATTATATTCCAAAATTAAAAGAAAAGGTAGCCCATGTTGTTGAGTGTTGCGTGGGATGTATTATTGTTAATGCCAAAACAGATGAAAAGGAAGGTGATGCCAATAAGCAAAGTAGGTCAACCATTGATGACATATCAATGGTCACAATCATATACTGGTTATTGTTGATGGCTCTATGTTTGTTTGTATGGTTGCAGTGGTTAGTTGTCTTGAAAAGCAGGCCATAATTTTTTGTAACCCGGTGTGAATAATTTCTGACAGGGGAGCAGCATTCACATCCAAGGAATATTGTAACAGACAGGATAAGCCAAGTAGAAAGGATGCATAGTTAATAGTTCCGATGATTTCAAAGTTAAGCCAAGACAATGAGGCAAACTGGTACAAGTATGTATGACGTGTACAACAACTTGTTAATAATACTGCCCCAAGAAGTACAAAAGTTACAAGTTTTAAGATTTTGACAGGAATAGAGATGCGTAGTCCTGGTGATCCTGAAATAAAAAAGATGATAACCGATTCGTTAACAGAAGACAGACTGTGCTCGTGAAGAGATTAGAGCGGAGGCTCGAAAGATGATCGATGAAATACAGCAGGAAATGAAAAGGACGTTTGACAAAAACAGGAAATGGGAAAGAATATATTATTTAAACAAGTTAGTGGCGATAAGGCGTACGCAGTAGGGCACAGGAATAACGTTGAGATGTAAATACTTAGGACCATATAAAGTGACAAAGGTGAATAGGCACGGTCGATTCGACGTTGAGAAAGTTGGCCATGGTGAAGGACTTTGTAAGACCTCAACAATGGCTGAGTTCATGAATCATAGGCTAGGATCATTCGGGTCGAATGACTTTTCAGGACAGCCAATTGGCAGTCGTGCATTAGCTAGTGAGCGAGTAAGCTAGTGGTCGACTCACTCATTAGCAATAAAGCACTCGCACTCATGATTCAATAAAGCACTCGCAATCGTACTCTCGAATCAATCACATAGGGCTGCCAAATTTATCACTAAGCCATTATTATAATAATAAATATACTATAATATGGTGTTTATTTTCTGAAACGATAGTTAAAATTATCGATGGCAAACGATTTATTTTATTCCTCGCAGCTAGTGCGTGTGTCTTGTTTTTTTCGTTGGAAGAAGAAGGAAGCAACTTCCAGTGTGGCGTTAGGCCGCATACCGATATTTTCCATAGGCAACTTAATACTAACAAGCGATTCTTAAAATACTGACTTACTACTACTACTGCAGGAACTCTGCAGTTTTCCCATACCAGTGGTAAGAGACTCAGAGAGTGAATCATCTCCTCGAAGCCAAGTGTAAATGCTAAGATCAGCTAAGGGTAGCAAAAATAACATAACTCTTGTTTTTCCCCACCAGTGGTAAGAGACAGAGTATAAAAAACAAAAAGCAACATATTGCTTAATAAATAAAAAGTGCGTGCGATCGAGTAGAATTATTTGCGGAACTGATTAAAAAAAGAGAGGATTTAAGTCTTACTCAATTATTTGAAATCCGCTTTAAAGGGGGAAGCGAGGAGCATGGTAGCCCACCTATTGTCAGGTTCAGCTGACAATTATAGTGCCGCTTGGGAATTGTAAACCAAGCGGTATGAAAATAATCGAAGGGTATTTTCCGAACAATTAAATCGGATCCTTGATTTATCGATGATCAAGATTGAATCCGCAAAAGGTCTTAAAGGAGTGATTGACATAGTTAATGAGTCACTTTACTTAATTAAAATAAAAACAAATTTGTCCGATGAAGTTGACGTCATATTCATACAACTCCTACTAAGAAAATTTGTCAGAGAGGCTCTGCAATTGTATGAGAGTCAGATTAGAAAAATACTCAGAGCAAAGATATTGCTCGCTAAGTGGCATGAGCAAAGATGAGAAAAAAACCGCTACAAACTGTGTTAAATTATGCGGAAGTCGAAGATAAATGTCCGATTTGCAAAATTGCCCATAAAGTTTAAAGGATTGACACCAACTGAAAGGTATGAAACAAAAAAGTACAGCTTTGCATAAGATGCTTGAATCATTCAAGCAATAAGTTGTGCACTAATGAAATGGTCTGTTCATTGTGCAGTAAGGAACACCATACCGTACTCCATTTTGACGAATAACAGGAGAGAGTAAATACTTGTGTAACCGCACAACCAACACTGTTGGCCACAGCTATAATACAAGTAAAAAATGTAAATGGAGGATATAAGACGCTAAGAGACCTAGTAGGGCTGATATAATAAAGGGGGTATTATATTATTTAATGATATCCAGAATAACCACTCAACTTTTAGCAATCAGCGATATTTAAAAATGGTGGAGCGAAGATCACATTGGAACAATTCAAAAAGTGAAGGTAGTTTATTTTAAATTCTCCATCTTATAAAAAGGCTAGAAGTCATCACAGTAATACACATCAGGAGTGGGTAGATATCCCGAAACAGAAATCATTAGGTAATATGCGTTTGGCTTCACCAAATGAGATGCACTAAAGAAAATACAATACAACTGTACCTTTGTACCAAACAACTAACCTAGCATACGACTAGAATTACAATCAGCCACACACGGTGTGGGAAAAATACTTGTAATTCTAAACTGACCCAAAAGATCACAACGGCAGGATGTCAAGTGGCCGACGCCGTGCCCAAAATAATAATGATTTTTCAACCTCCGAATACGTGGGGGTGAGTCGTACTAGAATAAGATCCTCTAAGAACAATTGTTACCTCCTAGAGCCTAAGATAATCCAATATAAACTCCATACTTTTGTAAACAAAATCAGTTCATATTTTGAATTCAACGAATGAAGATTGGGTTTTTTAGTTGTGGTCCTAATTCCCTATTCAAAGAGACTACAGCCGATGGGGTCTACTCCACTTACAAATAAATCTTCATTTTGAGATTCAGACTTTTTTATATATTTAAGATTTAAATATCTGCAGCATATCTTTAAAATTTTACAAAATTGCCCACCTGAAACGCATTGCTAATGTGCACGACCACGCTTCTCTTCATGCCGATGTCTCGCGAGGGATCGAAAAAATACGTTCTCGTTCTGCGCCAGGGAAAGATGTAATCCAAGGCCCTGCTCCACTTTACAGATTTGTACGCAATCATGAGCGCAAGAACTAATTTTGTGCTATACACGAAACAGCACCCAATAATATTAAGCCAGGCAGCATGCTTTCCAAAAAGAGCTAAAGCCATAGGATGTTTGCCCAAGTGTCCGTTGGAGCTAACCAAAGCAGCTCCAAATTGCTCCCAAACCATTGCAATTACGATCTGATTGCACACATAGTACACGACGATATTTACAATTGCTTGCCAAGTCTTGTGGACGGCTCCTATCTTCGCCACACGAAATAGGTGCATCAATATCACAGTCGACAGGGTAATCAGAATGGATGGAACATCTGCTGGATTCTTCATGCGCAACACATTGCCATTCATGAGGAACAACCCGACACAGCAAAAAACCGAGGCCCTAAGCTCCCAAATATCCTGTGTAGAGCGAATAAAGAGCATTTTGCAAATGATACAAACTTTTATAAATTTTTCGGAAAACCTGTTATTAAAATTGAGAACAAGTGAAGAAACTGTTCCGTATCTGTGTTTGAGTTGTAAGTGACGCGTTAGGCCTACAGCTGGGGTATGGACATAAATTCAAATTTCAAGGCCTCCCTGATTGAATTATTAATATACTATAAGCTACTAAGATTAACGAAATGTGTCTGAAAGTTTTAAATGATTTCTTGAACTGAATTAATATTTAATGTAGAATCTTTTGACTACTTACCAAGATATCAGTCAAATAAATAGCACTTACGCATTGTTGGCCAACCAACTCGAAAATAATGTCAAATATAAAATATCAAAGAAGCTAACTTCGGCAATGCCGAAGTTTTTATACCCTTGCAGTCCTTGGAAATAATTTTTTTACATTTTGAAATTTCTTTCCCTGCAACTTAAATCATCAACACACAAACAAAACATTCAAATTATTTCTCTTTTTACTACAAATTGTTCTTCTTCCATCATTCCGTAGGCAAAGCACAAGTTTCATATCGTTCCTGATGAGGACATGGCATATCAGGCAATTTTAGGTAGAACCATATTAGATCACGTCGTTTTGGTTGTTACAAATAAGGTATAAAGTTTGTGAGCATCAAGGGGAAAAAATCACTTTGTAAGGCGAATGGATCTTGCGCTGAGTTGTTTAAGGAATTGGAAAGCATATGTATGCCGTCACATATTAGTGCAGAAATCGCTAGTGTAGTCAATAGGTTGATTAAAAGTTACAAACCTATTAGAAATACAAATCCTATTAGAAATACACTCCCATAGAAATGAAGATTGTACTAACGGATGAGTTACCAGTTTATCAGTTTGAGGAAAAGATAATAAGGCCAAGTTTTTCCGAAAATGCTTGTTGTACTTGTAACAAAGAAGAATGGGAAAAAGCGTCTGTGCTGCGATTACAGAAAGCTAAATAAGAAAGTGGTCCCAGATAATTTTTTTATGCCACAGATGGATACCGTATTAGAAAAACTTCAAGGTGCGTTAGTATATACTACTCTAGATTTCATGTTCCCGTTGAGGAAAAATCTCAGAAGTACACAGCATTCGTAACCCAGAATGATCAGCATGAATTGCTATACGTACCATTCGGAATTTCCAACTCTCCAGCAGTTTTTACAAGATTTATAATGGCAGTAATGAGAGAATCAGTGTAGAATGGAGATGCAGTGGTGTATATGGACGATATTATTATACTAAGCGTTAGCATTAATGATGGTCTAATTAAACATAAAAGAGTGTTGAAGATAGCTGCGAAAAATGGGTTGAGAATAAACTGGGAGAAATGTCAGATACTGCAGAGTAAAGTAAATTTTTTTGGGCTATATAGTTGAAAATGGAAATATTAAGCCAAGTAAGGAGAAGACTGATGCCGTTTCAAGATTTCCGATCCCACATGATAAGAAGTCAGTTCAACGATTTTTAAAGTTAACATCGTATTTCCGTAGATTTATCGAAGGATACGCAGTAACGGCTATGCCCTTAACTGACATTTTGCGAAAAGACAAGTTTGAGTTTAAAGAATTGCAAATGGTAGCGTTCGAGCAATTAAAGTTAGCATTGACCAAAGGTCCCGTTTTAAAGTTATACAATCCTAAGCTAGAGACTGATTTTCACACCATGCATCGATGCATGGTTTCAGAGCTGAATGATTCAGAAGATGGTTTATTTCATCCGGTACAGTATATGAGTCGACAAACTAAACCTCGCGAAGAGAAGTCCGATTCATCTGAACTTGAGGTTTAGCGGTTATAGGAGCATTAATAAAGTGGTGTGTTAGGGTTGAGATTTAAGGTTGTCACAGATTTTAATGCATTCACGATGACAACGAAAAAGAATGAGGTTCCGTTAGGTGTAGCGTGGGCAATGTACCTACAAGATTTCGATTGCCAGATTGAACATCGTTCAGGTTCAAAGATGCGGCATGTGAATGCCTTAAGCCCTTTATCTTTTTTTCTGCTAACCGACACCATAACCCATAGACTGAGGAAAGCATAGTTAACAGATGAAGATTTTTACATTGCAGTTGGAAAAAGAGATAATACAGATTGCGCACAAACAAGGGCATTTTGGAGCTAAAACGACTCTTGATATCGTAGACAAATTGTATTATATTCCAAAATTAAAAGAAAAGGTAGCCCATGTTGTTGAGTGTTGCGTGGGATGTATTATTGTTAATGCCAAAACAGATGAAAAGGAAGGTGATGCCAATAAGCAAAGTAGGTCAGCCATTGATGACATATCAATGGTCACAATCATATACTGGTTATTGTTGATGGCTCTATGTTTGTTTGTATGGTTGCAGTGGTTAGTTGTCTTGAAAAGCAGGCCATAATTTTTTGTAACCCGGTGTGAATAATTTCTGACAGGGGAGCAGCATTCACATCCAAGGAATATTGTAACAGACAGGATAAGCCAAGTAGAAAGGATGCATAGTTAATAGTTCCGATGATTTCAAAGTTAAGCCAAGACAATGAGGCAAACTGGTACAAGTATGTATGACGTGTACAACAACTTGTTAATAATACTGCCCCAAGAAGTACAAAAGTTACAAGTTTTAAGATTTTGACAGGAATAGAGATGCGTAGTCCTGGTGATCCTGAAATAAAAAAGATGATAACCGATTTGTTAACAGAAGACAGACTGTGCTCGTGAAGAGATTAGAGCGGAGGCTCGAAAGATGATCGATGAAATACAGCAGGAAATGAAAAGGACGTTTGACAAAAACAGGAAATGGGAAAGAATATATTATTTAAACAAGTTAGTGGCGATAAGGCGTACGCAGTAGGGCACAGGAATAACGTTGAGATGTAAATACTTAGGACCATATAAAGTGACAAAGGTGAATAGGCACGGTCGATTCGACGTTGAGAAAGTTGGCCATGGTGAAGGACTTTGTAAGACCTCAACAATGGCTGAGTTCATGAATCATAGGCTAGGATCATTCGGGTCGAATGACTTTTCAGGACAGCCAATTGGCAGTCGTGCATTAGCTAGTGAGCGAGTAAGCTAGTGGTCGACTCACTCATTAGCAATAAAGCACTCGCACTCATGATTCAATAAAGCACTCGCAATCGTACTCTCGAATCAATCACATAGGGCTGCCAAATTTATCACTAAGCCATTATTATAATAATGAAGTAAGTAAGTCGTCTCGCCGACTTAGGTATACCATACACCAGTAAAACAAATATTTCAAATTTGTAATAACAAATGCATTTGCCGATTTTAAAAAAGTTCTGTTCACATGCTTTAGTAGCATATCTTAGTATCGCGCTCACTCATGCATCTGAGCACCCTAGCGCCACCACCCGCCAACGGCCAACTCCGGCCTTATGGAAAAACGTTTATATGCATAACTTGGCTATTTTTTGTCCGATTTTGATCAAATTTGGTATTTTGCTGGGTATTAGTATCAAATTCAAGTGTGCCAAATTTGATTGCACAAGGTAAAAAATTACGGGAGATAATCGAGTTTTTCAAATTGCGGGGGCGGAAAGGGGCGTGGCAAAATCTTTATACATACAAAATGTGCGCATTTACTAAGCAAACATACATACCAAATATGGTGTCTCTAGCTGCAATAGTTTTTGAGATAAACGTTTTTTTTTGAATTGCGGGGGCGGAAAGGGGCGTGGCAAAATTTTGAAATAAACTCGATCACTCTACATACTACATGAGCCTACATACCAAATTTGGTGGCTCTATCTCTTATAGTCTCTGAGATCTAGGCGTTCATACGGACGGACGGACGGACGGACGGACAGACGGACGGACAGACGGACGGACAGACGGACATGGCTATATCGACTCGGCTGTTGATACTGATCAAGAATATATATACTTTATGGGGTCGGAAAAGCTTCCTTCTGCCTGTTACATACATTTTGGCGACTTTAATATACCATTTCACCCTATGGGTGTATGGTATAATAAATATACTATAATATGGTGTTTATTTTCTGAAACGATAGTTAAAATTATCGATGGCAAACGATTTATTTTATTCCTCGCAGCTAGTGCGTGTGTCTTGTTTTTTTCGTTGGAAGAAGAAGGAAGCAACTTCCAGTGTGGCGTTAGGCCGCATACCGATATTTTCCATAGGCGACTTAATACTAACAAGCGATTCTTAAAATACTGACTTACTACTACTACTGCAGGAACTCTGCAGTTTTCCCATACCAGTGGTAAGAGACTCAGAGAGTGAATCATCTCCTCGAAGCCAAGTGTAAATGCTAAGATCAGCTAAGGGTAGCAAAAATAACATAACTCTTGTTTTTCCCCACCAGTGGTAAGAGACAGAGTATAAAAAACAAAAAGCAACATATTGCTTAATAAATAAAAAGTGCGTGCGATCGAGTAGAATTATTTGCGGAACTGATTGAAAAAAGAGAGGATTTAAGTCTTACTCAATTATTTGAAATCCGCTTTAAAGGGGGAAGCGAGGAGCATGGTAGCCCACCTATTGTCAGGTTCAGCTGACAATTATAGTGCCGCTTGGGAATTGTAAACCAAGCGGTATGAAAATAATCGAAGGGTATTTTCCGAACAATTAAATCGGATCCTTGATTTATCGATGATCAAGATTGAATCCGCAAAAGGTCTTAAAGGAGTGATTGACATAGTTAATGAGTCACTTTACTTAATTAAAATAAAAACAAATTTGTCCGATGAAGTTGACGTCATATTCATACAACTCCTACTAAGAAAATTTGTCAGAGAGGCTCTGCAATTGTATGAGAGTCAGATTAGAAAAATACTCAGAGCAAAGATATTGCTCGCTAAGTGGCATGAGCAAAGATGAGAAAAAAACCGCTACAAACTGTGTTAAATTATGCGGAAGTCGAAGATAAATGTCCGATTTGCAAAATTGCCCATAAAGTTTAAAGGATTGACACCAACTGAAAGGTATGAAACAAAAAAGTACAGCTTTGCATAAGATGCTTGAATCATTCAAGCAATAAGTTGTGCACTAATGAAATGGTCTGTTCATTGTGCAGTAAGGAACACCATACCGTACTCCATTTTGACGAATAACAGGAGAGAGTAAATACTTGTGTAACCGCACAACCAACACTGTTGGCCACAGCTATAATACAAGTAAAAAATGTAAATGGAGGATATAAGACGCTAAGAGACCTAGTAGGGCTGATATAATAAAGGGGGTATTATATTATTTAATGATATCCAGAATAACCACTCAACTTTTAGCAATCAGCGATATTTAAAAATGGTGGAACGAAGATCACATTGGAACAATTCAAAAAGTGAAGGTAGTTTATTTTAAATTCTCCATCTTATAAAAAGGCTAGAAGTCATCACAGTAATACACATCAGGAGTGGGTAGATATCCCGAAACAGAAATCATTAGGTAATATGCGTTTGGCTTCACCAAATGAGATGCACTAAAGAAAATACAATACAACTGTACCTTTGTACCAAACAACTAACCTAGCATATGACTAGAATTACAATCAGCCACACACGGTGTGGGAAAAATACTTGTAATTCTAAACTGACCCAAAAGATCACAACGGCAGGATGTCAAGTGGCCGACGCCGTGCCCAAAATAATAATGATTTTTCAACCTCCGAATACGTGGGGGTGAGTCGTACTAGAATAAGATCCTCTAAGAACAATTGTTACCTCCTAGAGCCTAAGATAATCCAATATAAACTCCATACTTTTGTAAACAAAATCAGTTCATATTTTGAATTCAACGAATGAAGATTGGGTTTTTTAGTTGTGGTCCTAATTCCCTATTCAAAGAGACTACAGCCGATGGGGGTCTACTCCACTTACAAATAAATCTTCATTTTGAGATTCAGACTTTTTTATATATTTAAGATTTAAATATCTGCAGCATATCTTTAAAATTTTACAAAATTGCCCACCTGAAACGCATTGCTAATGTGCACGACCACGCTTACGGGAACGGGATCGTGCCTTTGAAGCACTACGGCTACCGGATCGTTTCTTCTTCATGCCGATGTCTCGCGAGGGATCGAAAAAATACGTTCTCGTTCTGCGCCAGGGAAAGATGTAATCCAAGGCCCTGCTCCACTTTACAGATTTGTACGCAATCATGAGCGCAAGAACTAATTTTGTGCTATACACGAAACAGCACCCAATAATATTAAGCCAGGCAGCATGCTTTCCAAAAAGAGCTGAAGCCATAGGATGTTTGCCCAAGTGTCCGTTGGAGCTAACCAAAGCAGCTCCAAATTGCTCCCAAACCATTGCAATTACGATCTGATTGCACACATAGTACACGACGATATTTACAATTGCTTGCCAAGTCTTGTGGACGGCTCCTATCTTCGCCACACGAAATAGGTGCATCAATATCACAGTCGACAGGGTAATCAGAATGGATGGAACATCTGCTGGATTCTTCATGCGCAACACATTGCCATTCATGAGGAACAACCCGACACAGCAAAAAACCGAGGCCCTAAGCTCCCAAATATCCTGTGTAGAGCGAATAAAGAGCATTTTGCAAATGATACAAACTTTTATAAATTTTTCGGAAAACCTGTTATTAAAATTGAGAACAAGTGAAGAAACTGTTCCGTATCTGTGTTTGAGTTGTAAGTGACGCGTTAGGCCTACAGCTGGGGTATGGACATAAATTCAAATTTCAAGGCCTCCCTGATCGAATTATTAATATACTATAAGCTACTAAGATTAACGAAATGTGTCTGAAAGTTTTAAATGATTTCTTGAACTGAATTAATATTTAATGTAGAATCTTTTGACTACTTACCAAGATATCAGTCAAATAAATAGCACTTACGCATTGTTGGCCAACCAACTCGAAAATAATGTCAAATATAAAATATCAAAGAAGCTAACTTCGGCAATGCCGAAGTTTTTATACCCTTGCAGTCCTTGGAAATAATTTTTTTACATTTTGAAATTTCTTTCCCTGCAACTTAAATCATCAACACACAAACAAAACATTCAAATTATTTCTCTTTTACTACAAATTGTTCTTCTTCCATCATTCCGTAGGCAAAGCACAAGTTTCATATCGTTCCTGATGAGGACATGGCATATCAGGCAATTTTAGGTAGAACCATATTAGATCACGTCGTTTTGGTTGTTACAAATAAGGTATAAAGTTTGTGAGCATCAAGGGGAAAAAATCACTTTGTAAGGCGAATGGATCTTGCGCTGAGTTGTTTAAGGAATTGGAAAGCATATGTATGCCGTCACATATTAGTGCAGAAATCGCTAGTGTAGTCAATAGGTTGATTAAAAGTTACAAACCTATTAGAAATACAAATCCTATTAGAAATACACTCCCATAGAAATGAAGATTGTACTAACGGATGAGTTACCAGTTTATCAGTTTGAGGAAAAGATAATAAGGCCAAGTTTTTCCGAAAATGCTTGTTGTACTTGTAACAAAGAAGAATGGGAAAAAGCGTCTGTGCTGCGATTACAGAAAGCTAAATAAGAAAGTGGTCCCAGATAATTTTTTTATGCCACAGATGGATACCGTATTAGAAAAACTTCAAGGTGCGTTAGTATATACTACTCTAGATTTCATGTTCCCGTTGAGGAAAAATCTCAGAAGTACACAGCATTCGTAACCCAGAATGATCAGTATGAATTGCTTTACGTACCATTCGGAATTTCCAACTCTCCAGCAGTTTTTACAAGATTTATAATGGCAGTAATGAGAGAATCAGTGTAGAATGGATATGCAGTGGTGTATATGGACGATATTATTATACTAAGCGTTAGCGTTAATGATGGTCTAATTAAACTTAAAAGAGTGTTGAAGATAGCTGCGGAAAATGGGTTGAGAATAAACTGGGAGAAATGTCAGATACTGCAGAGTAAAGTAAATTTTTTGGGCTATATAGTTGAAAATGGAAGTATTAAGCCAAGTAAGGAGAAGACTGATGCCGTTTCAAGATTTCCGATCCCACATGATAAGAAGTCAGTTCAACGATTTTTAAAGTTAACATCGTATTTCCGTAGATTTATCGAAGGATACGCAGTAACGGCTATGCCCTAAACTGACATTTTGCGAAAAGACAACAAGTTTGAGTTTAAAGAATTGAAAATGGTAGCGTTCGAGCAATTAAAGTTAGCATTGACCAAAGGTCCCGTTTTAAAGTTATACAATCCTAAGCTAGAGACTGATTTTCACACCATGCATCGATGCATGCTTTCGGAGCTGAATGATTCAGAAGATTGTTTATTTCATCCGGTACAGTATATGAGTCGGAAAACTAAACCTCGCGAAGAGAAGTCCGATTCATCTGAACTTGAGGTTTAGCGGTTATAGGAGCATTAATAAAGTGGTGTGTTAGGGTTGAGATTTAAGGTTGTCACAGATTTTAATGCATTCACGATGACAACGAAAAAGAATGAGGTTCCGTTAGGTGTAGCGTGGGCAATGTACCTACAAGATTTCGATTGCCAGATTGAACATCGTTCAGGTTCAAAGATGCGGCATGTGAATGCCTTAAGCCCTTTATCTTGTTTTCTGCTAACCGACACCATAACCCATAGACTGAGGAAAGCATAGTTAACAGATGAAGATTTTTACATTCGCACAAACAAGGGCATTTTGGAGCTAAAACGACTCTTGATATCGTAGACAAATTGTATTATATTCCAAAATTAAAAGAAAAGGTAGCCCATGTTGTTGAGTGTTGCGTAGGATGTATTATTGTTAATGCCAAAACAGATGAAAAGGAAGGTGATGCCAATAAGCAAAGTAGGTCAGCCATTGATGACATATCAATGATCACAATCATATACTGGTTATTGTTGATGGCTCTATGTTTGTTTGTATGGTTGCAGTGGTTAGTTGTCTTGAAAAGCAGGCCATAATTTTTTGTAACCCGGTGTGAATAATTTCTGACAGGGGAGCAGCATTCACATCCAAAGAATATTATAACAGACAGGATAAGCCAAGTAGAAAGGATGCATAGTTAATAGTTCCGATGATTTCAAAGTTAAGCCAAGACAATGAGGCAAACTGGTACAAGTATGTATGACGTGTGCAACAACTTGTTAATAATACTGCCCCAAGAAGTACAAAAGTTACAAGTTTTAAGATTTTGACAGGAATAGGGATGCGTAGTCCTGGTGATCCTGAAATAAAAAAGATGATAACCGATTCGTTAACAGAAGACAGACTGTGCTCGTGAAAAGATTAGAGCGGAGGCTCGAAAGATGATCGATGAAATACAGCAGGAAATGAAAAGGACGTTTGACAAAAACAGGAAATGGAAAAGAAAATATTATTTAAACAAGTTAGTGGCGATAAGGCGTACGCAGTAGGGCACAGGAATAACGTTGAGATGTAAATACTTAGGACCATATAAAGTGACAAAGGTGAATAGGCACGGTCGACTCGACGTTGAGAAAGTTGGCCATGGTGAAGGACTTTGTAAGACCTCAACAATGGCTGAGTTCATGAATCATAGGCTATGATCATTCGTGTCGAATGACTTTTCAGGACAGCCAATTGGTAGTCGTGCATTAGCTAGTGAGCGAGTAAGCTAGTGGTCGACTCACTCATTAGCAAAAAAGCACTCGCACTCATGATTCAATAAAGCACTCGCAATCGTAGTCTCGCCTCAATCACATCGGGCTGCCAAATTTATCACTAAGGCCATTATTATTGAATAGGGAAATTCCGATGCGAAAGAAATTAACCCAGTCTTCATTCGTTGAATTCAAAATATGAACTGATTTTATTGGAAAACTCTTAAACTCTAAGAAGCGACAATTGTTCTTAAAAAATACTTATTCTAATGCCCCACGTCTTCGGGGTTTGGAATTTGTTTATATTTCATGCTCAGCGCTTGGCGACTTGATAATGCGTCGTTCTGGTCTTAAGTGTTAAGTGTCGACAGAGTGCGGATGCATGTTTGTTTGTTTTTGAGCAATACTTGCAATATGAATCTTTATAACATATTTTTTTTTATGTTTCGATTGTGTATATTTCTTTGGTCCGATATTTTCCATAGACGACTTAATACTAACAATCGATACTCAAAATACTGACTTACTACTAACAATCGATACTTAGAAATACTGACATCGATATATGTGTAAACATTTAACAGAATTCATAAATAACTGACATCTTACAATACATATGTATTCTTAACACAAAGAAACATTGTTAATAAATACAACCAAATAAGGAAATCACATCCGTAAATAATATCGAAATAAATAAAAAGGGAATTTAAAATCCCACATATCTTTTCGGTAGAGGTAAAAAAACTATTGCTATTCCACCATATACCCACCCCAATGGATCTAGCTTTCAGTAATGCTAAAGTAGTTGAACAAAAATTCAACTCCGTTGGGGCTTAAATCAGACAACAGTATTTTAATCTTCAGAAGCTCCTCGCGGACCAGACTTTATCAATCATACAGTAATTGGATATACATACATGTATTTGTATTTGAAAAATATATGTAAATAAATAATACCAAAGTCACAATTACCTCACATACCAACTCATTCAATTGGTTTTGTTTGTAAGACAGAGTTTTAAGTCAGGGCACTAATTCATTTGAATTTAATTTATAAACTCTTCACTCATTTCGTTTTGTTTGGAATTTTCTATAAGACCTGAGTAATGAGAAGTTGAGGAGACACTACAGACACTACTCCAATTACAAATACATCTTCACGCTTGCGAGAACGGGATCGTGCCTTTGAAGCAACACGGCTTCAGAATCGTTTGTTCTTCATGACGATGTTATTAATGGCGTCTCGCAGGGGATAGAAAAAATACTTTCTGGTTCTGCGCCAGGGAAAGATGTAATCCAAGGGCCTGCTCCACTTTACAGATTTGTACGCAATCAGGAGCGCAAGAACTAATTTTGTGCAATACACGAAACAGCACCCAATGATATTAGGCCAGGCAGCATGCTTTCCAAAAAGAGCTAAAGCCATAGGATGTCTAACAAGTGTCCGTTGAAGCTACCCAAAGCAGCACCAAATTGCTGCCAAACCATTGCAATTACGATCTGATTGCACACATAGTACACGACGATATTTACATTTGCTTGCCAAGTCTTGTGTACTGCACCTATCTTGGCCACACGAAATAGGTGCAGCAATATCACAGTCGACAGGGTAATCAGAATGGATGGAACATCTGCTGGATTCTTCATGCGCAACACATTGCCATTCATGAGGAACAACCCGACACAGCAAAGAACCGCGGCCTTAAGCTCCCAAATATCCTGTGTAGAGCGAATAAAGAGCATTTTGCAAATGTAGTAGGCAGCAGGCAGCGCTGCCGGCAGCGCTTGAACCGATTTATATTGACTGTAACTTGAGTTCTATTAATCCGATCAGATTTAGATTCCCCTGGGGAATGACGATTTAAGAAGAGTGTTTAAGAATAAACATCGTGTTTATCTGAACTGGCTTCACCGACTCAGATGCACTAAAGAAAATACCTTTGTACCAAACAACTATCCTAGCATATGACTAGAATTACAGCCACACACGGTGTGGGAAAAACACTTGTAATTCTAAACTGACCCAAAAGATCACAACGGCAGGATGTCAATTGGCCGACGCCGCGCCCAAAATAATAATGATTTTTCAACCCCTGTACTAGAATAAGATCCTCTAAGAACAATTGTTACCTCCTAGAGCCTAATATAATCCTATATAAACTCCGTACTTTTGTAAATAAAATCAGTTCATATTTTGAATTCCACGAATTCCTTCTTTCTTATTTTCCTTCTCTCCGGGAATCCCTATTCATTTTGATCCTTCGAGCCAGATTCATTTTGCTCCTTCGAGAAAAAGGAACTCTGCCGTTTTCCCATACCAGTGGTAAGAGACTCAGAGAGTTAATCAGCTCCTTGAAGCCAAGTGTAAATGCTAAGATCAGCTAAAGGTAGCAAAAATAAAATAATTCTTGTTGTTCCCCACCAGTGGTAAGAGACAGAGTATAAAAAACAAAAAGCAACATATTGCTTAATAAATAAAAAGTGCGTGCGACCGAGTAGAATTATTTGCGGAACTGATTGAAAAAAGAGAGGATTTAAGTCTTACTCAATTATTTGAAATCCGCTTTAAAGGGGGAAGCGAGTGGTAGCCCACCTATTGTCAGGTTCAGCTGACAATTATAGTGCCGCTTGGGAATTGTAAACCAAGCGGTATGAAAATAATCGGAGGGTATTTTCCGAACAATTAAATCGGATCGTTGATTTATCGATGATCAAGATTGAATCCGCAAAAGGTCTTAAAGGAGTGATTGACATAGTTAATGAGTCACTTTACTTAATTAAAATAAAAACAAATTTGTCCGATGAAGTTGACGTCATATTCGCACAACTCCTACTAAGGAAATTTGTCAGAGAGGCTCTGCAATTGTATGAGAGTCAGATTAGAAAAATACTCAGAGCAAAGATATTGCTCGCTAAGTGGCATGAGCAAAGATGAGAAAAAACCGCTACAAACTGTGTTAAATTATGCGGAAGTCGAAGATAAATGTCCGATTTGCAAAATTGCCCATAAAGCCTACAAGGGCTATAAGTTTAAAGGATTGACACCAACTGAAAGGTATGAAACAAAAAAGTACAGCTTTGCATAAGATGCTTGAATCATTCAAGCAATAAGTTGTACACTAATGAAATGGTCTGTTCATTGTGCAGTAAGGAACACCATACCGTACTCCATTTTGACGAATAACAGGAGAGAGTAAATACTTGTGTAACCGCACAACCAACACTGTTGGCCACAGCTGTAATACAAGTAAAAAATGTAAATGGAGGATATAAGACGCTAAGAGACCTAGTAGGGCTGATATAATAAAGGGGGTATTATATTATTTAATGATATCCAGAATAACCACTCAACTTTTAGCAATCAGCGATATTTAAAAATGGTGGAGCGAAGATCACATTGGAACAATTCAAAAAGTGAAGGTAGTTTTTTTAAATTCTTCATCTTATAAAAAAGGCTAGATATCCCGAAACAGAAATCATTAGGTAATATGCGTTTGGCTTCACCAAATGAGATGCACTAAAGAAAATACAATACAACTGTACCTTTGTACCAAACAACTAACCTAGCATATGACTAGAATTACAATCAGCCACACACGGTGTGGGAAAAACACTTGTAATTCTAAACTGACCCAAAAGATCACAACGGCAGGATGTCAAGTGGCCGACGCCGCGCCCAAAATAATAATGAAGTAGTTGAACAAAAATTCAACTCCGTTGGGGCTTAAATCAGACAACAGTATTTTAATCTTCAGAAGCTCCTCGCGGACCAGACTTTATCAATCATACAGTAATTGGATATACATACATGTATTTGTATTTGAAAAATATATGTAAATAAATAATACCAAAGTCACAATTACCTCACATACCAACTCATTCAATTGGTTTTGTTTGTAAGACAGAGTTTTAAGTCAGGGCACTAATTCATTTGAATTTAATTTATAAACTCTTCACTCATTTCGTTTTGTTTGGAATTTTCTATAAGACCTGAGTAATGAGAAGTTGAGGAGACACTACAGACACTACTCCAATTACAAATACATCTTCACGCTTGCGAGAACGGGATCGTGCCTTTGAAGCAACACGGCTTCAGAATCGTTTGTTCTTCATGACGATGTTATTAATGGCGTCTCGCAGGGGATAGAAAAAATACTTTCTGGTTCTGCGCCAGGGAAAGATGTAATCCAAGGGCCTGCTCCACTTTACAGATTTGTACGCAATCCGGAGCGCAAGAACTAATTTTGTGCAATACACGAAACAGCACCCAATGATATTAGGCCAGGCAGCATGCTTTCCAAAAAGAGCTAAAGCCATAGGATGTCTAACAAGTGTCCGTTGAAGCTACCCAAAGCAGCACCAAATTGCTGCCAAACCATTGCAATTACGATCTGATTGCACACATAGTACACGACGATATTTACATTTGCTTGCCAAGTCTTGTGTACTGCACCTATCTTGGCCACACGAAATAGGTGCAGCAATATCACAGTCGACAGGGTAATCAGAATGGATGGAACATCTGCTGGATTCTTCATGCGCAACACATTGCCATTCATGAGGAACAACCCGACACAGCAAAGAACCGCGGCCTTAAGCTCCCAAATATCCTGTGTAGAGCGAATAAAGAGCATTTTGCAAATGTAGTAGGCAGCAGGCAGCGCTGCCGGCAGCGCTTGAACCGATTTATATTGACTGTAACTTGAGTTCTATTAATCCGATCAGATTTAGATTCCCCTGGGGAATGACGATTTAAGAAGAGTGTTTAAGAATAAACATCGTGTTTATCTGAACTGGCTTCACCGACTCAGATGCACTAAAGAAAATACCTTTGTACCAAACAACTATCCTAGCATATGACTAGAATTACAGTCACACACGGTGTGGGAAAAACACTTGTAATTCTAAAATGACCCAAAAGATCACAACGGCAGGATGTCAATTGGCCGACGCCGCGCCCAAAATAATAATGATTTTTCAACCCCTGTACTAGAATAAGATCCTCTAAGAACAATTGTTACCTCCTAGAGCCTAATATAATCCTATATAAACTCCGTACTTTTGTAAATAAAATCAGTTCATATTTTGAATTCCACGAATTCCTTCTTTCTTATTTTCCTTCTCTCCGGGAATCCCAATTCATTTTGATCCTTCGAGCCAGATTCATTTTGGTCCTTCGAGAAAAAGGAACTCTGCCGTTTTCCCATACCAGTGGTAAGAGACTCAGAGAGTTAATCAGCTCCTTGAAGCCAAGTGTAAATGCTAAGATCAGCTAAAGGTAGCAAAAATAAAATAACTCTTGTTGTTCCCCACCAGTGGTAAGAGACAGAGTATAAAAAACAAAAAGCAACATATTGCTTAATAAATAAAAAGTGCCTGCGACCGAGTAGAATTATTTGCGGAACTGATTGAAAAAAGAGAGGATTTAAGTCTTACTCAATTATTTGAAATCCGCTTTAAAGGGGAAAGCGAGTGGTAGCCCACCTATTGTCAGGTTCAGCTGACAATTATAGTGCCGCTTGGGAATTGTAAACCAAGCGGTATGAAAATAATCGGAGGGTATTTTCCGAACAATTAAATCGGATCGTTGATTTATCGATGATCAAGATTGAATCCGCAAAAGGTCTTAAAGGAGTGATTGACATAGTTAATGAGTCACTTTACTTAATTAAAATAAAAACAAATTTGTCCGATGAAGTTGACGTCATATTCGCCCAACTCCTACTAAGGAAATTTGTCAGAGAGGCTCTGCAATTGTATGAGAGTCAGATTAGAAAAATACTCAGAGCAAAGATATTGCTCGCTAAGTGGCATGAGCAAAGATGAGAAAAAACCGCTACAAACTGTGTTAAATTATGCGGAAGTCGAAGATAAATGTCCGATTTGCAAAATTGCCCATAAAGCGTACAAGGGCTATAAGTTTAAAGGATTGACACCAACTGAAAGGTATGAAACAAAAAAGTACAGCTTTGCATAAGATGCTTGAATCATTCAAGCAATAAGTTGTACACTAATGAAATGGTCTGTTCATTGTGCAGTAAGGAACACCATACCGTACTCCATTTTGACGAATAACAGGAGAGAGTAAATACTTGTGTAACCGCACAACCAACACTGTTGGCCACAGCTGTAATACAAGTAAAAAATGTAAATGGAGGATATAATACGCTAAGAGACCTAGTAGGGCTGATATAATAAAGGGGGTATTATATTATTTAATGATATCCAGAATAACCACTCAACTTTTAGCAATCAGCGATATTTAAAAATGGTGGAGCGAAGATCACATTGGAACAATTCAAAAAGTGAAGGTAGTTTTTTTTTAAATTCTCCATCTTATAAAAAGGCTAGATATCCCGAAACAGAAATCATTAGGTAATATGCGTTTGGCTTCACCAAATGAGATGCACTAAAGAAAATACAATACAACTGTACCTTTGTACCAAACAACTAACCTAGCATATGACTAGAATTACAATCAGCCACACACGGTGTGGGAAAAACACTTGTAATTCTAAACTGACCCAAAAGATCACAACGGCAGGATGTCAAGTGGCCGACGCCGTGCCAAAAATAATAATGATTTTTCAACCCCCGAATACGTGGGGGTGAGTCGTACTAGAATAAGATCCTCTAAGAACAATTGTGTAGCAGGAGAGATGGTCACACTTGCTCTCTTGCTACTCTTCGATCCCGGTATTTTAATTGACTCTCTGAGAGAGAGGAAAGTTTAGCGGGTCTGACGTGTGAGTCAGTCGTTGCTGAGCGTTGAGGAGTGTAAGACAAATATCGAGGAAACATTAATTATATCTAATAAATAATAACCATAATAAATAATAAAAACAATTAAGAAATAAATAAACTATTATTAATCTAAAGAAACTAAAACCCGAATCTCCTAAATATTCTGGCATTGGTTAATTTATCTACCGCCCACAATATCAGAAGTGGTGAACTTTAACGCAATGGACATCAACATTGAGGCTCACAATTTGCCAACTTTAAAGAAGTGGTTGGAGCTATTGGACTTGCCTACAACAGGGTCAAAGGCCGAGCTTGTGGCGCGCTTAAACGATGTTCCAGTGGATCGACGAGGAGCTTGTTCCATATCTATTGGAACTGAGACTGTCGAGGAAAGTACAGAAGACGAAAGTAACCGTCAACTGTCAGAGACCACAAATGAGAAAGAGGGAGACAACAACACTGATGTCTTGCTAAAAAAATTGTGCGATTTACTGCGTCCACAATTGTTCGACATAGTGGCGCCTCAACGCCAGACAGAAAACGAAACGCACGATTCAGTGCCGGCGAGCAACGACAGCGGCAGCGAAAACGAGATGGCAGCAGAACCGATTGGCGCGCAAAACCAGCGTCATGAACCAGTGTTGGTAAATCAACGCTCGGAGGAGGTGTTGGAAAGCGGTTTTTCGTCGGCTGCAAAATTCCAATTAGCAAAAGAAGCGTTGTTGGAATTTAATGGGAACTCGTGTGGAAAGAAATGGGTCACGCAGCTGACAAACATAAGCGGTGTATATGGAATCAAAGGTGTACAAATGCACATGCTTCTAGTCTCCAAGCTTAAAGGACGGGCTCATGAGTGGTTACATGCCAATAGTACGCGCATTTTGGAACCCGTGGGCAACATCTGTGAGCAGCTCGTCGAGTCGTTCGGGAAAACTGTGTCTCAAGCAAATGCCAGGCGCTTATTCGAGTCTCGAATTTGGAGCGCCAATGAGAGTTTCGTCAGTTACATCGATGAGAAGGCCAGGCTGTCAGATGCTATCTGCATCAGCGAAGAGGAGCGAGTAGACAAAGCCATTGAAGGGATTCCTATGGAGGGACTCCGCATTCAAGCGCAGATTCAAGGATTCAAATGCATTGCAGAATTACGCCGTGCATTTTCAGGCATTCAGCTACCGGTACAGCGAGCAGCAAGAGAAACTACAAAGGTGGCCGCTACGGGCAGAAGTTCCAAAGAAGGTTTCCGTTGCTACAACTGCAACTCGAAGGGCCACATGAGCAAGGACTGTAAGAAACCCGACAGAGTGCCAGGGTCCTGTTTCGGATGCGGTGCCTTGGATCATTGGGTGGCTAAGTGTCCACTTAATAAGGAGAAGCTGGCTAAAGGATGCGACGACGTAAGATTTGTTAAGATATATTTTAAAACACCAACTAATCCTTACTTGATTACAGCATGCTTCATAGACTCAGGCAGTGATGTTTCACTTATTAAAATCTCATGTTTACCAGAAAAGATACATTTAATTTCACTTAATCATAAGTATTATGGATTAAATAAGAGTCCACTTTTGTCATATGGAAAAGTCAAATGTTTTGTTTTCAAAAATTCAATAAAAGTATTCTTTCATTTAATAGTAGTCGATAATGAGTCTATGAGCCATGAAGTAATTTTGGGAAGAGATTTTATGAAAGCTTGTAATATTAAGTTAGACTTAAATGCCTTGAGAATGGTTACGATTGAAAGGAAAGAAGGCGAAAATGAACTTGGAGAGCGGTCGGAGTTTGAGTCCTTGTCATTGCAGACATGCCATACAGATTTGCAAATAGCTAGAAATGTAAATGTTGTGAGAACAGTTGATGAAATAGTTAAAACAAAAAATTGTAAGAATAGAATAGTCACGAAAGAATGTAACCCCAAAGGGGAAGACGAGGAAATTGTTAGTGAAATAGTTAAGAGGGATGATAGCGAGATTGTTAGCGAAATGGTGAATGAAATTGATAGCAAGATTGTTAGTGAAACAGAGAATGGAGATAGAAGCAAAATGGTTACGAAAAGTAGGAATGAAGCTGTTATTGAGTTGGTCAGTGAAAAATTTAGATCTGATAGAAAATGTGAAGAGAGAAAAGAAACTGCTGATGTCCAGTCTCTAAGCGAAGTAGAATTTGAATTATTAAATATCGAGTGTTTCAACACTGGAGTTGATTGCAAAATAGGTGAAAGATTAGATTTCAAAATCCGGGAAAGGTTTGAGCAATTGTTTGAGAGATCATATTTGGTAGCACAAAGGCCTGAAGTGCCTGATGTAAAATGTGAAATGAAGCTCAACGTGGAAGGGTCGAAGGCATTCAGTTGTGCGCCTAGAAGATTGTCATATTCTGAGAAAGGGAAATTGCAGGCGATGTTAGACGGGTACTTGGAGAAGAAGATCATTCGCCCTAGTGAGTCGGAGTATGCATCACCCATTGTGTTAGTGCCTAAAAAAGCTGGCGAACTAAGGTTGTGCATTGACTTTAGAAGATTGAACAAAGTTTTGGTTAAAGATAACTACCCTATACCTCTGATAGACGATTTATTAGACAAGCTTGGCGACAAACGATTTTTTTCTAAATTGGATCTAAAAGATGGCTATTTTCACGTGTTCATGGAGGAAAACTCAGTTAAATATACATCTTTCGTCACTCCGTTAGGCCAGTTTGAGTTCCTCAGGATGCCAATGGGTCTGAAAAACTCCTCATCAGTGTTTCAAAGATTTGTTAACAAAATTTTTACAGATATGATTAGAGATAATAAAGTAATAGTGTATCAAGACGACATCATGGTGGCCAGTAGAACTGCCGAAGAGCACCTGGATACACTGAAAGAAGTTTTTAGAAGGATAATCAGAAACAAGCTGGAATTGCGTATAGATAAGTGTGAGTTTTTTCAGTCCAGCATTAGATACTTGGGATTTATCATATCAGAGGAGGGAATTAGAGCCGATGACAAGGGCCTAGAGGCGGTTAAGAACTTTCCCATACCAACAAATGTTCACACAGTAAGAAGTTTCTTGGGATTGGCTTCTTATTTTCGTCGTTTTATTAGAAATTTTTCGTTAATTGCAAAACCACTCTATGACCTATTGAAGAAAGATAGGATGTTTAAATTTGGAAAGGAAGAGCTAGATTGTTTTTCGTTGCTCAAAGATAAATTAGTAGAATCGCCGGTGTTGGCAATATATAACCACAAGGACGAAGTAGAGCTGCATTGTGATGCGAGCGCGTTAGGCTTTGGGGCAATGTTAATGCAAAGGAAAGAAGACAAAAAACTGCACCCTGTTTTTTATTACTCAAAACGGACGTCTGATGTAGAATCAAAGTACCACAGTTTCGAATTAGAGACATTGGCAATAGTATATGCAGTCCGCAGGTTCAGAGTGTATTTACAGGGAAGATATTTTAAAGTACTTACAGATTGTAATTCACTGACTCTCACTCTCAATCGAATTGAATTAAACCCAAGAATTGCGAGATGGGCTCTTGAGCTACAGAATTATGATTATGAAGTAGTGCACAGGGCAGGTAAACAGATGCAACATGTAGATGCGCTTAGTAGATGTACGAACATACTTGTTGTAGATACAAATAGTTTTGAAGACAATCTTGTTATATGCCAGAACAGGGACGAGAAGTTGCAGACAATGAAAAGAAAGTTGGAATTTTCTGAGGATAAATTATTTGAAATGAGAAACGGAATAATTTACAGGAAAACCAATGACGGGAGGTTGTTGTTTTGTGTACCGAGTGAAATGGAAGAGTCAATCCTTATCATAACGAACTAGGTCATATCGGCAGAGATAAAGTAATGGATGCCATTTCGAAAGCGTATTGGTTTCCTAACATTAAGGAGAAAGTTGTGAAACACATTAGCAATTGCTTAAAGTGTGTTGCGTATTCTCCAAAGTCTGGAAAGGAGGAAGGAATGTTGCACAGTATTCCTAAAGGGAATCGGCCCTTTGAACTAATTCACATTGATCATTGTGGTCCTATAGCATCAGGCAGAAGCAAAAAGCACTTGTTTGTTATTATTGATGGTTTTACGAAATTCGTCAGACTATATCCAACAAAGACGACGAATACTAAAGAAGCGGTGCTAGCTCTTAAAGACTATTTTAGGGCCTACAGTCGACCCTTTGCCATAGTATCGGATAGAGGAAGCAGTTTCACCTCATCAGAGTTCGAGATGTTTGTAACTCAGAATAACGTTAAGCACATTAAGATTGCCACAGGTTCCCCTCAAGCTAATGGCCAAATTGAGAGGGTAAATCGTACACTGGGACCTATGCTTGCTAAATTATCGGAACCAGAGAAGGATATATATTGGGATTTGATAGTTGAGAATGTTGAACATTGTTTAAATAACATACTTCATAGGAGCATTAAGCAGTTGCCGAGCAAAATGCTCTTTGGAGTAGAGCAAAAAGGCAAAGTCGCAGATGAGTTAAGAGAAGGACTAGAGCAGTTAGGAATAGTGAATGATCAAAAAAATTTGGATACAATCAGAAAGGATGGGGAAATACATCAGAAGTAAAGCCAGAAGTACAATGAACAGCAGTATAATAGCAAAAGGGTAGCACCCACAGGATACAAGGCAGGGGATTATATTATGGTGAAGAATTTCGATTCAACTATAGGAGCGGCGAAAAAGCTCATTCCAAAACACAAAGGGCCTTATGTGATAGACAAGGTTCTCAAAAATGACCGATTTTTAATTAAGGATGTGGAAGGTTTTCAGCTCAGTCGTAACCCTTATCAAGGTGTTTGGAGTAGCCACAATATAAAACATTGGATAGGTAAAAGAAAAAGTGACTAAAAGTTATGAATTAAACAAATGAAAATAATGAAAACTGTAATAAACTTTTATGTAATGTACCTTAACTAATTTGTAGTTATAAGATTTCAACTTATTGTAACGTTAGTTATGTAAGGATCAGGAGATCTTACGGTCAGGACGGCCGAGTTGTAGCAGGAGAGATGGTCACACTTGCTCTCTTGCTACTCTTCGATCCCGGTATTTTAATTGACTCTCTGAGAGAGGAAAGTTTAGCGGGTCTGACGTGTGAGTCAGTCGTTGCTGAGCGTTGAGGAGTGTAAGACAAATATCGAGGAAACATTAATTATATCTAATAAATAATAACCATAATAAATAATAAAAACAATTAAGAAATAAATAAACTATTATTAATCTAAAGAAACTAAAACCCGAATCTCCTAAATATTCTGGCATTGGTTAATTTATCTACCGCCCACAATTGTTACCTCCTAGAGCCTAAGATAATCCAATATAAACTCCATACTTTTGTAAACAAAATCAGTTCATATTTTGAATTCAACGAATGAAGATTGGGTTTTTTAGTTGTGGTTCTAATTCCCTATTCAAAGAGACTACAGCCGATGGGGTCTACTCCACTTACAAATAAATCTTAATTTTGAGATTCAGACTTTTTTATATATTTAAGATTTAAATATCTGCAGCATATCTTTAAAATTTTACAAAATTGCCCACCTGAAACGCATTGCTAATGTGCACGACCACGCTTACGGGAACGGGATCGTGCCTTTGAAGCACTACGGTTACCGGATCGTTTCTTCTTCATGCCGATGTCTCGCGAGGGATCGAAAAAATACGTTCTCGTTCTGCGCCAGGGAAAGATGTAATCCAAGGCCCTGCTCCACTTTACAGATTTGTACGCAATCAGGAGCGCAAGAACTAATTTTGTGCTATACACGAAACAGCACCCAATAATATTAAGCCAGGCAGCATGCTTTCCAAAAAGAGCTAAAGCCATAGGATGTTTGACCAAGTGTCCGTTGGAGCTAACCAAAGCAGCTCCAAATTGCTCCCAAACCATTGCAATTACGATCTGATTGCACACATAGTACACGACGATATTTACAATTGCTTGCCAAGTCTTGTGTACGGCTCCTATCTTCGCCACACGAAATAGGTGCAGCAATATCACAGTCGACAGGGTAATCAGAATGGATGGAACATCTGCTGGATTCTTCATGCGCAACACATTGCCATTCATGAGGAACAACCCGACACAGCAAAGAACCGCGGCCTTAAGCTTTCAAATATCCTGTGTAGACCGAATAAAGAGCATTGTGCAAATGATACAAACTTTTATAAATTTTTCGGAAAACCTTTTATTAAAATTGAGAACAAGTGAAGAAACTGCTCCGTATCTGTGTTTGAGTTGTAAGTGGCGCGTTAGGCCTACAGCTTTGGGGTATGGACATAAATTCAAATTTCAAGGCCTCCCTGATCAAATGATTAATATACTATAACCTACTAAGATTAACGAAATGTGTCTGAAAGTTTTAAATGATTTCTTGAATTGAATTAATATTTAATGTAGAATCTTTTGACTACTTTCCAAGATATCAGTCAAATAAATAGCTTCCACTTACGCATTGTTGGCCAACCAACTCGAAAATAATGAAAAATATAAAATATCAAAGAAGCTAACTTCGGCAATGCCGAAGTTTTTATACCCTTGCAGTCCTTGGAAATAATTTTTTTACATTTTGAAATTTCTTTCCCTGCAATTCAAATCATCAACACACAAACAAAACATTCAAATTATTTCTCTTTTTACTACAAATTTTTCTTCTTCCATCGTTCTTCTTCATATCGTTCCTGATGAGGACATGGCACATCAGGCAATTTTAGGTAGAACCATATTAGATCACGTCGATTTGGTTGTTACAAATAAGGTATAAAGTTTGTGAGCATCAAGGGGAAAAAATCACTTTGTAAGGCGAATGGATCTTGCGCTGAGTTGTTTAAGGAATTGGAAAGCATATGTATGTATGCCGTCACATATTAGTGCAGAAATCGCTAGTGTAGTCAATAGGTTGATTAAAAGTTACAAACCTATTAGAAATACAAATCCTATTAGAAATACACTCCCATAGAAATGAAGATTGTACTAACGGATGAGTTACCAGTTTATCAGTTTGAGGAAAAGATAATAAGGCCAAGTTTTTCCGAAAATGCTTGTTGTACTTGTAACAAAGAAGAATGGGAAAAAGCGTCTGTGCTGCGATTACAGAAAGCTAAATAAGAAAGTGGTCCCAGATAATTTTTTTATGCCACAGATGGATACCGTATTAGAAAAACTTGAAGGTGCGTTAGTATATACTACTCTAGATTTCATGTTCCCGTTGAGGAAAAATCTCAGAAGTACTCAGCATTCGTAACCCAGAATGATCAGTATGAATAGCTATACGTACCATTCGGAATTTTCAACTGTCCAGCAGTTTTTACAAGATTTATAATGGCAGTAATGAGAGAATCAGTGTAGAATGGAGATGCAGTGGTGTATATGGACGATATTATTATACTAAGCGTTAGCTTTAATGATGGTCTAATTAAACTTAAAAGGGTGTTGAAGATAGCTGCGGAAAATGGGTTGAGAATAAACTGGGAGAAATGTCAGATACTGCAGAGTAAAGTAAATTTTTTGGGCTATATAGTTGAAAATGGAAGTATTAAGCCAAGTAAGGAGAAGACTGATGCCGTTTCAAGATTTCCGATCCCACATGATAAGAAGTCAGTTCAACGATTTTTAAAGTTAACATCGTATTTCCGTAGATTTATCGAAGGATACGCAGTAACGGCTATGCCCTTAACTGACATTTTGCGAAAAGACAACAAGTTTGAGTTTAAAGAATTGCAAATGGTAGCGTTCGAGCAATTAAAGTTAGCATTGACAATCCTAAGCTAGAGACTGATTTTCACACCATGCATCGATGCATGGTTTCGGAGCTGAATGATTCAGAAGATGGTTTATTTCATCCGGTACAGTATATGAGTCGGAAAACTAAACCTCGCGAAGAGAAGTCCATTTCATCTGAACTTGAGGTTTAGCGGTTATAGGAGCATTAATAAAGTGGTGTGTTAGGGTTGAGATTTAAGATTGTCACAGATTGTAATGCATTCACGATGACAACGAAAAAGAATGAGGTTCCGTTAGGTGTAGCGTGAGCAATGTACCTACAAGATTTCGATTGCCAGATTGAACATCGTTCAGGTTCAAAGATGCGGCATGTGAATGCCTTAAGCCCTTTATCTTGTTTTCTGCTAACCGACACCATAACCCATAGACTGAGGCAAGCATAGTTAACAGATGAAGATTTTTACATTGAAAATGAAATATTGTTAAAGAACCCCAATCAAGAATTTATTGTCGTTCCCTCGCAGTTGGAAAAGGAGATAATACAGATTGCGCACAAACAAGGGCATTTTGGAGCTAAAAAAAGTCTTTATATCGTAGACAAATTGTATTATATTCCAAAATTAAAAGAAAAGCTAGCCCATGTTGTTGAGTATTGCGTGGGATGTATTATTGTTAATGCCAAAACAGGTGAAAAGGAAGGTGATGCCAATAAGCAAAGTGAGTCAGCCATTGATGACATATCAATGATCACAATCATATACTGGTTATTGTTGATGGCTTCTCTATGTTTGTATGGTTGCAGTGGTTAGTTGTCTTGAAAAGCAGGCCATAATTTTATGTAACCCTGTGTGAATAATTTCTGACAGGGGAGCAGCATTCACATCCAAGGAATATTGTAACAGACAGGATAAGCCAAGTAGAAAGGATGCATAGTTAATAGTTCCGATGATTTCAAAGTTAAGCCAAGACAATGAGGCAAACTGGTACAAGTATGTATGACGTGTGCAACAACTTGTTAATAATACTGCCCCAAGAAGTACAAAAGTTACAAGTTTTAAGATTTTGACAGGAATAGAGATGCGTAGTCCTGGTGATCCTGAAATAAAAAAGATGATAACCGATTCGTTAACAGAAGACAGACTGTGCTCGTGAAGAGATTAGAGCGGAGGCTCGAAAGATGATCGATGAAATACAGCAGGAAATGAAAAGGACGTTTGACAAAAACAGGAAATCGGAAAGAAAATATTATTTAAACAAGTTAGTGGCGATAAGGCGTACCCAGTAGGGCACAGGAGTAACGTTGCGATGTAAATACTTATGACCATATAAAGTGACAAAGGTGAATAGGCACGGTCGATTCGACGTTGAGAAAGTTGGCCATGGTGAAGGACTTTGTAAGACCTCAACAATGGCTGAGTTCATGAATCATAGGCTAGGATCATTTGGGTCGAATGACTTTTCAGGACATCCAATTGGCAGTCGTGCATTAGCCAGTGAGCGAGTAAGCTAGTGGTCGACTCACTCATTAGCAATAAAGCACTCGCACTCATGATTCAATAAAGCACTCGCAATCGTACTCTCGAATCAGTCACATAGGGCTGCCAAATTTATCACTAAGGCCATTATTATAATAATAAATATACTATAATATGGTGTTTATTTTCTGAAACGATAGTTAAAATTATCGATGGCAAACGAATTATTTTATTCCTCGCAGCTAGTGCGTGTGTCTTGTTTTTTTCGTTGGAAGAAGAAGGAACCAACTTCCAGTGTGGCCTTAGGCCGCATACCGATATTTTCCATAGGCGACTTAATACTAACAATCGATTCTTAAAATACTGACTTTCTACTACTACTGCAGGAACTCTGCAGTTTTCCCATACCAGTGGTAAGAGACTCAGAGAGTGAATCAGCTCCTTGAAGCCAAGTGTAAATGCTAAGATCAGCTAAAGGTAGCAAAAATAAAATAACTCTTGTTGTTCCCCACCAGAGGTAAGAGACAGAGTATAAAAAACAAAAAGCAACATATTGCTTAATAAATAAAAAGTGCGTGCGACCGAGTAGAATTATTTGCGGAACTGATTGAAAAAAGAGAGGATTTAAGTCTTACTCAATTATTTGAAATCCGCTTTAAAGGGGGAAGCGAGGAGCATGGTAGCCCACCTATTGTCAGGTTCAGCTGACAATTATAGTGCCGCTTGGGAATTGTAAACCAAGCGGTATGAAAATAATCGGAGGGTATTTTCCGAACAATTAAATCGGATCGTTGATTTATCGATGATCAAGATTGCATCCGCAAAAGGTCTTAAAGGAGTGATTGACATAGTTAATGAGTCACTTTACTTAATTAAAATAAAAACAAATTTGTCCGATGAAGTTGACGTCATATTCGCACAACTCCTATTAAGGAAATTTGTCAGAGAGGCTCTGCAATTGTATGAGAGTCAGATTAGAAAAATACTCAGTGCAAAGATATTGCTCGCTAAGTGGCATGAGCAAAGATGAGAAAAAACCGCTACAAACTGTGTTAAATTATGCGGAAGTCGAAGATAAATGTCCGATTTGCAAAATTGCCCATAAAGCGTACAAGGGCTATAAGTTTAAAGGATTGACACCAACTGAAAGGTATGAAACAAAAAAGTACAGCTTTGCATAAGATGCTTGAATCATTCAAGCAATAAGTTGTGCACTAATGAAATGGTCTGTTCATTGTGCAGTAAGGAACACCATACCGTACTCCATTTTGACGAATAACAGGAGAGAGTAAATACTTGTGTAACCGCATAACCAACACTGTTGGCCACAGCTGTAATACAAGTAAAAAATGTAAATGGAGGATATAAGACGCTGAGAGACCTAGTAGGGCTGATATAATAAAGGGGGTATTATATTATTTAATGATATCCAGAATAACCGCTCAACTTTTAGCAATCAGCGATATTTAAAAATGGTGGAGCGAAGATCACATTGGAACAATTCAAAAAGTGAAGGTAGTTTTTTTTTAAATTCTCCATCCTTTAAAAAGGCTAGAAGTCATCACAATAATACACATCAGGAGTGGGTAGATATCCCGAAACAGAAATCATTAGGTAATATGCGTTTGGCTTCACCAAATGAGATGCACTAAAGAAAATACAATACAACTGTACTGACCCAAAAGATCACAACGGCAGGATGTCAAGTGGCCGACGCCGTGCCAAAAATAATAATGATTTTTCAACCCCCGAATACGTGGGGGTGAGTCGTACTAGAATAAGATCCTCTGAGAACAATTGTTACCTCCTAGAGCCTAAGATAATCCAATATAAACTCCATACTTTTGTAAACAAAATCAGTTCATATTTTGAATTCAACGAATGAAGATTGGGTTTTTTAGTTGTAGTTCTAATTCCCTATTCAAAGAGACTACAGCCGATGGGGTCTACTCCACTTACAAATAAATCTTCATTTTGAGATTCAGACGTTTTTTATATATTTAAGATTTAAATATCTGCAGCATATCTTTAAAATTTTACAAAATTGCCCACCTGAAATGCATTGCTAATGTGCACGACCACGCTTACGGGAACGGGATCGTGCCTTTGAAGCACTACGGCTACCGGATCGTTTCTTCTTCATGCCGATGTCTCGCGAGGGATCGAAAAAATACGTTCTCGTTCTGCGCCAGGGAAAGATGTAATCCAAGGCCCTGCTCCACTTTACAGATTTGTACGCAATCAGGAGCGCAAGAACTAATTTTGTGCTATACACGAAACAGCACCCAATAATATTAAGCCAGGCAGCATGCTTTCAAAAAGAGCTAAAGCCATAGGATGTTTGACCAAGTGTCCGTTGGAGCTAACCAAAGCAGCTCCAAATTGCTCCCAAACCATTGCAATTACGATCTGATTGCACACATAGTACACGACGATATTTACAATTGCTTGCCAAGTCTTGTGTACTGCTCCTATCTTCGCCACACGAAATAGGTGCAGCAATATCACAGTCGACAGGGTAATCAGAATGGATGGAACATCTGCTGGATTCTTCATGCGCAACACATTGCCATTCATGAGGAACAACCCGACACAGCAAAGAACCGCGGCCTTAAGCTCCCAAATATCCTGTGTAGAGCGAATAAAGAGCATTTTGCAAATGATACAAACTTTTATAAATTTTTCGGAAAACCTGTTATTAAAATTGAGAACAAGTGAAGAAACTGTTCCGTATCTGTGTTTGAGTTGTAAGTGACGCGTTAGGCCTACAGCTGGGGTATGGACATAAATTCAAATTTCAAGGCCTCCCTGATCAAATGATTAATATACTATAAGCTACTAAGATTAACGAAATGTGTCTGAAAGTTTTAAATGATTTCTTGAATTGAATTAATATTTAATGTAGAATCTTTTGACTACTTTCCAAGATATCAGTCAAATAAATAGAACGCATTGTTGGCCAACCAACTCGAAAATAATGTCAAATATAAAATATCAAAGAAGCTAACTTCGGCAATGCCGAAGTTTTTATACCCTTGCAGTCCTTGGAAATAATTTTTTTACATTTTGAAATTTCTTTCCCTGCAACTCAAATCATCAACACACAAACAAAACATTCAAATTATTTCTCTTTTTACTACAAATTTTTCTTCTTCCATCATTCCGTAGGCAAAGCACAAGTTTCATATCGTTCCTGATGAGGACATGGCATATCAGGCAATTTTAGGTAGAACCATATTAGATCACGTCGATTTGGTTGTTACAAATAAGGTATAAAGTTTGTGAGCATCAAGAGGAAAAAATCACTTTGTAAGGCGAATGGATCTTGCGCTGAGTTGTTTAAGGAATTGGAAAGCATATGTATGCCGTCACATATTAGTGCAGAAATCGCTAGTGTAGTCAATAGGTTGATTAAAAGTTACAAACCTATTAGAAATACAAATCCTATTAGAAATACACTCCCATAGAAATGAAGATTGTACTAACGGATGAGTTACCAGTTTATCAGTTTGAGGAAAAGATAATAAGGCCAAGTTTTTCCGAAAATGCTTGTTGTACTTGTAACAAAGAAGAATGGGAAAAAGCGTCTGTGCTGCGATTACAGAAAGCTAAATAAGAAAGTGGTCCCAGATAATTTTTTTATGCCACAGATGGATACCGTATTAGAAAAACTTCAAGGTGCGTTAGTATATACTACTCTAGATTTCATGTTCCCGTTGAGGAAAAATCTTAGAAGTACACAGCATTCGTAACCCAGAATGATCAGTATGAATTGCTATACGTACCATTCGGAATTTCCAACTCTCCAGCAGTTTTTACAAGATTTATAATGGCAGTAATGAGAGAATCAGTGTAGAATGGAGATGCAGTGGTGTATATGGATGATATTAGTATACTAAGCGTTAGCGTTAATGATGGTCTAATTAAACTTAAAAGAATGTTGAAGATAGCTGCGGAAAATGGGTTGAGAATAAACTGGGAGAAATGTCAGATACTGCAAAGTAAATTAAAATTTTTTGGGCTATATAGTTGAAAATGAAAGTATTAAGCCAGGTATGGAGAAGACTGATGCCGTTTCAAGATTTCCGATCCCACATGATAAGAAGTCAGTTCAACGATTTTTAAAGTTAACATCGTATTTCCGTAGATTTATCGAAGGATACGCAGTAACGGCTATGCCCTTAACTGACATTTTGCGAAAAGACAACAAGTTTAAGTTTAAAGAATTCCAAATGGTAGCGTTCGAGCGTTTTCTGCTAACCGACACCATAACCCATAGACTGAGGAAAGCATAGTTAACAGATGAAGATTTTTACATTGAAAATGAAATATTGTTAAAAAACCCCAATCAAGAATTTATTGTCGTTCCCTCGCAGTTGGAAAAGGAGATAATACAGATTGCGCACAAACAAGGGCATTTTGGAGCTAAAAAAAGTCTTTATATCGTAGACAAATTGTATTATATTCCAAAATTAAAAGAAAAGCTAGCCCATGTTGTTAAGTATTGCGTGGGATGTATTATTGTTAATGCCAAAACAGGTGAAAAGGAATGTGATGCCAATAAGCAAAGTGAGTCAGCCATTGATGACATATCAATGATCACAATCATATACTGGTTATTGTTGATGGCTTCTCTATGTTTGTATGGTTGCAGTGGTTAGTTGTCTTGAAAAGCAGGCCATAATTTTATGTAACCCTGTGTGAATAATTTCTGACAGGGGAGCAGCATTCACATCCAAGGAATATTGTAACAGACAGGATAAGCCAAGTAGAAAGGATGCATAGTTAGTAGGTACAAGTATGTATGACGTGTGCAACAACTTGTTAATAATACTGCCCCAAGAAGTACAAAAGTTACAAGTTTTAAGATTTTGACAGGAATAGAGATGCGTAGTCCTGGTGATCCTGAAATAAAAAAGATGATAACCGATTCGTTAACAGAAGACAGACTGTGCTCGTGAAGAGATTAGAGCGGAGGCTCGAAAGATGATCGATGAAATACAGCAAGAAATGAAAAGGATGTTTGACAAAAACAGGAAATGGAAAAGAAAATATTATTTAAACAAGTTAGTGGCGATAAGGCGTACGCAGTAGGGCACAGGAATAACGTTGAGATGTAAATACTTAGGACCATATAAAGTGACAAAGGTGAATAGGCACGGTCGATTCGACGTTGAGAAAGTTGGCCATAGTGAAGGACTTTGTAAGACCTCAACAACGGCTGAGTTCATGAATCATAGGCTAGGATCATTCGGGTCGAATGACTTTTCAGGACAGCCAAAAGTCGTACATTAGCTTGTGAGCGAGTAAGCTAGTGGTCGACTCACTCATTAGCAATAAAGCACTCGCACTCATGATTCAATAAATCACATATACTATAGCATGGTGTTTATTTTCTGAAACGATAGTTAAAATTATCGATGGCAAACGATTTATTTTATTCCTCGCAGCTAGTGCGTGTGTCTTGTTTTTTTCGTTGGAAGAAGAAGGAAGCAACTTCCAGTGTGGCCTTAGGCCGCATTCCGATATTTTCCATAGGCGACTTACTACTAACAATCGATACTTAGAAATACTGACATCGATATATGTGTAAACATTTAACAGAATTCATTAATAACTGACATCTTACAATAGATATGTATTCTTAACACAAAGAAACATTGTTAATAAATACAACTAAATAAGGAAATCACATCCGTAAATAATATCGAAATAAATAAAAAGGGAATTTAAAATCCCACATATCTTTTCGGTAGAGGTAAAAAAACTATTGCTATTCCACCATATACCCACCCCAATGGATCTAGCTTTCAGTAATGCTAAAGTAGTTGAACAAAAATTCAACTCCGTTGGGGCTTAAATCAGACAACAGTATTGTAATCTTCAGAAGCTCCTCGCGGACCAGACTTTATCAATCATACAGTAATTGGATATACATACATGTATTTGTATTTGAAAAATATATATAAATAAATAATACCAAAGTCACAATTATCTCACATACCAACTCATTCAATTAGTTTTGTTTGTAAGACAGAGTTTTAAGTCAGGGCACTGATTCATTTGAATTTAATTTATAAACTCTTCACTCATTTCGTTTTGTTTGGAATTTTCTATAAGACCTGAGTAATGAGAAGTTGAGGAGACACTACAGCCGATGGGGTCTACTCCAATTACAAATACATCTTCACGCTTGCGAGAACGGGATCGTGCCTTTGAAGCAACACGGCTTCAGAATCGTTTGTTCTTCATGACGATGTCGTTAATGGCGTCTCGCAGGGGATCGAAAAAATACGTTCTGATTCTGCGCCAGGGAAAGATGTAATCCAAAGCCCTACTCCACTTTACAGATTTTTACGCAATCAGGAGCGCAAGAACTAATTTTGTGCAATACACGAAACAGCACCCAATGATATTAGGCCAGCAGCTGCTTTCCAAAAAGAGCTAAAGCCATAGGATGTTTGAACAAGTGTCCGTTGAAGCTAACCAAAGCAGCGCCAAATTGCTCCCAACCCATTGCAATTAAGATCTGATTGCACACATACTACACGACGATATTTGCCAAGTCTTGTGTACTGCTCCTTTCTTCGCCACACGAAATAGGTGCAGCAATATCACAGTCGACAGGGTAATCAGAATGGATAAAACATCTGCTGGATTCTTCATGCGCAACACATTGCCATTCATGAGGAACAACCCGACACAGCAAAGAACCGCGGCCTTAAGCTTTCAAATATCCTGTGTAGACCGAATAAAGAGCATTTTACATTTGATACAATCTTTTATAAATTTTTCGGAAAACCTGTTATTAAAATTGAAAACAAGTGAAGAAACTTTTCCGTATATGTGTGTGTTTGAGTTGTAAGTGACGCGTTAGGCCTACAGCTTTGGGGTATGGACATAAATTCAAATATTAAGGCCTCCCTGATCGAATTATTAATATACTATAAGCTACTAAGATTAACGAAATGTGTCTGAAAGTTTTGAATGATTTCTTGAATTGAATTAATATTTAATGTAGAATCTTTTGACTACTTACCAAGATATCAGTCAAATAAATAGCACTTACGCATTGTTGGCCAACCAACTCGAAAACAATGTCAAATTTAAAATATCAAAGAAGCTAACTTCGACAATGACGAAGTATTTATACCCTTGCAGTCCTTGGCAATAATTTTTTTACATTTTGAAATTTCTTTCTTTTGATCTTGCGTTCTATTTATCCGAGATCAGATTTAAATTTTGGGATCTGAGAGTTTATATCAAATACTATCATATTTATAATTTTTGCAAAAATGTACATACAGTTTATTAAGCGTTGCGTCTGTGTGTATATCCAAGTCCTCTGTTTATTTGATGATGACGTAGTAGGCAGCAAGCAGCGCTGCCGGCAGCGCTTGAACCGATTTATATTGACTGTAACTTGTGTTCTATTAATCCGATTAGATTTAGATTCCCCTGGGTAATGACGATTTAAGAAGAGTGTTTCAGAATAAATATCGTGTTCATCTGAACTGGCTTCACCGAATCAAATGCAAAATATCAAAGAAGCTAACTTCGGCAATGCCGAAGTTTTGATACCCTTGCAGTCCTTAGCAATAATTTTTTTACATTTTGAAATTTCTTTCCTTGCAACTCAATTTATCACTACACAAACAAAACATTCAAATTATTTCTTTTTTTACTACAATTTTTTTTCCATCATTCCGTAAGCAAAGCACAACACGCATACACATACATACAGTTCGTGTACCCTGCTGTACGCGTCTGCGGAGACTCTTCGGAGAGTTTACGGGGACATGTCCGCTGTCTTGGGGGACATAGCGGCGACACGTTCATTTAAGTTGCCGCGACATTTAACATTAGGTGGCCTAGCAATAAGTACAATCGGGAGAACCTGGCGACAAACTCGACGGTACGTCCGGGGTGGTTTTTCGAAAATGTTGTGAGGGACATTTGCAAAGAAATTTCCTCTGAACGTCGACGGTACGTCGGCAGGTCTTCTTTGCGTTCGTGTCAGAGGACGTTCCATCGACATTTGCTTTGAATGTCGACCGTTGATCGACAGATCTTCTTTGCATGCGCGTCAGAGGACGTTCCATCGACAATTGCATTGAATGTCGATAGTGTTGTCCATACAAAAATAAAATACAAAATACAAAATTTTCTTTTAATTAATTTATTCATTTATTAAATTTTTATTTCACAGCAATATTTGAAAAATGTAATTTATTATTTTATATTCATTTATTATTAATTTTTAACTAAATTGATTTAATTACAATAAACATTGAATGTTCAGTGTTTATTAATTTAATATTCATTATTATTTCCAGTGGCGCAGCGTGGGGGGGGGGTTTGGGGGCGCTGCGCCCCGGGCGGTGCGTTTAAGGGGCGGTAAAATTTCAGAGAAAATAATACAAATATTTTGTTTAATATTTAAACGTTTTTATTTTTATCGCAACTAAAAATTCATATATTCATAGAATTTTGCACAGAATTTTTGAATTTTGCAATTCAACACTGCAGTGTTGCAGCGCAGTGTTAACAGTGAACTGTTAAGATTGACACATACATACATAAATTGGCAATTTTTTGTGATCTCTTTTTGGCAGCCCTGCTAAAAGCATAGGCATAAAGAGAGCCAAAAAAATCACAGATGTACATACGTATGTATGTGTAAAACTCAAGAGAATCTGTCAATAATGTACGACGACCATAGGAGCAAAAGAGAAGCTGATATTATTTTTACTCTCGCAGATATGAATTCGGCAACTGCTCGGCTCTAATCTGTGTAAGTTTGCGATTTTGTTGGGCCACGCGGACTAATGCATTATTTCTCTTTCCAAACTTTGGTTTTGTGCTAATAAGTTCGTGCTGTCTTGAATTTGTCGTGAAATTATTGAACAAATTTGTTTAAGTTTAATTTTTTCGCTATTTTGACTAAGTAAGTATTAAATATTTTTCGTCTTGCCGTTCGGCGTTGCCACGTCATTGCCATTGAATTGTTAAAAAATCCGGAATTTAAAATAAAAGAAAGAAAAATAAAGAAAGCAGTTTTCCTAAGTATAAGAACATTCAAGCAAATCTTCTAGTTAATATCTAAATATTAATGTCTTTATTACAAAATTTAAATAATATTATAATCCAGAGAACATATAATATATATATGTATATATAGAATATAGAATATATTTGTGCCCAATTTTACCAAACCCTTGCAATGGTATAAAAACTTCCACAAAGCAAGATATTTTTTTTCTAAAATTTTATAAGTACTTTTTTTATGTTCGGATATATCGTGTATAAAATAAACTAGTTCTTTAATCATTAAATATATTTAATTATAGCATTAAAGATGAAAAAAATATAGGAAAGTGGAGCATTTTTCCGTAACAAGAGAAAAGCTAAGCTGGAAATCATTCAAGCAAACGAAGGATCGTTGTTAAAATATGTAAAAAGTGTTGTGCCTGAGACGTCCAATCCTCCCTTAGCTGTACATTTATTGGACAACACTGCACCTTCTGATCAAGAAGACATTGAAATAGTACAAGATCTTAGCACTGAATTAGAGGCTCCATCTGTATTTTCCGCCATGGTCATGAATACTTCCGAAACAAAAATCGATTTTACGTCAACATTGTCTCCTATTCAATGCCAAAAATTCGAGGATATTGGAAATTGGCCCGAACACGTAAATGACGATATTCGTTTGTACCTTATTCAACAAGGACAGGAAATTGTTCAGAATATGAAACGTCAGCAACATCTCGTCCAGGTCCATGTTCTTTGATATCAAAGGACGAAACAAGACGGCTTACTCAGGAATGGTTTTTCCGTACATTGACTAACGGCGAAAAAATTGTACGCACTTGGATGGTATATTCTCCATCTAAAGCAGCATTATTTTGCTTTTGTTGTCGTGTATTTGAGAAAGTAAATGCACCCATTGGATCAAAATTTTGCTCATCCCATGGATTTAATAATTGGTGGAAGTTAAATCCTAAGGTTTCATGTCACGAATCAAGTGCACTACACAACCAAAATTATTCGAAATGGAAGGAGTTGGAATGCAGACTTCAAAAAGGACAGACTATTGACCAGAAAAAGCAAGACATTGTTTTAAAGGAAACTAAAAAATGGCAGGAAATTCTCCTTAGGATGTTTGATATTATAAAATTTCTTGCCAAACAAAATTTGGCTTTACGTGGACATAAAGAAAATGACCCTACAATCAATAGAGGAAATTTTTAGAACTGGGCCATTTAATTGGAAAATACGACCCTGTACTTCGTGAACATCTGGTAAGATCGAAAATGTGTGACAAAATTTCAATCACTTATTTGTCGCCACAAATACAAAACGAATTTATTGAAGTTTTGGGAAATAATGTTCGTCAGCATATCGTCGGACAAGTAAAAAAGGCAAAGTATTTTCCGATTATATTCGACAGCACTCCGGACCTTTCTCATAAAGACCAAACTAGTCAAGTATTAAGATACTGTTCAATGAAAGACGTTAGTGTTTCTTGAAGTTATTAAATGTTTATTTATTTATATATATATATAGGCACTAGCACATAAACCAGTGACTAAAGGTTGTCGCAACCAACACATAAATTGGGTGGACCTCGGAGTGAGATTACAAAGGTAGAGATGGGGGCCAAAGACACAGCGATGCTCACCCGATGTAGCTACAATTGGTATCTGATCTTACAAAGAATAATGCATTTCTTTTATAGTACAAAATAGCGAGCTCACCAGTGCATAGTTCGACATCGTGTTAGGTCAGCAAAGTACGTTTTTATTGATTAACTAGGTCTTTATTGTTTACTGCTGACCATATCAGATCTACTTATGACTGATGAGCCATCGATATCTATAATCGGGTTACATACTTAACATTGACATACATTTCTATTATAATTGGCTTAATGTTCTCTTATTTTATATAATCTAAACACCAACATACTCCCGGCCGTTGAACACCTGTTCAACGTTATCCAACGTTGACCGCAAAATTGCTGGGGGCTGGGCTTACTGCAGCAGGAGTCGGTATGGGATTGACGATCCTCACGGTTGTCTGCTCTGGACCATTGTGTCTTGGGGGGTTGTGAGCATCTTTTATTCCATATACCATCACAAGAACCAATGGTATTGTTAACGCTACGTAGGAGACTATAACATGGTGAGCCGGCTGGCTGGGGTCTTCTGGCAATTTCCAGTTTTGCTTAGTTTCCAGTTTTCCTTGAATGTTGCTTAGTTCGTCGTAGCTTAGCTGCATCTTTGTAACTTGTGTTGTTGTTGGCGCTACTTTTGTTGGGCCAATGCTGAAGTTGCCAAATCGGACATATGACAATTTCATTGTGTCTGTCGTCGTTATACGGTGACCTGTTATTTGTATAGCAGCACTCCTAGCTGTACACGTCGGGTCTAGAGTCAACAATCCAGTCTTCTTAATAGTGACACCTTGTATATTATCGTCACAGGTCACTGCGAGTTCAATTGGTCTAATGGTGGCAAAAATCCACTGATTTTTTTGATACATGTCGTACCACACGAATGATCTGTTTGTGTGTTGTATTTGGCAAGTTGATGATTTTGTTTTTTGAATAGCTGCAACTCACAGTTGCTATTAGCCGAAAACGTCGTTTGTTTATCAAAACAAATATATTGCTCGTTGTTGAGCTGATGGCATTGTTCCAAATCGGCTCTTGAGAGCCCAATGTATTGATTTTGTTCCTTGTTGACAGCAATGATGGGAATTTTAATGTTCATGATTACAATCCCATGAGTTCCAATTGCTGGAATGGGCACCAGGTTATACAGTTGCACTGCCTGCGTTGCCACTAATGGAAATGTGACCTTAAATATCACATGATTGTTTGCGATTGTGCCTTGTGCCTTCATTAAGCCATATAATTGCAAGACGTCGTTATCTGGAACTGGCAAATCCAAACCAAACGGAAGATGTCTCTTCAGTTGGCTCAGATGTTCCCGAAGCTGGCCTGGTGATAGTAGTAACGGGCTTATTTTGCTATGATGGGCATCTGTAAATACTCGGGAAATTTCGGTTTGAATTCGTTGCAAATTCCCTGCAATAACTGTCATCTGAGTAGTTAACGTGACATACCATTGCAATGCCTTTACCGCATTATCCTGGACCTTGGTCATGTCGTTCATTTGTTGTTCCATTAGTTTCATCTGATTTTCAATTGTGGCTTCATCTCGCTTAATGATATTTATCGTTGAATCAATTACAGATGTCTGATTTTGCAGCAAGTTCAATAAGTACTCTTCATTTGATTTAACTTTTCGTATGGTGCCTGACATCTCTGTTGCATATTTTGAGTCCAGCACACCAAATAAGCCGTTCGCAATGTTCCCAATTATATCTAAAGGCGATCGTCGTTGGCGTTCTATGTGAAGGAGATCATTTCCTGTCCGTAGCTCTGAGTTGACATGCTCGAAGTGCCTCTGCATTGCGGTGCATGCCTCTGGAACCTTCATTAACACGCATATTTCTCCAACCTTTACTACTCCATCTGAAAATGTCTTCAGGTCGGCCCAATATGGTTCGAGATGGTAGAATGCCACAATAGTCCAGTCAGACGTTGCCATCCTTCCTGTGCCAATACTTTCATAGTATATGCCTGGTTTGGGGTTGAATCGAGTTATATTAGTTCTTTGAGCAAATGCTATAGGCAGTAACAACAGCATTAGGCAGATCGTCATTGCCAACGGTGGCAGACCGATCGATAAGCGTCTTTTTGGTTTTGGTTCTGCGTTGTCCTCGATACCAGAGTCCTTTTGGGGATTCGATTCTGTGTCATCTGCCTCGATTTTCCGTTTTGTCGCTGACTCTCTAAGCAAGGGGGCCAATTTATGGATAGCCCGCTTGTAGGTGCCTCTGGCTGTTTTAACGTCTACCACGCGGACGTATCCATCCAGGCCTGGATATAATTTAACAATTCGTCCAATTGGCCACTGCAAAATTGGCACATTATCCTCCTTTAGAATTACCATCATGTCTTCTTTGACATTATTATATGTTTTTTTCCAATTGGATGTACCCTGCAATTCTTGTAGGTACTCTTGAGACCATTGTGTCCAGAATGTATGCTTAAGCCGTTGCACTAATTCGCATTGCTCTGGAATCGATCGCTGTGTTATTGGCTCTGCATCTGGTTGGGCTACTAATGGTTCTCCAATCAATAGGTGGCCTGGGGTTAGAGCTGTTAAGTCGTTGGGATCGTCTGAGTTTGGCGTTAACGGACGAGAATTCAGCACTGCTTCAACATTGACAATGATAGTAGACAGTTGTTCGAACGTTAAGTTTGCTGTCGATACGTTTTTTAACAGTAAATGCTTAGCGGACTTTACCGCAGCTTCCCATAATCCTCCGAAATGTGGAGACCGTGGTGGTATGAACTTAAATTGCACTCCTTTTTGATTGCAAAATTCCTTGATACTACCTGCTGCCGTTTCTGAGTGTATTGTATCGGTCAGTTCCTTAAGCTGGCATCTTCCTCTGCGCCCAATAAAGCGCTGAAGCGCGCCCACAAATGAGGAGGTAGACAGGTCTCCGACCAACTCCAAGTGTACTGCCTTGGTTGCAAAGCATACAAATACTGCAATGTAGGCTTTGTCGGGACGTTTTCCTCGAACCTTATGGTGGATCCAGAATGGTCCACAATAGTCTACTCCGGCATTGAGAAAGGGTCTATTCTGAGATACCCGATGCTCAGGTAAGTCGCCCATGACCTGTTTAAAGAACTGAGGCCGGTACTTGGTGCATACTACGCAGCCCTGGATCACATTCCGGACCATCGGTTTCACCTTAATGATGTGGTACTGTTGCCGAGCTATTCCGCGTAGTGCCTCATGTCCACAATGAAGATTCTCTTCATGAAGTTTTCGTAGCATCATTTTTACCACCGGATCATTATACGGCAAGAGAAATGGATTCCTTGTTTCCGTTGATACTGGTGCTTGTTGTAGCCTAGTTGCTACTCGTATGATTGAATCTTCATCCAGTATTAGTGGCAATGTTGCCACTGTGCTTTTGCGATCTAGCGGTTGATCAGGTCGTTTCTTTAAGTGCCGTAATTCATATGCAAATCCTGCTTCTTGAATTTGCTTAATGATCACTCTCCGTGCTTGGTCCAACTCTCCCAACTCTAACTGAGCCGTTGGTTTCCTGTTCTGCTTGTGACAAAACCGTAGCACATACGCCACTATTCGCTGTAGCCGGTAAAACGAATTTCTGTGATTTACCATATATATCCATTCACTCTTGTTGTTTGCCGTGTCAGTCACCATGCTGAATACCTTGGTTTTCTTCTCAGCGGTATCCATCGTGTGCTCTGTAGGCTTAAATGGTGCTGGCCAGCCACGTTGTGGTCCATGCAGAAATAGTGGTCCATACAACCATAATGTATGTGTGCTAAGCTGAACTGCTGATATGCCTCTAGACAGAACATCAGCTGCGTTGAGCGCTGATGACACATGCCGCCATTGCCTTGGATGTGATACTGCGTGTATTTTTGTCAACCGATTAGCCACAAACGTGTGGAAATGTGATGCCCGTGAATTAATCCAAGAGAGTACCACTGTTGAGTCTGACCAGAGAAATGATTCCACACTTTCTGATCCGAATTGGAGATCCTGTCGAACTCTATCTGTGAGTTCAGCTCCAAGTACAGCTGCACATAGTTCCAGCCGGGGCAGTGTCTGTTTTTCCAGGGGAGCCACTCTTGACTTGGCGCACAACAATCTGACCGAAATTTGGCCATTTTTATAGGTTGATCGGACATAAACTGCCGCACCACACGCCTTTTCTGATGCATCAACAAATGTATGCAATTCCTTTGTAGTGGGGACCTTGCCATCAAAAATATGCCTTGGAATTTTCATGTGGTTTAGTGCCTGTACATCCTCTCGGTAAGCTTCCCATTGCTTCTCCAAATACGGCGGTAGGTCACCAATCATCTCAATTCGTTCGGTAGCAACATGTTGAAGAAACATTTTCGCTCTTACCACTACCGGTGCGAACAGTCCTAGAGGATCAAAGATTTGACCGACTTCAGATAGCACCACTCGTCTGGTTATTCCTTTTGTATGTCTTTGAGCCTTTCCACATAATTGGTCTTCTTTGGGTGCCCATATGATTCCCAATGTTTTGACACTTGTTTGTTCCAGTGTGTCACCGAGATTGATGTCAGCAATCGTATCTTCCCTTGGAATTTCCTTTAGAAGTTGACTGCTATTTGAACACCATTTTCGTAAGTTGAAACCCTTAGGTCTCAAGATTTCTAGAAGCTCTTGTCTTATTTGCAGGGCTTCTGGTAAACTGTCTGCTCCTGTGAGACAATCATCAACATAAAAGTCATTTTTTAATGCTGATGCTCCAGACGACAATTTCTCAATGTTTTTCAGTGCCAAATATTCCAGACACTTCGTCGCTAAATATGGGGCTGACGTGGTTCCATAAGTTACCGTTTTTAAACGATAAAACTTTAGTTCTTGACTTGGATCCTCTCTCCACACAATCATCTGATTGAATTGATCGGCAGGGTTTATCCAAACTTGACGATACATTTTTTCAATGTCTGCCGTAAACACATATTTGTGTGTCCTGAACCGCAGAAGAATTGAGAAGAGTTGACTCTGTACAACTGGTCCAGGATATAAAATGTCGTTCAGTGATTTTCCTGATGACGTCTTGCATGATGCATCAAATACCACTCTTAGCTTGGTGGTGGTACTTTCTGGTTTTAGTACACAATGATGCGGTATAAAGTAATGGTTCTTGGGAATTTGTTCTACCATTACTTGCTTCATATGTCCAAGCTGTTCATATTCTGACATAAATTTTACATACTCCTTTTTTATGTCAGGGTTCATTCGCCTCTCTAACGACATGAATCTTCTTATGGCTACTTCCCGAGATTCTCCAAGAGATGACGCCTCTTCAGCAAATGGAAGCCTTACAATTAGTCGATTGTCCGCCGCCGTGTGTAGGTTATCGAGGAAGAATTTTTCACAATACTCTTCCTCCGGACTCCTGTACTTTTTTATTGGCTCTAGTGTGTCTAGCTGCCAGAATCTTTCCAGTGATTCCTCTGGATTCGTCATGCCTACCATACATGTGATTGAAGCTGACGTTGACATATTAATTCTGCCAGCAACAATCCATCCGATCTCTGAGTTTTGTAATGTTGGACGGTTTCGATTGCCCCGTCTCCTTTCTGGTAGCAGTATAGCATAGTGATCATCAGCTCCCAACAGCATATCAATTTTTCCGGGTTTATCAAATGTTGGGTCCGCTAATTGAATGTTGTCTGGTAATGTGACTTTCTGCGTTATTTGTTCTGTGGGTTGGTCACCTATTATGTGTGGCAATACAAATGCCTCAACTAGCATTGCGAACTTGTTGTATCTTGACCTTACAACCAAGCTTACTCGCGCCTTGCTTATCTGTGGTTGACCACCCACTCCATTTATATGCACATGAGTCTCGCTAATTTTTAACGATAACTTCTTTACCAGTCTCTCTGAGACGAGATTTACTTGAGAGCCGCTATCCAGGAGTGCTCGAAATTCTCCTTTCCTTTCATTGATCCCTTTTACCACTACCTTGGCCGTTGCCAACAGAGTGTATTTTCTGCCAATTCCATACGCAGAAGCTGCAGAAGCAGATGTAGCAATTTGGTTGCCTGTTTCTAAATGCAACATTGTGTTATGTTTTTTATCGCATTTAAAGCATCCCCTCAAGAGCAATTTTTTGCCATATGGTCCGGCTTGAAGCAATTGACACACAATTTGTGTCTCTGCACCCAATTAAGCCGCTCTGCTGCGGATTTGGTTTTAAACTTTTCACATTGGAAGAGTTTGTGCTTTGCTTTTTCGCAGAAAGCACACAGGGTACTGTTTGTCCCAGATGCTGTTGCGCATGTCTTTTTTGGACTTGGTTTTTCAATGCTGCGATTTTCGTTTCTTGGTTTCCCAATCGCCTCTAATGTTAAGAAGCGCTGTTCCAAGAAGGATAGGAAGTCCTTTACTTCCTGCAGATCCCTTGTGTTGGAAAGAGATTGCTCATATAGTGCGTGGTTGAATCTATCCAATTTTCTTGTCATATGAAACATTATGACAGCATCTGACGATTCCATATTGACGCCTACATTTTTTAAGGCTTGCAATGATTCAAAGATGTTATCATGCAAATTCTTTATAGAAGCTGCGTCATTTCCCACATTTGGGTGATCAAACAGCTTTGTCAGTATGGCTGTTACTAGAACTCGTTTGTTATTAAAACGTTCCTGCAACACTGACCAAGCAGTGTTGTAATTGGCTTCTGTTAATTCCAGGTGCCGTATCAATCTCTCTGCTTCTCCAGAAAGGTTTGATTTTAAGTACCACATTTTCTCTATCGTGGATACATTTGACTCATGAACCACTTTTTTGTAGATGTCATGAAATTGTTGCCATTTTAGATAATCCCCATCAAATTTTGGAATGGGAATTTTGGGTAGTTGCAATGATTGTATCGATTGCAATACAGGTGGTGATTGTATCACTACATTTTCTGCTGGTGCCACACAGAATTTCAGCATTGTATTTTCTGCTATATTATATCCGGCTTCGGCTGGATTTTCAGCTAGCCGGTGAATCTCATAATGGATTTCTTCAATTTGCATCCATAATTTGTCGACTACCGATTTATAAGTAATTTTATCTTCAGGCACAATTTGTCTTAATGTCCTGGATAATGACTCCAGCAGAGCACTTTGCTTGCGAACCAGTGGTTTGATCATGACTCGCTCTTCCTCTCGTTGGCGAGCTTGTCTCTCTAGCTTTATTTTTTCCAAATGGTCCTTCCACTCTTCCACTATATTAGATACAACCGTCTTCATTTTGCTGAAATAGTCCGTTACAAAGTAATCATCTTCAGTTGGTACGTTATTTAATTTGTCCATCAACTCCTGATGACATTTCTCGAAGTTCTCCCACATGTATTCCAGGAGCTCAAGTTTTTCCTCGAAATAAGATGGCTTCGTTTTCCTGGCGAAAGAATCTTTTTTGGTATTCCGAATGAAGGCCTGGATTGCCTCTCCTCGTTCTGTCTGCTGTTTATAAAACTCCTCCATGTTCTTTTATATTCTTATGTAATTGCTTATCTGTACTAGTACTTGACCCGATGGGAGTTTATTTATTTTGTCAAAGACAGGGAACGCTCCGACTCGTTCCTAAAATTGGTCAAGTGTAGCACAAATAAGAATAAGAAAAAATTCGAAGTCGCCTTTTGATTAGTGTTTTAACAATGGTTTATTTTTATTTCCAATATACCTATTCTTTTACACTGATAACTGCCACGACAGTGAAACCAATTTTTTTTTTTGAGTTTCTTTTCTTTGTTTCAAAAATTGCTGATCAATGCCAAATCTATACTCGTGTGTCTGGGTTACTGACCGAGTTAGCTAGGTCAGATATTGCTGACGCCAGGGAATGCAACAGAGTTGAGTTGATCAAACTTTATTTTATATAAAATAACTTTTTATGATTTGGTCGCCTTGTTGACACAAATCGTTGTTAAATGTTTTTTATAAAGTGATCGCCTAGTTGATCAATTTTTATTCAATGGGTATGCACTGCTACCCCGTTGCGGAAAACCAACTCCTAGTTTTCCAATAAATCTTTTTTTATTCGCCAAGGTGGCTACGCAATGATTGCCAAGTTAATCAATTGCGATGTTTTTAGTCGGGACCCCAGATTGATGTGAGATGTTCATCAATTTGTGCCCTCGCTTAGGATTGTCGTGTCCAAAGCGTGCAAAGAAAGTAGTCGCCTAGTTGACCAGTTTCCTTTTTGTTGAGAGATTGGTCGCCTGAGTTGACCAAATGTTCTCGCTTGATGACGGTTTCACCAAGTCTGTTATTCTTTTAACTTGGAGCCGCCAATGTCGGGCTCACCAAAATGTTCAATGAAAGACGTTAGTGTTTCTTGAAGTTATTAAATGTTTATTTATTTATATATATATATAGGCACTAGCACATAAACCAGTGACTAAAGGTTGTCGCAACCAACACATAAATTGGGTGGACCTCGGGTGAGATTACAAAGGTAGAGATGGGGGCCAAAGACACAGCGATGCTCACCCGATGTAGCTACAATTGGTATCTGATCTTACAAAGAATAATGCATTTCTTTTATAGTACAAAATAGCGAGCTCACCAGTGCATAGTTCGACATCGTGTTAGGTCAGCAAAGTACGTTTTTATTGATTAACTAGGTCTTTATTGTTTACTGCTGACCATATCAGATCTACTTATGACTGATGAGCCATCGATATCTATAATCGGGTTACATACTTAACATTGACATACATTTCTATTATAATTGGCTTAATGTTCTCTTATTTTATATAATCTAAACACCAACAGATACGTAATCATCGAAAATCAGGAAGTAAAAGTGGTGGAATCATTTATAGATTTCATTGAAACCAAAGACAAAACTGCAGAAGGAATTTCAAAGATGATTTTAAACAAACTTGAAGCTGATGGCTTATATGTAAGCAACTGTAGAGGCCAAGCATATGATAATGCTGCTGTAATGGCTGGAAAGCATTCAGGAGTTCAGCAAAGAATTCAAGAAATAAACCCTAAAGCTGAATTTGTACCTTGCTCAAATCACTCGTTAAACTTAGTTTGTTTACACGCTGCCTCAGTTGAGCTAAGTTCAGTAACTTTTTTTGGCACTTTAGAACGCTGCTATTCTGCGGCTACAGGCAAAGCTTTAAAAAAAATTCAAGACACGCGCTGGAGTCCTAGAGGAGATGCCGTAAATATAACGTTTCACCATTATGAAGACATTTTAGTAACATTGGAAAAACTGACGGAGACAGGAGAAAGCTTAACCACTAGGACAGATGCTGGAGCTTTACTAACTATGATGCAGTCGTTTTCTTTTCTTTGCTTTTTGGGACTTTGACAACCGGTGCTGCACGAAGTGAATGATGCGCAAAAGTATTTACAAACCAAGGGACTTGACATAATATTGTCCGCTCAGAGAATAAATGCTTTGCAGACGATATTGACAAAGAAACGAGAAATATGGGCAGATGGCGCTGTAAACTATGCAAAAAATAATTGTCAAAAACTCGGAATTTCTTTAGAGCTTCAGAGGCGGCAAATAAGAAAGCATACTTTTGATACCGGAACTGAAGATGCTTGCTTGTCTTTTGAAAGTGAATTAAGTCGAAGGCTGTTTTCTTCATTGGATAGAGTTATTGTTGAAATTGGTCAGCGTTTGCAACAGCTACAGAGTTTGAAGGATAAATTTGCCTGTCTTACGCCGGCTTTGTTATTAGATCTAGACAACAATACATATAATATCGACTACGGATTTCTCGAAATTGACGAGCAGGATTTCCAAGCGGAAAGTGCCGTATCAATCTCTCTGCTTCTCCAGAAAGGTTTGATTTTAAGTACCACATTTTCCCTATCGTGGATACATTTGACTCATGAACCACTTTTTTGTAGATGTCATGAAATTGTTGCCATTTTAGATAATCCCCATCAAATTTTGGAATGGGAATTTTGGGTAGTTGCAATGATTGTATCGATTGCAATACAGGTGGTGATTGTATCACTACATTTTCTGCTGGTGCCACACAGAATTTCAGCATTGTATTTTCTGCTATATTATATCCGGCTTCGGCTGGATTTTCAGCTAGCCGGTGAATCTCATAATGGATTTCTTCAATTTGCATCCATAATTTGTCGACTACCGATTTATAAGTCATTTTATCTTCAGGCACAATTTGTCTTAATGTCCTGGATAATGACTCCAGCAGAGCACTTTGCTTGCGAACCAGTGGTTTGATCATGACTCGCTCTTCCTCTCGTTGGCGAGCTTGTCTCTCTAGCTTTATTTTTTCCAAATGGTCCTTCCACTCTTCCACTATATTAGATACAACCGTCTTCATTTTGCTGAAATAGTCCGTTACAAAGTAATCATCTTCAGTTGGTACGTTATTTAATTTGTCCATCAACTCCTGATGACATTTCTCGAAGTTCTCCCACATGTATTCCAGGAGCTCAAGTTTTTCCTCGAAATAAGATGGCTTCGTTTTCCTGGCGAAAGAATCTTTTTTGGTATTCCGAATGAAGGCCTGGATTGCCTCTCCTCGTTCTGTCTGCTGTTTATAAAACTCCTCCATGTTCTTTTATATTCTTATGTAATTGCTTATCTGTACTAGTACTTGACCCGATGGGAGTTTATTTATTTTGTCAAAGACAGGGAACGCTCCGACTCGTTCCTAAAATTGGTCAAGTGTAGCACAAATAAGAATAAGAAAAAATTCGAAGTCGCCTTTTGATTAGTGTTTTAACAATGGTTTATTTTTATTTCCAATATACCTATTCTTTTACACTGATAACTGCCACGACAGTGAAACCAATTTTTTTTTTGAGTTTCTTTTCTTTGTTTCAAAAATTGCTGATCAATGCCAAATCTATACTCGTGTGTCTGGGTTACTGACCGAGTTAGCTAGGTCAGATATTGCTGACGCCAGGGAATGCAACAGAGTTGAGTTGATCAAACTTTATTTTATATAAAATAACTTTTATGATTTGGTCGCCTTGTTGACACAAATCGTTGTTAAATGTTTTTATAAAGTGATCGCCTAGTTGATCAATTTTTTATTCAATGGGTATGCACTGCTACCCCGTTGCGGAAAACCAACTCCTAGTTTTCCAATAAATCTTTTTTATTCGCCAAGGTGGCTACGCAATGATTGCCAAGTTAATCAATTGCGATGTTTTTAGTCGGGACCCCAGATTGATGTGAGATGTTCATCAATTTGTGCCCTCGCTTAGGATTGTCGTGTCCAAAGCGTGCAAAGAAAGTAGTCGCCTAGTTGACCAGTTTCCTTTTTGTTGAGAGATTGGTCGCCTGAGTTGACCAAATGTTCTCGCTTGATGACGGTTTCACCAAGTCTGTTATTCTTTTAACTTGGAGCCGCCAATGTCGGGGTCACCAAAATGTTCAATGAAAGACGTTAGTGTTTCTTGAAGTTATTAAATGTTTATTTATTTATATATATATATAGGCACTAGCACATAAACCAGTGACTAAAGGTTGTCGCAACCAACACATAAATTGGGTGGACCTCGGAGTGAGATTACAAAGGTAGAGATGGGGGCCAAAGACACAGCGATGCTCACCCGATGTAGCTACAATTGGTATCTGATCTTACAAAGAATAATGCATTTCTTTTATAGTACAAAATAGCGAGCTCACCAGTGCATAGTTCGACATCGTGTTAGGTCAGCAAAGTACGTTTTTATTGATTAACTAGGTCTTTATTGTTTACTGCTGACCATATCAGATCTACTTATGACTGATGAGCCATCGATATCTATAATCGGGTTACATACTTAACATTGACATACATTTCTATTATAATTGGCTTAATGTTCTCTTATTTTATATAATCTAAACACCAACAGATACGTAATCATCGAAAATCAGGAAGTAAAAGTGGTGGAATCATTTATAGATTTCATTGAAACCAAAGACAAAACTGCAGAAGGAATTTCAAAGATGATTTTAAACAAACTTGAAGCTGATGGCTTATATGTAAGCAACTGTAGAGGCCAAGCATATGATAATGCTGCTGTAATGGCTGGAAAGCATTCAGGAGTTCAGCAAAGAATTCAAGAAATAAACCCTAAAGCTGAATTTGTACCTTGCTCAAATCACTCGTTAAACTTAGTTTGTTTACACGCTGCCTCAGTTGAGCTAAGTTCAGTAACTTTTTTTGGCACTTTAGAACGCTGCTATTCTGCGGCTACAGGCAAAGCTTTAAAAAAAATTCAAGACACGCGCTGGAGTCCTAGAGGAGATGCCGTAAATATAACGTTTCACCATTATGAAGACATTTTAGTAACATTGGAAAAACTGACGGAGACAGGAGAAAGCTTAACCACTAGGACAGATGCTGGAGCTTTACTAACTATGATGCAGTCGTTTTCTTTTCTTTTGCTTTTTGGGACTTTGACAACCGGTGCTGCACGAAGTGAATGATGCGCAAAAGTATTTACAAACCAAGGGACTTGACATAATATTGTCCGCTCAGAGAATAAATGCTTTGCAGACGATATTGACAAAGAAACGAGAAATATGGGCAGATGGCGCTGTAAACTATGCAAAAAATAATTGTCAAAAACTCGGAATTTCTTTAGAGCTTCAGAGGCGGCAAATAAGAAAGCATACTTTTGATACCGGAACTGAAGATGCTTGCTTGTCTTTTGAAAGTGAATTAAGTCGAAGGCTGTTTTCTTCATTGGATAGAGTTATTGTTGAAATTGGTCAGCGTTTGCAACAGCTACAGAGTTTGAAGGATAAATTTGCCTGTCTTACGCCGGCTTTGTTATTAGATCTAGACAACAATACATATAATATCGACTACGGATTTCTCGAAATTGACGAGCAGGATTTCCAAGCGGAACGACTTCGACTGCGGTCTTTTGTTATTGCTACAGGCAACAAAGAATATCTTTCTAAGGCAGACTCACTTGAATTGTTGAAATTTATTGTGAAATCCAAGATGGATGATTCTCTGCCGAACATTATAATACTACTGCGAATTTTTTTTTACTATTGCCATAAGCAATGCAAGCTGTGAAAGAAGTTTTTTAAAATTAAAACTAATAAAAAATTATTTAAGATCAACAATGAGCACTTTACGACTCAATAATTTGGCCATCTTGTCTATTGAACAAGAGGTGTGTGATGCTCTTGACATTGAAGCTGCCATTAAAGACTTTGCCCTAAAAAAAACTAGACGCATAAATTTATAAATAGAAACATGATTAGTTATAAATTATAACAGTTACTCCATTGTCTTTCAATAAAAACATTTATATTACATACATGTTGTTGATTTGCATTTTATATTCAAAAATAAATTCTGTTCCTCTCAAAAAATTGTCTAGAATCTATATATGTAAACATATGTAATAAAATACACCTTAAAATTGGAGTACCTAGATAAGAGGGCGGCATAAATGCCCCGGGCTCCCGAAACCCACGCTACGCCACTGATTATTTCATATTACAACTTTATATTTAATATATATAATATCAATGAATATTTGGGTATTTCATTGAAATACTTACTCGGTTGACCAACGATGCTTTCTGAATTATATTCAAAGAAAATGTATTAGAATAATTTTCAGAAAGTCATTGTAATACATTGTAAACTTAATTTGATATATTTTGAATAATTTAAATATTTTCACTGTAATTTTTCACAAGTTTCTAACTCCTCACTTTTGTGACAACTATATTGTACGCAATTCTAAATCAAATGGAAAGAGAAACGAAAATAACAAAGCGACGCGTGCCGAAATGGTAAATAACCAGAGGGCCGGGGTTAACTTCGACCACGTCGAAGTTTGTATACCCTTGCAACTGTTTTGGTAATTCTTTCCTTACCCATAGCCATCAAAGTGTAAAAACGTTTTATCCAAAAAGCCTAATGTCTGCGAAAGAACGGCCTTCAATCTTAGCATAGGATATAACAAATTTTTTGATGAAAGTCATTGTTTTCCACCGATCGTTTCTATGGGAGCTATATGATATAGTCACCCGATCTTGATCATATTTGGCACAATTATTAAAAATAGCACAAAACTGACTAATACAAACTTTTATGACAATAGCTATAAAATTAATGAAGTTATTGAGAAAGTCACTGTTCGTGACTTTGACGTTTGTATGGGAGCTATATGATATAGTTACCCGATCTTGATCAAATTTGGCACAATTATTAATAAGAACACCAAACAGACAAATAACAACTTTTATGACAATTGCTGATAAAATAACGAAGTTATTGAGAAAAGTCACTGTTTGTGACTTTGACGTTTGTATGGGAGCTATATGATATAGTGGTCCGATCCGGCTGAATCCGAGATATACAACGCCTGCAGTATATACAAGCCTACGTGCAAAATTTCAGCTCTGTAGCTCTTACGGTCTCGAAGGAGTTCGCGTTGATCCAGACGGACAGACGGACGGACGGACGGACGGACGGACGGACGGACGGACGGACGGACATGGCTATTTGAACTCGTCTCGTCGTGCTGATCAAGAATATATATACTTTATATGGTCTGAGATGCTTCGTTCTATGCGTTGCACACTTCTGACCAAAATTAATATACCCTTTTTGCAAGGGTATAAAAACAACAATGCAATATTCCGCTTTAACTTTGTTCTTTTTGTCTTCCTGTTTTGTCGCGTGCCGAAAACACAGAGTATGCTATGCCATAACCGACGATGCATGTAAAATTATGTGAAATTTACATGTGTATGTTTCACATCAAAAGAACATGCTTATTTAATGATCAATTCATAAGTAACAAGTTATTCACAAATTATGTATATATAAAAATAATATGTATATGGCAATAATGTTCAAATTTTTTCCTCATTCATAAGTAACAAGGGTATGGAAAAGCCGTCATGAAAATAAATATTATTTGATGCTGCATTTTTCCTATTCTTGCCTTTTTTTGTGTCATTTTTTTTCAAGAAATTGTGTTCGCTCAATTCTTTTCGGTAGCCGAAGTGTTTCGACGACGACATTGGATAGTTCGGGCACCGACGCGTCGGCTGGTCTTTGCTTGTCGACGCCGGCAGAATTTAATTCTGTCGACTTCGGTATAGTCGACCGATGCGGCGACATTGTCGACCGGGGACATTTGGTACTGCAGGGTAGCGCTACGTCTGTGTGTGTGTATGCATGTGCTCTGTTTGATTTGCTGATGACGTAGAACCGATTTGTATTGACTGTAACTTGTGTTCTATTTATCCGATCAAGTTGAAATTTTGGGATCTGAGATTTTATATCAAATTCTTATTATATTGGTAAATTTCATGGGGATACTCTAAATTTTGCAAAAAATTTTGCTCTTGAGCTATATGATATAGTAGTCCGATCCTGACAATTTTCATACTCTATCATCTCCGGGCCAAAAGTAGCTCAAATATGAAATTGCATTCCGATAGCTCATAAGATGCCAGCGTGAAGTTGATTTGCAAAGACGGACGGACGGACGGACGGACAGACGGACGGACAGACGGACGGACAGACGGACGTACAGACGGACATGGCTATATCGACCCAGCTTCTCATGCTGATCAAGAATATATATACTTTATGGGGTCGGAAACGTCTCCTTCTGTGCGTTACAAACATCTGACCAATTTTATAATTCCCTCTGCAAGGGTATAATAAATCTTCATTTTGAGATTCAGAAGTTTTTTATATATTTAAAATTTTAATATCTGCAACATAACTTTAAAATGTGCACGACCAGGCTTACGGGAACGAGATCGTGCCTTTAAAGCACTAAGGCATGCCGATGTATCGCAAGGGATCGAAAAAATACGTTCTCGTTCTGCGCCAGGGAAAGATGTAATCCAAGGCCCTGTTCCACTTTACAGATTTGTACGCAATGAAGAGCGCAAGAACTAATTTTGTGCTATACACGAAACAGCACATAACGATATTAAGCCAGGCAGCATGCTTTCCATAAAGAGCTAAAGCCATAGGATGTTTGACCAAGTGTCCGTTGAAGCTACCCAAAGCAGCGCCAAATTGCTCACAAACCGCAATTACGATCTGATTTCACACATAGTACACGACGATATTTACAATTGCTTGCCAAGTCTTGTGTACGGCTCCTATCTTCACCACACGAAATAGGTGCAGCAATATCACAGTCGACAGGGTAATCAGAAGGGATGGAACATCTGCTAGATTCTTCATGAGCAACACATTGCCATTCATGAGGACCAGCCCGACACAGCAAAGATCCGCGGCCTTAAGCTCCCAAATATCCTGTGTAGAGCGAATTAAGAGCATTTTGCATATGTAGTAGGCAGCAAGCAGCGCTGCCGGCAGCGCTTGAACCGATTTATATTGACTGTAACTTGTGTTCTATTTATCCGATCAGATTTAGCTTCCCATGGGTAATGACGATTTAAGAAGAGTGTTTAAGAAAAAACATCGTGTTCATCTGAACTGGCGACAGGGTAATCAGAATGGATGGAACATCTGCTGGATTCATCATGAGCAACACATTGCCATTCATGAGGAACAGCCCGACACAGCAAAGAACCGCGGCCTTAAGCTCCCAAATATCCTGTGTAGAGCGAATAAAGAGCATTTTGCAAATGTAGTAGGCAGCAAGCAGCACTGCCGGCAGCGCTTGAACCGATTTATATTGACTATAACTTGTGTTCTATTTATCCGATCAGATTTAGATTCCCCTGGGCAATGACGATTTAAGAAGAGTGTTTAAGAATAAACATCGTTTTCATCTGAACTGGCTTCACCGAATCAAATGCACTAATAAAAATACAATATTACTATACCTTTTTACCAAACAACTAACCTAGCATATGACTAGAATTACAATCAGCCACACACGGTGTGGATAAAACACTTGTAATTTTAAACTGACCCAAAAGATCACAACGGCATGATGTCAAGTGGCCGACGCCGTGCCCAAAACAATAATGATTTTTTAACCCCCGAATACGTGGGGGTGAGTCGTACTAGAATAAGATCCTCTAAGAACAATTGTTACCTCCTAGACCCTAAGATAATCCTATATAAACTCCGTACTTTTGTAAATAAAATCAGTTCATATTTTTAATTCCACGAATGAAGACTGGGTTATTTTCCTTCTCTCCGGGAATCTCTATTCATTTTGATCCTTCGAGCCGGATTCATTTTGGTCCTTCGAGAAAAAGGAGGTCTGCTGTTTTCCCATACCAGTGGTAAGAGACTCAGAGAGTGAATCAGCTCCTTGAGCCAAGTGTAAATGCTAAAATCAGCTAAAGGTAGCAAAAATAAAATAACTCTTGTTGTTCCCCACCAGTGGTAAGAGACAGAGTATAAAAAACAAAAAGCAACATATTGCTTAATAAATAAAAAGTGCGTGCGACCGAGTAGAATTATTTGCGGAACTGATTGGAAAAAGAGAGGATTTAAGTCTTACTCAATTATTTGAAATCCGCTTTAAAGGGGGAAGCGAGGAGCATGGTAGCCCACCTATTGTCAGGTTCAGCTGACAATTATAGTGCCGCTTGGGAATTGTAAACCAAGCGGTATGAAAATAATCGGAGGGTATTTTCCGAACAATTAAATCGGATCGTTGATTTATCGATGATCAAGATTGAATCCGCAAAAGGTCTTAAAGGAGTGATTGACATAGTTAATGAGTCACTTTACTTAATTAAAATAAAAACAAATTTGTCCGATGAAGTTGAAGTCATATTCGCACAACTCCTACTAAGGAAATTTGTCAGAGAGGCTCTGCAATTGTATGAGAGTCAGATTAGAAAAATACTCAGAGCAAAGATATTGCTCGCTAAGTGGCATGAGCAAAATTGAGAAAAAACCGCTACAAACTGTGTTAAATTATGCGGAAGTCGAAGATAAATGTCCGATTTGCAAAATTGCCCATAAAGCGTACAAGGGCTATAAGTTTAAAGGATTGACACCAACTGAAAGGTATGAAACAAAAAAGTACAGCTTTGCATAAGATGCTTGAATCATTCAAGCAATAAGTTGTGCACTAATGAAATGGTCTGTTAATTGTGCAGTAAGGAACACCATACCGTACTCCAATTTGACGAATAACAGGAGAGAGTAAATACTTGTGTAACCGCATAACCAACACTGTTGGCCACAGCTGTAATACAAGTAAAAAATGTAAATGGAGGATATAAGACGCTAAGAGACCTAGTAGGGCTGATATAATAAAAGGGGTATTATATTATTTATTGATATCCAGAATAACCACTCAACTTTTAGCAATCAGCGATATTTAAAAATGGTGGAGCGAAAATCACATTGGAACAATTCAAAAAGTGAAGGTAGTTTTTTTTTAAATTCTCCATTTTATAAAAAGGCTAGAAGTCATCACAGTAATACACATCAGGAGTGGGTAGATATCCCGAAACAGAAATCATTAGGTAATATGCGTTTGGCTTCACCAAATGAGATGCACTAAAGAAAATACAATACAACTGTACATTTGTACCAAACAACTAACCTAGCATATGACTAGAATTACAATCAGCCACACACGGTGTGGGAAAAACACTTGTAATTCTAAGCTGACCCAAAAGATCACAACGGCAGGATGTCAAGTGGCCGACGCCGTGCCCAAAATAATAATGATTTTTCAACCCCCGAATACGTGGGGGTGAGTCGTACTAGAATAAGATCCTCTAAGAACAATTGTTACCTGCTAGAGCCTAAGATAATCCAATATAAACTCCATACTTTTGTAAACAAAATCAGTTCATATTTTGAATTCAACGAAAGAAGATTGGGTTTTTTAGTTGTGGTTCTAATTCCCTATTCAAAGAGACTACAGCCGATGGGGTCTACTCCACTTACAAATAAATCTTCATTTTGAGATTCAGACGTTTTTTATATATTTAAGATTTAAATATCTGCAGCATATCTTTAAAATTTTACAAAATTGCCCACCCGAAACGCATTGCTAATGTGCACGACCACGCTTACGCGAACGGGATCGTGCCCTTGAAGCACTACGGCTACCGGATCGTTTCTTCTTCATGCCGATGTCTCGCGAGGGATCGAAAAAATACGTTCTCGTTCTGCGCCAGGGAAAGATGTAATCCAAGGCCCTGCTCCACTTTACAGATTTGTACGCAATCAGGAGCGCAAGAACTAATTTTGTGCTATACACGAAACAGCACCCAATAATATTAAGCCAGGCAGCATGCTTTCCAAAAAGAGCTAAAGCCATAGGATGTTTGACCAAGAGTCCGTTAGAGCTAACCAAAGCAGCTCCAAATTGCTCCCAAACCATTGCAATTACGATCTGATTGCACACATAGTACACGACGATATTTACAATTGCTTGCCAAGTGTTGTGTACGGCTCCTATCTTCGCCACACGAAATAGGTGCAGCAATATCACAGTCGACAGGGTAATCAGAATGGATGGAACATCTGCTGGATTCTTCATGCGCAACACATTGCCATTCATGAGGAACAACCCGACACAGCAAAGAACCGCGGCCTTAAGCTCCCAAATATCCTGTGTAGAGCGAATAAAGAGCATTTTGCAAATGATACAAACTTTTATAAATTTTTCGGAAAACCTGTTATTAAAATTGAGAACAAGTGAAGAAACTGTTCCGTATCTGTGTTTGAGTTGTAAGTGACGCGTTAGGCCTACAGCTGGGGTATGGACATAAATTCAAATTTCAAGGCCTCCCTGATCAAATGATTAATATACTATAAGCTACTAAGATTAACGAAATGTGTCTGAAAGTTTTAAATGATTTCTTGAATTGAATTAATATTTAATGTAGAATCTTTTGACTACTTTCCAAGATATCAGTCAAATAAATAGCACTTACGCATTGTTGGCCAACCAACTCGAAAATAATGAAAAATATAAAATATCAAAGAAGCTAACTTCGGCAATGCCGAAGTATTTATACCCTTGCAGTCCTTGGAAATAATTTTTTTACATTTTGAAATTTCTTTCCCTGCAACTCAAATCATCAACACACAAACAAAACATTCAAATTATTTCTCTCTTTACCAGTGAGTTACCAGTTTATCAGTTTGAGGAAAAGATAATAAGGCCAAGTTTTTCCGAAAATGCTTGTTGTACTTGTAACAAAGAAGAATGGGAAAAAGCGTCTGTGCTGCGATTACAGAAAGCTAAATAAGAAAGTGGTCCCAGATAATTTTTTTATGACACAGATGGATACCGTATTAGAAAAACTTCAAGGTGCGTTAGTATATACTACTCTAGATTTCATGTTCCCGTTGAGGAAAAATCTCAGAAGTACAGAGCATTCGTAACCCAGAATGATCAGTATGAATTGCTATACGTACCATTCGGAATTTCCAACTCTCCTGTAGTTTTTACAAGATTTATAATGGCAGTAATGAGAGAATCAGTGTAGAATGGAGATGCAGTGGTGTATATGGACGATATTATTATACTAAGCGCTAGCGTTAATGATGGTCTAATTAAACTTAAAAGAGTGTTGAAGATAGCTGCGGAAAATGGGTTGAGAATAAACTGGGAGAAATGTCAGATACTGCAGAGTAAAGTAAATATTTTGGGCTATATAGTTGAAAATGGAAGTATTAAGCCAAGTAAGGAGAAGACTGATGCCGTTTCAAGATTTCCGATCCCACATGATAAGAAGTCAGTTCAACGATTTTTAAAGTTAACATCGTATTTCCGTAGATTTATCGAAGGATACGCAGTAACGGCTATGCCCTTAACTGACATTTTGCGAAAAGACAACAAGTTTGAGTTTAAAGAATTGCAAATGGTAGCGTTCGAGCAATTAAAGTTAGCATTGACCAAAGGTCCCGTTTTAAAGTTATACAATCCTAAGCTAGAGACTGATTTTCACACCATGCATCGATGGTTTCGGAGCTGAATGATTCAGAAGATGGTTTATTTCATCCGGTACAGTATATGAGTCGGAAAACTAAACCTCGCGAAGAGAAGTCCGATTCATATGAACTTGAGGTTTAGCGGTTATATGAGCATTAATAAAGTGGTGTGTTAGGGTTGAGGTTTAAGATTGTCACAGATTGTAATGCATTCACGATGACAACGAAAAAGAATGAGGTTCCGTTAGGTGTAGCGTGGGCAATGTACCTACAAGATTTCGATTGCCAGATTGTACATCGTTCAGGTTCAAAGATGCGGCATGTGAATGCCTTAAGCCCTTTATCTTGTTTTCTGCTAACCGACACCATAACCCATAGACTGAGGAAAGCATAGTTAACAGATGAAGATTTTTACATTGAAAATGAAATATTGTTAAAGAACCCCAATCAAGAATTTATTGTCGTTCCCTCGCAGGAAAAGGAGATAATACAGATTGCGCACAAACAAGGGCATTTTGGAGCTAAAACGACTCTTGAGTGTTGCGTGGGATGTATTATTGTTAATGCCAAAACAGGTGAAAAGGAAGGTGATGCCAATAAGCAAAGTGGGTCAGCCATTGATGACATATCAATGACCACAATCATATACTGGTTATTGTTGATGGCTTCTCTATGTTTGTATGGTTGCAGTGGTTAGTTGTCTTGAAAAGCAGGCCATAATTTTATGTAACCCGGTGTAAATAATTTCTGACAGGGAAGCAGCATTCACATCCAAGGAATGTTGTAACAGACAGGATAAGCCAAGTAGAAGGGATGCATAGTTAATAGTTCCGATGATTTCAGAGTTAAGCCAAGACAATGAGGCAAACTGGTACAAGTATGTATGACGAGTGCAACAACTTGTTAATAATACTGCCCCAAGAAGTTCAAAAGTTACAAGTTTTAAGATTTTGTCAGGAATAGAGATGCGTAGTCCTGGTAATCCTGAAATAAAAAAGATGATAACCGATTCGTTAACAGAAGACAGACTGTGCTCGTGAAGAGATTAGAGCGGAGGCTCGAAAGATGATCGATGAAATGCAGCAGGAAATGAGTAGGACGTTTGACAAAAACAGGAAATGGGAAAGAAAATATTATTTAAACAAGTTAGTGGCGATAAGGCGTACGCAGTAGGGCACAGGAATAACGTTGAGATGTAAATACTTAGGACCATATAAAGTCACAAAGGTGAATAGGCACGGTCGATTCGACGTTGAGAAAGTTAGCATGAATCATGGGCTAGGATCATTCAGGTCGAATGACTTGTCAGCACAGCCGATTGGCAGTCGTGCATTAGCTAGTGAGCGTGAAGAACGACACGCAGCGGCCGTACCTATCTGGTCGACTCACTCATTAGCAAAGAAAGCAGATGCGTTGATTCAATAAAGCACTCGCAATCGTACTCCCACCTCAATCACATCGGGCTGCCAAATTTATCACTAAGGCCATTATTATAATAATAAATATACTATAATATGGTGTTTATTTTCTAAAACGATAGTTAAAATTATCGATGGCAAACGATTTATTTTATTCCTCGCAGCTAGTGCGTGTGTCTTGTTTTTTCCGTTGCCGGAAGAAGAAGGAAGCAACTTCCAGTGTGGCCATAGGCCGCATACCGATATTTTCCATAGACGACTTAATACTAACAATCGATACTCAAAATACTGACTTACTACTCACAATCGATGCTTAGAAATACTGACATCGATATATGTGTAAACATTTAACAGAATTCATAAATAACTGACATCTTACAATAGATATGTATTCTTAACACAAAGAAACATTGTTAATAAATACAACTAAATAAGGAAATCACATCCGAAAATAATATCGAAATAAATAAAAAGGGAATTTAAAATCCCACATATCTTTTCGGTAGAGGTAAAAAAACTATTGCTATTCCACCATATACCCACCCCAATGGATTTAGCTTTCAGTAATGCTAAAGTAGTTGAACAAAAATTCAACTCCGTTGTGGCTTAAATCAGACAACAGTATTGTAATCTTCAGAAGCTCCTCGCGGACCAGACTTTATCAATCATACAGTAATTGGATATACATACATGTATTTGTATTTGAAAAATATATATAAATAAATAATACCAAAGTCACAATTATCTCACATACCAACTCATTCAATTAGTTTTGTTTGTAAGACAGAGTTTTAAGTCAGGGCACTGATTCATTTGAATTTAATTTATAAACTCCTCACTCATTTCGTTTTGTTTGGAATTTTCTCTAAGACCTGAGTAATGAGAAGTTGAGGAGACACTACAGCCGATGGGGTCTACTCCAATTACAAATACATCTTCACGCTTGCGAGAACGGGATCGGGCCTTTGAAGCAACACGGCTTCAGAATCGTTTGTTCTTCATGACGATGTCATTAATGGCGTCTCGTAGGGGATAGAAAAAATACTTTCTGGTTCTGCGCCAGGGAAAGATGTAATCCAAAGGCCTGCTCCACTTTACAGACTTGTACGCAATCAGGAGCGCAATAACTAATTTTGTGCAATACACGAAACAGCACCCAATGATATTAGGCCAGCAGCATGCTTTCCAAAAAGACTTAAGCCATAGGATGTTTGAACAAGTGTCCGTTGTAGCTACCCAAAGCAGCGCCAAATTGCTCCCAACCCATTGCAATTACGATCTGATTGCACACATAGTACACGACGATATTTACAATTGCTTGCCAAGTCTTGTGTACTGCTCCTATCTTCGCCACACGAAATAGGTGCAGCAATATCACAGTCGACAGGGTAATCAGAATGGATAAAACATCTGCTGGATTCTTCATGCGCAACACATTGCCATTCATGAGGAACAACCCGACACAGCAAAGAACCGCGGCCTTAAGCTCTTAAATATCCTGTGTAGAGCGAATAAAGAGCATTTTGCAAATGATACAAACTTTTATAAATTTTTCGGAAAACCTGTTTTTAAAATTGAAAACAACTGAAGAAACTGTTCTGTATCTGTGTGTTTGAGTTGTACGTGACGCGTTAGGCCTACAGCTTTGTGGTATGGACATAAATTCAAATTTCAAGGCCTCCCTGATCGAGTTATTAATATACTACAAGCTACTAAGATTAACAAAATGTGTCTGAAAGTTTTAAATGATTTCTTGAATTGAATTAATATTTAATGTAGAATCTTTTGACTACTTTCCAAGATATCAGTCAAATAAATAGAACTTACGCATTGTTGGCCAACCAACTCGAAAATAATGTCAAATATAAAATATCAAAGAAGCTAACTTCGGCAATGCCGAAGTTTTTATACCCTTTCAGTCCTTGGAAATAATTTTTTTATATTTTGAAATTTCTTTCTTTCGTTCTTGCGTTCTATTTATCCGAGATCAGATTTAAATTTTGGGATCGGAGAGTTTATATCAAATACTATCATATTTATAATTTTTGCAAAAATGTACATACAGCGTTGCGTCTGTGTGTGAATCCAAGTCCTCTGTTTATTTGATGATGATGTAGTAGGCAGCAAGCAGGGCTGCCGGCAGCGCTTGAAACGATTAATATTGACTGTAACTTGAGTTCTAATAATCCGATCAGATTTAGATTCCCCTGGGTAATGACGATTAAAGAAGAGACTACAGCCGATGGGGTCTACTCCACTTACACACAAATCTTTATTTTGAGATTCAGACGTTTTTTATATATTTAAGATTTAAATATCTGCAGCATATCTTTAAAATTTTACAAAATTGCCCACGTGAAACGCATTGCTAATGTGCATGACCACGCTTACAGAAACGGGATCGTGCCTTTGGAGCACTAAGGTTACCGGATCGTTTCTTCTTCATGCCGATGTCTCGCGAGGATCGAAAAAATACGTTCTCGTTCTGCGCCAGGGAAAGATGTAATCCAAGGCCCTGCTCCACTTTACAGATTTGTACGCAATCAGGAGCGCAAGAACTAATTTTGTGCTATACACGAAACAGCACCAATGATATTAAGCCAGGCAGCATGCTTTCCAAAAAGAGCTAAAGCCATAGGATGTTTGACCAAGTGTCCGTTGAAGCTACCCAAAGCGGCCCCAAATTGCAAACCATTGCAATTACGATCTGATTTCACACATAGTACACGACGATATTTACAATTGTTTGCCAAGTCTTGTGTAATGCACCTATCTTGGCCACACGAAATAGGTGCAGCAATATCACAGTCGACAGGGCAATCAGAATGGATGGAACATCTGCTGGATTCTTCATGCGCAACACATTGCCATTCATGAGGAACAACCCGACACAGCAAAGAACCGCGGCCTTAAGCTCCCAAATATCCTGTGTAGAGCGAATAAAGAGCATTTTGCAAATGTAGTAGGCAGCAGGCAGCGCTGCCGGCAGCGCTTGAACCGATTTATATTGACTGTAACTTGAGTTCTATTAATCCGATCAGATTTAGATTCCCCTGGGTAATGACGATTTAAGAAGAGTGTTTAAGAATAAACATCGTGTTCATCTGAACTGGCTTCACTGAATCAGATGCACTAAAGAAAATACCTTTGTACCAAACAACTAACCTAGCATATGTCTAGAATTACAGCCACACACGGTGTGGGAAAAACAATTGTAATTCTAAACTGACCCAAAAGATCACAACGGCAGGATGTCAAGTGGCCGACGCCTTGCCCTAAATAATAATGATTTTTCAACCCCCGTACTAGAATAAGATCCTCTAAGAACAATTGTTACCTCATAGAGCCTAAAGTAATCCTATATAAACTCCGTACTTTTGTAAATAAAATCAGTTCATATTTTGAATTCCACGAATGAAGACTGGGTTATTTTCCTCCTCTCCGGGAATCCCTATTCATTTTGATCCTTCGAGCCGGATTCAATTTGGTTCTTCGAGAAAAAGGAACTCTGCAGTTTTCCCATACCAGTGGTAAGAGACTCAGAGAGTGAATCAGCTCGTTGAAGCCAAGTGTAAATGCTAAGATCAGCTAAAGGTAGCAAAAATAAAATAACTTTTGTTGTTACCCACCAGTGGTAAGAGACAGAGTATAAAAAACAAAAAGCAAAATATTGCTTAATAAATAAAAAGTGCGTGCGACCGAGTTAAATAAAGACAGATTGGCTAGTCGAGAAACTGCAATTATTTCGGCGGCGGTAAAAATTTATAATTACAGAATTGGTGTGTGGCGTATTCGAAGCCCTAATATCGAAAAAAAGTTAAAGTTAAAAGTGTATATGTAGTTGCAAGTCGGCAAAGACAAACAGCAGCAGAGCAACTACTATCGAAAAAAAAAGTTAAAGTTAAAAGTGTATATGTAGTTGCAAGTCGGCAACTACAAACAGCAGCAGAGCAACAAGATAGTTGCAAAGAAGAGGCTGCTAATACGAGAAAATCAGTTGCGATGACCGGCACCGGTACCGCCATGGGCATAGGCCCTGGACAACAGCAGCTGAGCAATGACACAGCAAACTATCGGCCAACCCTACCCATTGGCAGACAAGCAGCAGCAGATTATCGGCAAACTCTACTTGGCGGACAACAGTGGGGAAAGGTGTCAACAACAGGATCGTCAAATAAGATACATTAAAATAGTTTTAAGAACATACACCAACCTGCATATTTTAATGTTCGCACAAGATAAAATGTTCACTAATAAGACTACAAAATTGTTAGAGAAGCAGGTAGAGTTGCATACCAGGTTAAGGCAGTTGGAAGCACTAGATCCCAAAAAACATTACTAGCAAGGTGATCGAGGAAGTAAAAGAGATTAGTAGCAGATGGATGCCTAATCATAATAAATTGATCCAGCAGGGGATTTTCGATCATCAGTACTACAGAGATAAAGTACATGAAGAGGTTTTAAAGATAGTTGCCAAAATAATAGCTACAGGAGAGTCAGAAAGACCAGGCACTAGTAAGTCGGTGTTAGTTGAAGCAGAAGCAAATATGTCACAAATGTTTGACGATAGCAAAGGAGAGTCGCGCGGGAATGCGACCTCCAGTCATGAAAACGGTAATGGTAACCAGGAGATATTTATGGATAGAGTCCGACAGCTTCAGGAATATTTGGAGGTAGTAGAGTTGAAATCAACAGGCAATGGGACATGGATAATGTATATTAATAAAATAAATTATTTATGGAAGAAGTTACGGGCAAAACAAGTAATAACAAGTGATGCAAAAGTTAAGAATACTATGGATGATTTAGAATTCGACGTCCAAAATTCATTATCAATGATAGAAATGAAAATAAACAATAAGAAAAATTGTAAAGATGAGAATCTAACCGTGAGAGGCGAACTACCGGTGTTGCCGAAAATACAGGTACCCACGTTTTCTGGAGAACCTAGAGAATGGGACCTGTTTGTAGAATTATTTTCGGAACTGATTGAAAAAAGAGAGGATCTAAGTCCTGCTCTTAAATTCAATTATTTAAAATCCGCGTTAAAGGGCGAAGCAAGGAGCCTGGTAGCCCATCTATTGTCAGGTTCAGCTCATAATTATAGTGCCGCTTGGGAATTGTTAAACAAGCGATATGAAAAAAATCGGAGGGTACTTTCCGAACAAAGAAGTCGGATCGTTGATTTACCGATGATCAACAATGAATCCGCAAAAAGTGTTCAAGGACTGATTGACATAGTTAATGAGTCAGTTTACTTAATTAAAATAAAAGCAAATTTGTCCGATGAAGTTGACGTCATATTCGTACAACTCCTACTAAGAAAATTTGACAGAGAGGCTCTGCAATTGTATGAGAGTCAGATTAGAAAAACAAGGCAAATTCAAACGCAATCTGATGTCATGGAATACTTACCTAAAATTAAACAATTTACAGAAATAAGTTGCGTGTCCTCAATAAAATCCAATAAATCAAAATATAAGGTAACCAGAGGGCCGGGGTTAACGTCGACCGCGTCGAAGTTTGTATACCCTTGCAACTATCTTGGTAATTCTTTCCTTACCCATAGCCATCAAAGCGTAAAAACGTTTTATCCAAAAAGTCTATTGTTTGCGAAAGAACGCCCTACAATCTTAGCATAGGAAATAACGAAGATATTGATCAAAGTCACTGTTTGCCACCGATCATTCCTATGGGAGCTATATGATATAGTCACCCGATCTTGATCAAATTTGGCACAATTATTAATAAGAACACAAAACAGACAAATAACAACTTTTATGACAATTGCTGATAAAATAACGAAGTTATTGAGAAAAGTCACTGTTTGTGACTTTGACGTTTGTATGGGAGCTATATGATATAGTGGTCCGATCCGGCTGAATCCGAGATATACAACGCCTGCAGTATATACAAGCCTACGTGCAAAATTTCAGCTCTGTAGCTCTTACGGTCTCGAAGGAGTTCGCGTTGATCCAGACGGACAGACGGACGGACGGACATAGCTATTTGAACTCGTCTCGTCGTGCTGATCAAGAATATATATACTTTATTGATGATAGTGATAATTGGGGAACAAAAATTATATATCCCAGAGCCAGTATAAAATGAGAATATTCCAAAGGCAATGGGTCAATTAGATAATGCTTATCTACAAAATAATATCAAAATAGATTCCGGTAATAAATTGTTCGAAGCTGTAGTACCAAAAAGGCAGATATGGCAAAATATTTATAAAGGAACAACATTTAATGATAGCCAGAATAACCACTCAACTTTTAGCAATCAGCGATATTTAAAAATGGTGGAGCGAGATCACATTGGAACAATTCAAAAAGTGAAGGTAGTTATTTTTTAAATTTTATAAAAAGGCTAGAAGTCATCACAGTAATACACATCAGGAGTGGGTAGATATCCCGAAACAGAAATCATTAGGTAATATGCGTTTGGCTTCACCAAATGAGATGCACTAAAGAAAATACAATACAACTGTACCTTTGTACCAAACAACTAACCTACCATATGACTAGAATTACAATCAGCCACACACGGTGTGGGAAAAACACTTGTAATTCTAAGCTGACCCCAAAGATCACAACGGCCCAAAATAATGATTTTTCAACCCCCGAATACGTGGGGGTGAGTCGTACTAGAATAAGATCCTCTAAGAACAATTGTTACCTCCTAGAGCCTAAGATAATCCAATATAAACTCCATACTTTTGTAAACAAAATCAGTTCATATTTTGAATTCAACGAATGGAGATTGGGTTTTTTAGTTGAGGCTCTAATTCCCTATTCAAAGAGACTGCAGCCGATGGGGTCTACTCCACTTACAAATAAATCTTCATTTTGAGATTCAGACTTTTTTATATATTTAAGATTTAAATATCTGCAGCATATCTTTAAAATTTTACAAAATTGCCCACCTGAAACGCATTGCTAATGTGCACGACCACGCTTACGCGAACGGGATCGTGCCCTTGAAGCACTACGGCTACCGGATCGTTTCTTCTTCATGCCGATGTCTCGCGAGGATCGAAAAAATACGTTCTCGTTCTGCGCCAGGGAAAGATGTAATCCAAGGCCCTGCTCCACTTTACAGATTTGTACGCAATCAGGAGCGCAAGAACTAATTTTGTGCAATACACGAAACAGCACCAATGATATTAAGCCAGGCAGCATGCTTTCCAAAAAGAGCTAAAGCCATAGGATGTTTGACCAAGTGTCCGTTGGAGCTACCCAAAGCAGCTCCAAATTGCTCCCAAACCATTGCAATTACGATCTGATTGCACACATAGTCCACGACGAAATTTACAATTGCTTGCCAAGTCTTGTGTACTGCTCCTATCTTCGCCACACGAAATAGGTGCAGCAATATCACAGTCGACAGGGTAATCAGAAGGGATGGAACATCTGCTGGATTCTTCATGCGCAACACATTGCCATTCATGAGGAACAACCCGACACAGCAAAGAACCGCGGCATTAAGCTCCCAAATATCCTGTGTAGAGCGAATAAAGAGCATTTTGCAAATGATACAAACTTTTATAAATTTTTCGGAAAACCTGTTATTAAAATTGAGAACAAGTGAAGAAACTGTTCCGTATCTGTGTTTGAGTTGTAAGTGACGCGTTAGGCCTACAGCTTTGGGGTATGGACATAAATTCAAATTTCAAGGCCTCCCTGATCAAATGATTAGTATACTATAAGCTACTAAGAATAACGAAATGTGTCTGAAAGTTTTAAATGATTTCTTGAATTGAATTAATATTTAATGTAGAATCTTTTGACTACTTTCCAAGATATCAGTCAAATAAATAGCACATACGCATTGTTGGCCAACCAACTCGAAAATAATGTCAAATATAAAATATCAAAGAAGCTAACTTCGGCAATGCCGAAGTTTTTATACCCTTGCAGTCCTTGGAAATAATTTTTTTATATTTTGAAATTTCTTTCCCTGCAACTCAAATCATCAACACACAAACAAAACATTCAAATTATTTCTCTTTTTACTACAAATTTTTCTTCTTCCATCATTCCGTAGGCAAAGCACAAGTTTCATATCGTTCCTGATGAGGACATGGCATATCAGGCAATTTTAGGTAGAACCATATTAGATCACGTCGATTTGGTTGTTACAAATAAGGTATAAAGTTTGTGAGCATCAAGAGGAAAAAATCACTTTGTAAGGCGAATGGATCTTGCGCTGAGTTGTTTAAGGAATTGGAAAGCATATGTATGTATGCCGTCACATATTAGTGCAGAAATCGCTAGTGTAGTCAATAGGTTGATTAAAAGTTACAAACCTATTAGAAATACAAATCCTATTAGAAATACACTCCCATAGAAATGAGGATTGTACTAACGGATGAGTTACCAGTTTATCAGTTGAAAGAAAAGATAATAAGGCCAAGTTTTTCCGAAAATGCTTGTTGTACTTGTAACAAAAAAGAATGGGAAAAAGCGTCTGTGCTGCGATTACAGAAAGCTAAATAAGAAGTGGTCCCAGATAATTTTTTATGCCACAGATGGATACTGTATTAGAGAAACTTCAAGGTGCGTTAGTATATACTACTCTAGATTTCATGTTCCCGTTGAGGAAAAATCTCAGAAGTACACAGCATTCGTAACTCAGAATGGTCAGTATGAATTCCTATACGTACCATTCGGAATTTCCAACTCTCCAGCAGTTTTTACAAGATTTATAATGGCAGTAATAAGAGAATCAGTGTAGAATGGAGATGCAGTGGTGTATAAGGACGATATTATTATACTAAGCGTTAGCGTTAATGATGGTCTAATTAAACTTAAAAGAGTGTTGAAGATAGCTGCGGAAAATGGGTTGAGAATAAACTGGGAGAAATGTCAGATACTGCAGAGTAAAGTAAATATTTTGGGCTATATAGTTGAAAATGGAAGTATTAAGCCAAGTAAGGAGAAGACTGATGCCGTTTCAAGATTTCCGATCCCACATGATAAGAAGTCAGTTCAACGATTTTTAAAGTTAACATCGTATTTCCGTAGATTTATCGAAGGATACGCAGTAACGGCTATGCCCTTAACTGACATTTTGCGAAAAGACAACAAGTTTGAGTTTAAAGAATTGCAAATGGTAGCGTTCGAGCAATTGAAGTTAGCATTGACCGAAGGTCCCGTTTTAAAGTTATACAATCCTAAGCTAGAGACAGAGATTCACACTGATGCATTGAAACATGGTTTCGGAGCTGAAAGATTCAGAAGATGGTTTATTTCATCCGGTACAGTATATGAGTCGGAAAACTAAACCTCGCGAAGAGAAGTCCGATTCATATGAACTTGAGGTTTAGCGGTTATAGGAGCATTAATAAAGTGGTGTGTTAAGGTTGAGATTTAAGATTGTGACAGATTGTAATGCATTTACGATGACAATGAAAAAGAATGAGGTTCCGTTACGTGTAGCACGTTGGGCAATGTACCTACAAGATTTCGATTACCAGATTGAACATCGTTCAGGTTCAAAGATGCGGCATGTGGATGCCTTAAGCCGTTTATCTGGTTTTCTGCTAACCGACACCATAACCCATAGACTGAGGGAAGCACAGTTGTCATATGATTGGACTAAATTGATCATAACATAAATTGAATTAACCGATTCGTTAATAGAAGACAGACTGTGGAGCGGAGGCTCGAAAGATGATCGATGAAATACAGCAGGAAATGAAAAGGACGTTTGACAAAAACAAGTTAGTGGCGATAAGGCGTACGCAGTAGGGCACAGGAATAACGTTGAGATGTAAATACTTAGGACCATATAAAGTCACAAAGGTGAATAGGCACGGTCGATTCGACGTTGAGAAAGTTGGCCATGGTGAAGGACTTTGTAAGACCTCAGTGGCTGAGTTTATAAAGCATTGCTAGGATCATAGGCCATTATTATAATAATAAATATACATATGTATTCTTAACACAAAGAAACATTGTTAATTAATACGACTAAATAAGGTAATCACATCCGTAAATGATATCGAAATAAATAAATAGGGAAATTAAAATCCCACATATATTTTCGGTAGAGGTACAAAATTATTCACTATTCCACCATATACCCAACCCAATGGATCTGGCTTTCAATAATGCTAAAGTAGTTGCAAAAAATTCAACTCCGTTGGAGCGAAAATCCGACAAAAGTAATGTAATCTTCAGTAGCTCCCCGCGGACCAGACTTTTTTAATCATATAGTAATAAAATATACATACATGTATTTGTTATTGGAAAAATATATATAAATCTTAATATATATAAATCTCGTGTCACAATGTTTGTCCTCAACGGACTTTTTAACCACTTAACCGATTATAATAAAAATCGCGCACTATGTTCATTTCGATCTAACTTGAGTGATAGGATAGTTTAAATCTCAAATTATAGTCGCAATTTTAATTTATTGCTTATTATTTGTTTGCAATGCAAAACAAACCGATCACCTGTGTGGCGTTGCCACTTAGTTCATTCTTTTTTCAGCTGGTTACCTAAATTTCGATTCTCACCACTTTAGCAAATATCGATAACAACAACACAAATACTAAATAATCGAAATCAGTTGAATTTAAAAACGAGCTATGGAAGTTAACTTCGGCCTTGCCGAAGTTTATATACCCTTGCAGTTCTTTATTATATTTAATTCGATAAGAAAAGTGAAATTTCATACATCAACAGCATTAGTTGTCGTATTATGAATATGCTCAAATATTTTTCAAACTACTGAATTCAAAACACATTTAATGATTATTAAACAATATATGATATAGTAGTCCGATCCCGATGATTTTCATACTTTATCTCACACAGGTAATAAAGAGTCTCCAAAAAAAATTTCAACCCGATATCTCTTAAGATGGCTGAGTAAAACGCATACGCACAGACGGACGGACAGACGGACAGACGGACATGGCTATATCGACTCAGCTTCTCAAGCTGATCAAGAATATATATACTTTATGGGGTCGGAAACGTCTCCTTCTGTGCGTTACAAACATCTGACCAATTTTATAATACCCTCTGCAAGGGTATAATAACAGAAATTCCTGTACATTACACCACAAACACACATATAAACAAATTGATGGATTTATTAGCAATTGCTCTGGGTGTTTAGTATGTCTGAAAACTTTCAATAGACAAATAGACAAACACTTAAGCCACAAGGTCAACCAAAATAACCAAAAAAAGACAATACGACAATATCATAAGCCAGTTGTTTGCAATTATTTTGACGACATGTTATCCCTCGCAAGCCCAAACTTTGTGGGAAAAATATAATAATAATCAATAGATAGCGCTGCTATGGTAAATCTACGAACGTGTTAATAAGCTACACCACATAATATTCGATTAAAGATTGGTTCCTCTATTATTCTCCACCGTAATTTGAATGCACCTTAATTATGTAACGGTACGCGTTTGGTCATCAAAAAGATCACCGGAAACATTCTTGAAGCAACCATTTTGGCTGGGAAGTTTAAAGGAAAAGTGGTCCTGCTGCCACGTATTCCGACGATACCATCAGATTCTACCATACCCTTCAAAAGGCTACAGTTTCCAATTCGTTTAGCTTTCGCCAAGTCTATAAATAGATCTCAAGGTCAAACAATGTCCATTTGTGGTATACATTTGGAAAATCCATGTTTTTCTCATGGGCATATTTCTGTAAGCTAAAGACAGGCCAACCAAAAACATTGTTCACCGATTGGTGTTAAATTAAATTGAAATTGAAATATACATATGAATACATATACTAACATCAACATTTTCGTCTATGTTCGTAAATAATTTCAGTGTACTGAAGGATTTTAGTAGAAAGTCAAATAAGGAGATCACCATATTTTTTTGCAAATACCATCTGTGTGAAAAAGCATAGTGGACTCCGTGACTGATGTTCTCTTATTGTTCCTCTTAGATTGTTTACTATAATGTAATATAACAAAAACTTTAGCCACAGCAACGCATGGCCGGGTCAGTTAGTTATCTATAAAACCCGGCAGACATTGTGTTTAAGATTAAACATCGTGGTCAGCTGAAATGGCTTCACCAAATCAGATTGACCAAAGAAATATACACAAACGAAACATAAACAAAAATATGTCATAAAGATTCATATGGCAAGTATTGCTTAAAACCAAACAAACATGCATCCGCACTCTGTCGACACTTAACACTTAAGTCGCCAAGCGCTGAGCATGAAATATAAACAAATTCCAAACCCCCTAAGACGTGGGGCATTAGAATAAGTATTTTTTAAGAACAATTGTCGCTTCTTAGAGTTTAAGATTTTTCAATAAAATCAGTTCATATTTTGAATTCAACGAATGAAGACTGGGTTATTTTCCTTCTCTTCGGAAATCCCTAATCATTTTTGGTCCTTCGAAAAAAAGGAACTCTGTAGTTTTCCCCCACCAGTGGTAAGAGACTCAGAGGATGAATCAGTACCTGTAAGTCTGAATTCTTATGCAAGTGTAAATGCTAAGATCAGCTAAAGGTTACAAAAATAAAATAACTCTGTTCTCCCCACCAGTGGTAAGAGACAGAGTATAAAACAAAAAAGCAAAATATTGCTTAATAAAAAAAAAAATAAAAAGTGCGCGCGACCGAGTTAAATAAAGGCAGTTTGGCTAGTCGAGCAACTGCAATAATTTCGGCGGCGTGGTGTGTGGCGTATTCGAAGCCCTAATATCGAAAAAAAAAAAAAAAAAGTTAAAGTTAAAAGTGTATATGTATGTAGTTGCAAGTCGGCAACTACAAACAGCAACAGAGCAACAAGATAGTTGACGAGAAAATCTGGTGCGAGGACCGGCACCGGTACCGCCTGAGCTCATAGGCCCTGGACAACAGCAGCTGAGCAACGACACAGCAAAAAAAAAAAACACACCGGTGAAGGACTGCCCTGGACCATTTGACTCACCCTATTGCGAGTAGACCCTGTGCTAAGAGGACCGACAACGCTGCATAGAGCGTGCTGACCAACTGAAAGCTGAACTTCGCCGAAGAGCGAAGAAACGCAAGGGGGCCGCAGAAATGCGCAAGCCTTAACTTGCCTTATTTAATAATTTAAATATAAGCCTCTATAAGCAAGTTGAAGCACGAAAGTGCAACTTGCGAACTACTAACTCCTTGATAGGCTTTTACTAACAATGTGGTTGGAGATTAAAAAAAAAAAAACTTCTTTTATTAAAAAATGAAATGTATATCTGAATTGTGAGCCAACCACATACGCTATCAACATTTTTTCCACGTCTCTGGCTCACTGTGCAAGACACAGTTGAGATATTATTTTCTCTCTTTCTCAAAAAAAAAAAAAAGGCGGATAAATATATCGAAAAAAAAAATCAATTGATTGTCAAACATACGCCATACAAAATGTTTCTTAACAAAACTGAAAAGTTGTTAGGGAAGCAGTTAGAGTTGCATACCAGGATAAGGCAATTAGAAGCACTAGATCCCAGAAGCATAACTAGCAAGGTGATCGAGGAAGTAAAAGAGATTAGGAATCGATGGTTACCTAATCATAACAAATTGCTACAGCAAGGGAATTTTGAGCATCAGTATTTCAAAGAGAAAATACATGAAGGAATGTTAAAGATAGTTGCCAAAATAATAGCTACAGGAGAGTCGGAAAGACCAGGCACTAGTAAGTCAGCGTTAGTTGAAGCAGAAGCGAATATGTCAGAAATGTTTGAGGATAGCAAAGGAGAGTCGCGAGGGAATGCGACCTCCAGTAATGAAAACGCTAGTGGTAATCAGGAGATATTTATGGATAAAGTTCGACAGCTCCAGGAATATTTGGATAGGGTAACCAAAGATTTACGCACTATAGATAATTCAACAGGCAATGAGGCATGCATAATATATATTAATAAGATCAATTATTTATGGGAGAAAGTACAGGCGTGCCAGGCTGCGTTGAAAGATGCAAAATTTAAAAATACTATGGAGGAGTTAGAATTCGATGTTCGGAATTCTGTATCAGTGCTAGAAATGAAAATAAACAAGAAGGAAAGTAAGATTGAGAATGTAACCGTGAGAGGCGAACTACCGGTATTGCCGAAAATACAGGTACCCACGTTTTCTGGGGAACCTAGAGAATGGGGCCTGTTTGTGGAATTATTTGCGGAACTGATTGAAAAAGAGAGGATCTAAGTCCTGCTCTTAAATTCAATTATTTAAAATCCGCGTTAAAGGGCGAAGCCAAGAGCATGGTAGCCCATCTATTGTCAGGTTCAGCTGACAATTATAGTGCCGCTTGGGAATTATTAAACAAGCGATATGAAAATAATCGGAGGGTATTCTCCGAGCAATTAAGTCGGATCGTTGATTTACCGATGATCAACAATGAATCCGCAAAAAGTGTAAAAGGAGTGATTGACATAATTAATGAATCAATACACTTAATGAAAATTAAAACAAATTTGTCCGATGAAGTGGACATAATATTTGCACAACTCATACTTCGGAAATTTGACAGAGAGGCTCTGCAACTGTATGAGAGTCAGATTAGAAAAACCAGGCAAGTTCAGATGCTATCTGATGTCATGGAATACTTAGAGCAAAGATATTGCTCGCTAAGTGCCATGAGAAAGGAAGAGAAAAAACCGTTACAAAAAACGTCGGTGGCGGTGTTTAAAGATAGTTGTCCGATCTGCAAAGGTCCCTGGCATAGCGCACCGATGTGCTATAAGTTTAAAGCGCTAACACCTAAAGAAAGGGCGGAAATAGCAAAAAAAGTACAATTATGTACAAGGTGCTTGAAGCATTCAAGCAACAAGAGATGCACCAATGAAATAGTATGCTCATTGTGCAGCAAGGGGCACCATACCATGCTTCATTTTGGGGAAAAACAGGCGAAGGTAAATACTTGTGTTACAGAACAACAAAAACTGTTGGCCACAGCTCTAATACAAGTTAAAAAAATAAATGGAGAGTATGAAACATTAAGAGCCTTAATTGATAATGGCTCTCAGAGCACTATTTTGTCTGAAGAAGCCGCTCAAATGTTAAAATTACCTAAGATCAAGAAACAAACAGAAATAAGTGGCGTATCTGCAACAAAAAGTAGAACGTCGAAGTATAAGGTAAATATTGAAATGAAGACACGTGATTCGGAAAAGAAACTGCTTAAGGTTGAAGCAATTGTATTGCCGCAATTAATGAAAGCTCTTCCATCAAAAATAGCAAACGTGGATATGTCAAAATGGCAAACTTACGTTCTAGCTGACCCCACCTTTGATAAACCTGGTAGGGTTGATATGATAATAGGGGTAGACGTATATACCCACATCTTAAAAAGTGGAGTTGCCAAGATTAACGGCTTGCTGGGACAAAACACTCAATTTGGCTGGATCGTGTCGGGATGTACTAAGTCAAAAGGAGATGGGTCTATAGTAGCTACAACAATAGACGTTACAGATATGGAGCGTTTTTGGGAGTTGGAGGCAGACGAAAAAGATGATATAGAAGCTAATCAATGTGAAGAAAATTTTAACAAAACAACAAAGATTGATAACTCTGGAAGATATGTGGTAACGATCCCATTTAAGCAAGAAAGGGAATTAGGTGACTCGAAGGCACAAGCAACTGCGCGATTCCTCAACTTGGAAAAAAAATTTGAGAAAAATCCAAAACTTAAGGAGGAGTACGAAAAGTTCATTAAAGAATATTTGGAGTTAGGCCACATGGTAGAAACTAAGGATGACGGTGCTTATTACCTTCCACATCAAGCAGTAGTAAAGAAGAAAGTTTGACAACTAAATTAAGAGTTGTATTTGACGCTTCTGCAAAAACCACGAATAACAGAAGTCTCAATGATGTGATGTGGATAGGGCCGCGACTCCAAAAAGACATATTCGACATAATATTAAAATGGCGAAAATGGCAGTACGTAGCATCTGCAGATATTGAAAAAATGTATCGGCAGATAAACATTGATCAAGACGATCAAAAATATTTGCATATTTTGTGGAGAAATTCTCCGCAGAAAAAGTTAAGAAAATATAAATTGACAACAGTAACGTACGGTACTGCATCGGCACCGTACTTAGCTACAAGGGTGCTTGCAGAAATCGCAAACAGGTGTCAGGATAAAGTGATTAGTGAAATTATCCGAGATGAATTCTACATGGATGATTTAATGACAGGTGGTGATACCGTACAAGAATCAAAACACAAAGTTCAGCATGTTTCCAGAGAGCTGGAAAAGGCAGGAATGAATTTGAGAAAATGGATTTCGAATAGATCCGAAATTGTTGAAGAGGTTATTAATACAGGCGATAATAAAGTATTAAAAATTGATGAGAACGAAGCAATTAAAACCTTGGGGTTGCAGTGGGAGCCATTTAAAGACGAATTTAAATTTAAGGTAAACTGTGACGAAAACAAGAAGGTGAATAAAAGAGGGGTGCTATCCACACTAGCCAAAATTTATGATCCACTAGGGTGGCTAGCACCAGTAACAGTAATAGGCAAGTTGTTCATGCAGAAGTTGTGGCTAGCGGAGCAAAATTGGGATCAAGAGTTGTCCGAGAACGAAACTTCAGAATGGAAGTCCTTCAGGGACAATTTGGGGTATCTGGAAGAAGTCCGATTACCCCGATGGATCAAGACACAGCCTAATATGTTGTTACAGATTCATGGTTTTGCTGACGCTTCAGAAAAAGCATATGCAGCGGTAGTATATGCTAAAATAGGTGAAGCAGTTACCTTAATAGCCAGCAAGAACAAAGTTAATCCAATCAAAAATAGGAAGACTATTCCTAAATTGGAATTATGTGCAGCACACTTGCTATCGCAATTGCTAAAAAGAGTCCAGCAATCTATTGCTGTTACAGCTGAAATATTTGCTTGGAGTGACTCTACTATCACACTGTGCTGGATAAAAAACGGGGCTAGTAAGGAAAAATTCGTAAGGCGTCGCATAGAGGATATCCTAAAAATCAAAGAAATAACATGGAACCATGTAAAATCTGAAGATAACCCTGCAGATGTAGCTTCAAGGGGTATTTGTCCAAACAAGTTAAAAGATTGCGAATTGTGGTGGAATGGGCCAAAGTGGCTCGGTGAGGCAAATGATAAATGGCCTAAACAAAAAACAGATGATGACAAGAGTATGGTAAATTCCGTACTAGTAAATACAGAAAGCAGTATTATGCAGGAGCTAGTTGGAAAGTATTCCTGTATGAATAAGCTGGCCAGAATTACGGCATATGTATTAAGATTTATGGGCATTAAAAAAGAGATGGAGTGTACCCATCATATCTCACCGTCAGTGAGCTTAAGAATGCTAAAAATTTTATAATTAAACACCAACAGGCATATCAATTTAACAAAGAAATATCATGTCTTACGCAGAACAAGCAAATTGATATGAAAAGCAAAATTTTAAGCTTAAATCCATTTTTGGATGACGATGGAATATTGCGCGTGGGGGGAAGATTGCAAAATGCCAACATATGCTTTGACACCAAACATCCTGTGATTTTGGATAAATCACATCTAACAATGCTGTTGATTAAGGATGCTCATAAGGAAACTCTACATGGAGGAATTAATCTTATGAGAAGCCAAATTCAACGGAAATTTTGGATTTTCGGATTGAGAAACGCCCTTAAAAAATACCTAAGGGAATGCGTCACTTGTGCCAGATACCGCCAAGTAACTGCGGAGCAAATTATGGGTAACCTGCCCAAAAATAGGGTAACGGTGTCATCTCCATTTCATAACACGGGGATTGATTTTGCCGGTCCATACCATATAAGATGCTCAAAAAATCGGGGACAAAAAACGTTCAAAGGGTACATAGCAGTATTCGTATGTTTGTCAACTAAAGCAATTCATTTAGAAGTTGTTAGTGACTTGACAACTGAAGCTTTCCTAGCAGCATTTCGAAGATTTGTTGCAAGACGGGGTAAATGCGCTAACATATATTCTGATAATGGTACAAATTTTGTGGGAGCGGCTAGGAGGCTTGATGAAGAATTCAAAAAAGCAATTGAAGATAACGTTAAAGTTGCCCCTGTTCTAGAGCGAGAACAGATTAGCTGGCATTTTAGCCCCCCGGCAGGACCTCACTTTGGAGGTATATGGGAAGCTGGGGTAAAGTCGGTTAAGTATCATCTAAAAAGAGTCATAGGAGACAGTAACCTCACATATGAGGAACTTGCAACATTGTTGTGCCAAATAGAAGCCGTGCTAAATTCACGTCCATTGTATACGACGGGTGAAGATATGGACAACAACGAAGTGTTAACTCCCGGTCATTTCCTAATTGGAAGACCAACATTGGAAGCAGCCGAGTCCATATCAGAGGAAAAAATTGGAAATTTAGACAGATGGAAACTAATTCAAAAAATGAAAAAAGATTTTTGGTTGAAATGGAAAGACGAGTATCTATATACTCTCCAGCAAAGGAATAAGTGGCGACGAACCACAGAAAATTTAGAGAATGGTCAGGTCGTACTGATCAAAGATGAAAATTGTCACCCAGCCAGGTGGCCTCTGGGCAAGATTGAAGAAATTCACAAAGGCAGGGACGATAAAGTAAGAGTGGTAAAAGTCAAGTTGCAGGAAGGGTCAATTACAAGACCTATAAATAAAATCTGTCCACTTGTTGGGGTCAAATCATCAGAAGACGTTGAGGAGAATCGATATCGGAAAGGTGGCAGGTTCGGTCATCTGTCCAAAATAGGAACCGTATTGATGTTAGCAATTTTTATGATGCTTTGTCAACTTTCGAATGCAGCGAGCATTAAAGATAATAGACCAAAAATAACGGTAGAGGAACTAAACGCAACAGCCGCATTGTACTTAGATCCAATGGGTGAAGTGGAAGTAGTAGCTTCCTCATGGGATCTGGTAGTATACTACGACATGTCGGCATATTTTGAAATGCTCAGTCAAGGTGACAGAATGATTCCCGAATTGAGGGGCTTATGCCAAAAACTGTATAATTTCGAAGACCAGTGTCAGTTTGTATTGAACAACACGGTTAAGCGAATTAAAGATATCGAGGAAAATAATGTGCTATTCATGATGCAAGAAAAGGCAAGACGCAAGCGAGCACCGTTTGAATTCATGGGGTCACTGTACCATATATTATTCGGTGTCATGGATGCGGACGATAGGATACAAATAGAAGAAAACATGAGAAACTTGCTCACAAATCAGCAGAATTTAAAGCATCTACAAGAAAAGCAGACATCGGTGGTAGACTCCACGGCAAACATTCTTAAGGCTACCATAAATGAGATAAATGAAAACTTTGGCAACATGAACAAACGGATTGAAAATATGACAGAATTGTTCAAAGAAAGTTATTACGTGTATAGAGAATCCATTCGGTTTTTCATGATTGTAAATGAATTAAGCTCCGTGGTTGATGAATGCGAAAAAATTCAGACAGGAATTATAAGTTTATTGATAGACATTAACCATGGTAGATTAAATACTAATATTTTAAAGCCAAACCAAATGAAATTAGAAATAACTAAAATAAAAGAAAAATTATCTGAAACTTTAGTTCTGCCAGGTAAAAGGAGCGGAACGGAGTTAAAAGACATATATGCTCTGTTGACGGCCAAAGGGATCTTTTTTGACAGAAAATTAATTATAAGTGCTAAAATACCACTGTTCAGTAGACATCCATCCTTCCTCTACAGAGTTATTCCAATTCCCGTTCGATTGGTCAGTAATCAATTGGTGACAGTTTATATAAAGAATCAGTATTTAATATATAATTTTGAAATAGACTCGTATCACTTAATGTCAGATTCAGCAATGCAGAAATGTCGGACCTGGCAATCGAACAGGAGAATATGTGAAGGAAATTGGCCATGGAGTAACGCCAATGATAATGCCTGTGAGCTGACACCTTTTAAACAGAATAGGAAGTCTACCTGTTTATATACAACGATTATTGAGACAAGATCTTACTGAGTAGAGCTAGATAGTAGCAATAGTTGGTTATTCAAGGTTCCACCTAAAACTAAGGCCAGAGTCCAATGTGGTAACGAACAGCAGGAGTTGGTGGATTTACCGGAACAAGGAATTTTGAGCCTCAGATCAGGCTGCACAGCTAGGGCAGAAGATAAGATTTTAGTGGCTCATCATAGCGTACAGTCAGAGTCGCACATAGCTATTGCTACGTCGCATATAGGCGATATTAGTAATATACCAAATATAGAATGGGGTCCAGTTGAAGCCAACTTGGTAAACCACACGGCAGAGTTAGAGAAAATAGGAGGTCAGTTACAATCACTAAAGGAAGATCATTTTGATTTACTAGGTTTAAACGTTCATCATGCAACCGGTCATGCTTCCTTAATATTAGTTGTCTTACTAATTCTAATATTAATAATAATTTGTATAAGACAACCTAAAGTTAAACACACATTCCAAACAGTCGCACTTGGCGGCGCCTCGCAGAATGTTTAAGATTAAACATCGTGGTCAGCTGAAATGGCTTCACCAAATCAGATTGACCAAAGAAATATACACAAACGAAACATAAACAAAAATATGTCATAAAGATTCATATGGCAAGTATTGCTTAAAACCAAACAAACATGCATCCGCACTCTGTCGACACTTAACACTTAAGTCGCCAAGCGCTGAGCATGAAATATAAACAAATTCCAAACCCCGAAGACGTGGGGCATTAGAATAAGTATTTTTTAAGAACAATTGTCGCTTCTTAGAGTTTAAGATTTTTCAATAAAATCAGTTCATATTTTGAATTCAACGAATGAAGACTGGGTTATTTTCCTTCTCTTCGGAAATCCCTAATCACATTGTTTTGCCATATAAATAATTTTCTAGTAATTTCTAGTGTAGACCAAAAATAGCTTACATATTGTAAGTATGTATGTATGTTAAAAACCATGCCACGCTTCGCTGTGCCCCCGCCTGATTAGAAATCTTTTCCCAGTTTGCCACCACCTCCACTATTTCTATTTTGACGAAACGCATTAAATGGCTTCGATTGTGGAGAAGCTCCTGTAGCTGCGCAATGATGAACCTGCTTACGGAGGTATAAGTATATTCTAGATCGTGCATTAGGGTCGTCTCTATCATTACCGATGAAGTACAATTGAAGAAATTTTTGTTCATTATCTGGAAAGGGGAGCAGGGCGCCAGCTCTATGACAGATTTGCCCTTTGGCATGAATTGGGCAGCCACAATTTCCGCACCAAATGACGTCATTTGGAAGCAGGAATTATATATCCTAATGGAAATGATTCGATTCAGTAGTGGATCCAGAAAGTAGAGTTCACAGGGGCTGGAGCCATAATAAACAGCTGGGTCATATCGAAATGCAACACGATGGTATTGCTCAATATCGATCTAGTCTTATCTGTGTGCGGGGCTCAGCTACCCTGCCCCTATGCAGATCACTTCTTGCGAGCGAAGCAATTGTCTTGCTGAAGACCGCGACTCTCGGGCAAACGGGCTTAGGCGCTCCTCTTCCAGTACCAATTCCCGCTCTTCTTCAGTCCTATTCGAAACATTGCTTCTGATTCTTTCTGCGTTGTGAGTGTGAAGACCCAACTTCGCTTTTTTAGGGGGCAATATTTCGTTATTAACTTTTCGTTTGTAACTAAAACATAAAGGAATGAATGTATTTCCACAACGTGCTTGAAATGTAACTGCCCCCGCCTACTGCGGTCCAGACACGGAAAGCAGCTAAAAAAAACCATTTTATTCGCTTTCGCGAAGATTTTCTTAATATTTTTTTCCATAATTTTTTTCCGTAACATTGCTACGGCCACATCAAATAGATGGTAACTTTGAAATATCTTCTTAGAATGTTTATTGATTAAGTGATACGTGATACAGAGTAACATATGAATATCGCAAGTTTATAACACAGCACCTCTTAACACCCAGATGACTCATAGAATTGAGTGGTCTTAATGCGATTGTCTGTCAAACGAACTTTGTAAGACACTGGTCCTGTTTGCTCGGATATGTAGGCTTTTATCCATTTTGGACCCGGTGCATAGTTTCGTACCCAAACGGATTTGCCTGTATCAAAACATTTCGATTGATCAATAAATGGCTCTGCTCCATTAGAAATTTCTTGTGGCTGTAGTTTATCAAAGTAGGACTTTAACTCCCGATTTAACAACAGCTGAGCTAGCGAGCGATTTGTCGTTGCATGTGGAGTTATGTGTTAATTAAACAAAAATCGAGCAAGGCTTAGATTCATATTATTGTTCGGAGTTTTTTAAGGTAGTTTTTGGTGGTCTGCATCAATCGCTCTGCTTGGCCGTTGTCGAATTAGATTGTTGTGGAGGAATGCCTTGAACTCCTCGGAGGTAAATGCTGTGCCATTGTCTGACACTAACTGATCTGGTAACCCATGCGTAGCGAACAGTTGCCTGAGAAATTTGATTGTCGCCGCTGTAGAAGTGGAGCTAACAACCGCAACCTCTAGCCATTTTGAGTAAGAATCCACGACCAGAAGAAAGGTTTTTCCTTAAAAAGGTCCTGCAAAGTCGATGTGTAGACCACGGCCGCTTGGCTGACTCCCAATGATGCACCGGTGCCTCTGAATGATCGTTACGATTCTGCTGGCATGGAATACATTTCTTAACAATGAGCTCAATCTCTGTGTCAATGTTTGGCCACCAAACATAGCAACGCGCTAACGCTTTCATTTTTACAGTGCCTGGATGAGCGGCATGTAGAGCAGCTAAAATTGTTGCTCTGGAATTCGTTGGAACAACGGCGTGATTTCCCCAAATCAAAACTTTTTTATTTGTAGAGAGCTGTTCCCGACGGCAATTGTATGGATATGCATTATCTGATTGCGGCAATCGCCTCAGCACTTACGAATGGCGTTGCTGCTAATTCGATCATAAGCACATTGTCGGTGCTAACAGGGTCCGATGCTGCTGACAGTGGACAACGACTTTGAAAATCCGCATTGCCTATTTTTAATCCGGAGCGGTGTACTAGCTCGAAAGTATATGCTGACAGGAACAAAGATCAACGTGGCATCTGATTTAAAATAATGTTTGGGATTGCTTATGATGTGGTAAAAATACCCAACAGAGGTCGATGATCGGTGATTAGTGTGAAAGTACGACCGTAGACGTAGTTGTGGAACTTCTTTACTCCTGCTACCAAGGCAATAGCTTCTCGATCAATCTGAGCATATTTTCGTTCAGCTTTGGATAACGAGCGGGAGTAAAAAGCGATGGGTTTCTCCGCTCCATTCGGCATTTTGTGACTTAAAACTGCACCGAGTCCATATGGTGACGCATCACAAGCTAGAACTAGTGGCAATGAACCATCATAATGCACTAGTACGTCGTCTGACCCAATGAGTTTCTTAAGTGTAGAAAAAGCCTTCTCTCACTTTTTGTCCCACCTCCAAGTTGCATTTTTATCCAAAAGACGATGTAAGGGTTCTGCCACAGTTGCTTTATGTGGCAAAAATGAGTGATAAAAATTTAGTAGTCCTAAGAAAGCCTGCAACTGCTTTTTATCCTTAGGTGCTGGTGCGTCTTTGATTACCGAGACTTTATCGGCACATGGTCTTATACCAGTTGTCAATTTTGAACCCTAAAAATTCAACGAATGGTACTCCGAATTGGCATTTGTCCTTGCTTAGTCGCCGTCCGGCTTTATCAAAACGAATAAACAGTTCCTGAATCTAGTTGCCAATTCCGTTTCCGTTTTTCCCATTATTACAATGTCATCAAAATATGGTAAGACTCCGCAAATATTCTGTACCACATTCTCAATTCAGCTTTAAAAAATGCCTGGTGCAGATGAAATGCCGAATTGCAATCGAGTAACTTTGAATGCACCGTTATGTGTACTGATTGTTTGCAGCAAAGACGAGTTTTCGTCGACTAATAACTGCTGATAAGCTTGAGCCAAATCAATTTTGGCAAAAACCGATCCACCTTCGATAGATGCCAGCAACGTGTTGATCGCCGGTATTTAATGGCAGTGCGGCTTAACCGCTTTGATAAAAGTTGACTTATAGTCGCCGCAAATACGAATTGAACCGTCCTTGATAACTGGTACAATAGGAGTGGCCCAATCTGAATACTCCACAGGTTTAAGAACCCCTTGCTTGCATAGGCGACCCAGCTCCTCTTCGACTAGTCCCTTTAGAGCATATGGAATTCGGCGTGGAGGTAGTCGCACTGGTGGCACTGTTGCATCAATGTTTAATGTGACTGGCGGACCAGTGTAACATCCAAGTTCTGTTGAGAATAAGTGTTCGAACTTATTCAGAATGCTTGCGATCTGTACGTCACCGCCCACTGAATGTATGTTCTTGATACTGATACCTAGTGGGTCGAACCAGTTGCAACCCAGAAGGTCGCTACAACCGCTTTTAGTGACGATGACTGGTAGATTATCAATATTACGACCGTTGTGTGGTATACGTCTTTACTTTTCGATTGTCGCACAAGAACTGATTTATTGAGTTTTCTTATTGCTAGCTTATTCTAAATGGTTACATGTATGTGTGTGGATCTTATAAATGTAGATAACTGATTGTGAGATAACTTGGTAGTGTGAGGATCCACTGTGGGACTTATGTTACTATGACTAGGTGATGCCTACAACTCGGCCATCCTGACCAGAGAGCTCCCGATCTCTTAGCTATTTAAATTACTTAGCCATGGCCGTATGTTTCCTATAGCCCATACTCCTTTATAAGGAAGTCTGGTTTGCTGAAAACCCTCAACATCCTCCAAAACATATCTGTCATTGCGCAGCACTTTTTGTCACTCTATACGGACCTTTGAATTTGGGAATAAGTTTTTTAGACACTCCTATATGTGAGTCAAAATTCCTAACCATCACCAAATCGTCTGTCTTATACTTAACTGGATCTTTTCTTTTAGAGTCTACTCTTAACTTGTTATACGTTTGTACCTTTTCTATACTCCTACCCGCCTCCTGTCTTGTTTTATCCACGTTTCTGTCTATGCTGATTCTATTTAATTCATCTAAACTAATTTTCAATGCGTCTATAACCTTTCCTCTTTGTGCAACTCCGAACAAAACTTTACTTGGATGCTGACTAATTGACCTTTGTAGCGTGTTGTTGAGTGCATATTCAACTGTTTCTAAGATTGTGTCCCAATACAATCCTTTGTCCGGCTCAGTCAGTTTAGCGATCATTGGACCCAAACTTCTATTTACCCTTTCTACTTGTCCGTTGGCTTGCGGAGAGCCAGTAGCGATTTTTATGTGTTTGACTTCATTTTCGGCTAGAAATTCTTCAAATTCTTTTGATGTGAAGCAAGTTCCTCGATCAGAAATAACGCATCTGGGTCTACTATACGCTCTAAAATAGTCTTTCAATGCTAATACTGCGTCCTTTGACTTCGTGGTTTTCGCTGGGTACAGACGAACGAACTTTGTAAAAGCATCGATTACTACTAATATGTGCTTGTTAGATCTGCTCTTATCTATTGGACCATAGTGATCTATGTGTATGACATCAAAAGGGACTGTTTGCTTAGGAATGTTATGAAGAAAGCCTTCCTCTTTTCCATTTTTATCTGAATAAGATATACATTTTAAACAATTTTGTACGTGCTGTTTGCATTTTTCTTTAACGCTAGGGAACCAATAACTTTTCGAAATAATATCTACCATTTTGTCTACTCCAATGTGGGCTAACTGATCGTGATAACTATACATGACATGACTTTCCATTTCTTTCGGGACGTAAAATAAAAGAGATTCCTTATCTTTCTTTCTGTACACTATGCCATTGCGCATTTCATAATCTTTGTGTTCTGTATTCTGTAGTTTCGTTAGAATTTCTTTAATTTTCTCATCTCTACTTTGACAAATAATTAAGTTCTCTTCGAATGAATTGGAATCAATGGTGAGTATATGTGTGTTTCTGCTAAGCGCATCAACGTGCTGCATGCGCTTTCCGGCTCGGTGCTCTAAGGTATAGTCATAGTCTTGAAGAAGAAGAGCCCATCGAGCTATTCTGGGAGAAAGTTCTTTCTTATTAAGTGCTAACGTAAGTGCACTACAGTCCGTGACTATCTTGAACTCTAATCCTTGAAGATATATTCTAAAACGTTTCAATGAATACACTACGGCTAGTGTCTCAAGTTCAAAACTATGGTACTTGGCTTCTACATCTGTTGTACGCCTAGAAAAATAGAACACTGGGTGCATCTTATTATCTTTCTTCTTTTGCAAAAGCATTGAACCAAAACCAAGGGCACTAGCGTCGCAGTGTAACTCTGTTGGGTCGGTCGGGTTGTACAAAGCAAGTATAGGGGCTTCTAGCAAATTCCTTTTTAATTTTTCAAAAGATTCTAATTCTTTGCCACCGAACTCAAATTTTCTATCTTTTCTCACCAGATCGTACAATGGTTTTGCTATTGTTGAAAAATCTTTAACAAATCGTCGAAAATAAGAGCACAACCCTAGGAAACTCTGTACCTCATGTGTTTTAGACGGTACTGGAAAATCGCTAACTGCCTGTAATCCTTTTGGATCTGGCTTGATGCCGTCTCCTGTTATCACGTATCCCAAATATTTAATTTCTTCCTGAAGAAATTCGCACTTGTCAATTCTTAATTCAAGTTTGTTGGCAACTAAACGTTTGAAAACTTCTGTTAATATTTCTAAATGACTTTTACTATCCTTTGTTGCTATCAATATGTCGTCCATGTAAATTAAAACCTTGTCTTCTCGAACTAAATCAGCAAAAATTTTGTTAACATATCTTTGAAAAACTGCGGGTGCGTTTCGTAGTCCAAATGGCATTCGAAGCCATTCGTATTGGCCCATCGGTGTTGTAAACGCCGTATACTTGATAGAGTCTTCATGCATAAAGACGTGAAAGAAGCCATTTTTTAAGTCTAACTTGGTAAACACTCTCTTTTCCGAAAGTTTGTCTATAAGATCATCTATTAAAGGTGTGGGGTAATTGTCTTTGAGCATGTTCTTGTTAAGGGTTCGGTAATCCACACACATTCTAAGTTGTCCGGATTTCTTTTTAACAAGTACTATTGGTGATGCGTACTCTGACTCGCTTACTCGTATAATTCCATTTTGAATATACTCATCTAGCATGTTTTGGACTTGGGCTTTCTCTGCAAATGACAAACGTCTCGGGGGATAATTAAAGGGTTTCGTGTTCTCAAAATTTAGTTTCATTTCCCATTTAACTGACGGATGCTTTGGTCTTTTGACTTTGACATAAAACTGACTGAAAATATCTATGAGTTCCTGTCTTAACTTAACGTTACAATTATCGTTGATTTTTAGCGAACTACCCTCATTTGGTTCGATTGACAATATTTCAAGCGCTGACTGTTCATTCTTCTCAGACTCTAAATTTTTGACCGATCTTTTTGTATTTTCTTGACATTTGTGCTTCGCACTATTATCCTTAATCTTTTCATCATTTTTACGATCATTATTTACTATTTTTACGTTTGTATAATTTCCATCGTTTCTTTCTATAATTTCTTTCTTTTCAGCCGCTTTATCTTCCGCAAGTTTTGCTTTAGCATTATTATTTTTTCTAACTCTATCATTTTTATTTTGACGATCATTTTTACAGCTATCATCAATTTTTCGTTTAACCGATCATTTTTACATCTATAATTTTCATTAGGACGATCATTTTTACAGCTATCATTTTCGTTTTGACGATCATTTTTACATCTATCATTTTCATTAGGACGATCATTTTTACATCTATCATTTTCATTAGGACGATCATTTTTACTTACAAATTCGAAATTACCATTTCTTAAAAAATCTCTGCCTAACACAACGTTAAATGCCATCGATCCGTTTGTCACAACTAGTAATTCAAAATAAATTCTTTCTTTATTTATAACAACAAAACATAAAACTTTTCCCAGTACATTTAAAGGACTGTTATTTAACCCAAAGTAGGTAGAATTGTCTTCAAAGTTGACGTAATTTAATATTTGTTCAATGCATGAAAATTTGATAAAACTAATTGGACTACCAGAATCGATCAGTCATTCTAGAAATAAACATTTTTTAGTCTTAGAATTAAAATTTATCTGAAACAATCTTACAAATTCGTTTTTACGCTCCTTTTTTCTCTCGCTGCATTTCGATATCAAATGGTCCAGGCTGCCACATGCGTAGCAAGCTCCATACTCGCGCTTCGGTTTGTTGCAATCGGCCGCAAAATGTCCAATTGAGTTACAGTTGAAGCACCTTCCGACCTTAGAAGAACCGTCCTTGGCCACCATCCTCGATTTTTCTATAACCTGCGTGCGCTTACGCAAGGTAACTTTATCAAAAGCCTGCAATAGATGTTGAGTCGTGACGAAGCATTGCATGTGGGCCTGCTGTTTCAGTTGATCATCGGGAATTCCCTCGATGATATTGTCGATTAATTCCTCATCATCCATTTGGATTTCTGCTGCCAGAAGGATCTTCTCCTTGAAATATGTCGAAAAGTTTTCGGTAGTCTTCCATTTTCGCTCCTGAAATTTGCGACGCAACATTATTTTGCTTTCCTTAATTTGAAAAGCATTTGCCATATGATTTAACAGCTGTGTCACCGGCATAGTCAATAATGTTTCGTTGGAGTATAGCCAGACCTGAGCACGGTCTTTCAATTTTGACATAATTAGTGTGCGAACGACTTCGTCATTGAGATCGTACATCTTGGCCACGGCGTTTAGCTGAGCGATCCAAATATTTACTTTTGCTTCCACTGCGCCGTCGAATATTGGCAGCATTTCCTTTACCATGACGAATTGGGAGTTACCCTTGGAAAATAAGTTTGCATTGTTGATGTTTCCAACTTCAGATATGGCAACATTGTTTTGCTCACTGCTGGGCTGTCTAGTGCCGGCAACGCTGTTGTGACCAGTGTTGTTTACAAGGTTTGGCAATTTAGATACGGTCACATTATTTCGCGTCGAATTGGATTTCTTAAGAAGCATATTTTCTATTTGAATGAGTTCCAATTGGCGACGCAAGAGTTCCAATTCTGTAACCGATTGACGCTCGCTTTTTTGTGACGCTGACGCTCCTATATCTCTGTCTCGCTCGTTCGGTTGCTCACCAATACATTCAGATTAGCGCGCGAAAGGCGCGTCGTTGCTATCTCGCTCACGCTCATTACAGACTGCAGGGGCGCCAACGTCGTGATTGACTTCAAACTGCGTGTCATCACTGTCCTGCTCACTCTCGTTGCTGAGTTCTATGCCACCAACGGCGCCTTCGATTTCATCTGCAACTTGCTGGTCGGCTTCTTCGACATCTATGTAGGTATGGTTCGTCCATGCCATCTGGAGGTGGGCACGATCCTCGGGCTTCGGGTGGCACCAGGTTGAGTCTTGCGGCCAATGCCGCTTTAGTGCCACTTTTTTGGAGGCCTAGGTTCTCCAGCCACTTTCGCAACTGGGTTGCGCTGTACTTGCTTAATTCAATTGTTTCCATTTAAATTAAGTTTAAGTTTTAAAAACGAAAAAAAAGTTCTTGATTTATTTCAGACACTTTGTAGGCTGTGTGATTTTCCAATGAAAAAAAAATATTTTTATTCACTGTTATCCCACTTCTGAAATTGTGGTATACGTCTTTACTTTTCGATTGTCGCACAAGAACTGATTTATTGAGTTTTCTTATTGCTAGCTTATTCTAGATGGTTACATGTATGTGTATGGATCTTATAAATGTAGATAACTGATTGTGAGATAACTTGGTAGTGTGAGGATCCACTGTGGGACTTATGTTACTATGACTAGGTGATGCCTACAGTTGTAATGAATTGATACATCAAAAACTCCTAGTATCTGGATTGGGTTGTGTTGGTAGTCACTAAACCTCGGAACGTAGTTGTAAACCTTTGGCTTGGTTGTTGGCCGATACGATCCAGCCAGGTCAGATCCAGACTCCACTTCAAATGTATACGATATTTCATTAATCTGTACCGTGATACGTTTCTTCAGGCTCACCAGATTAGACATGAGGTTTACCGATTTTCCGCGTGAATTTTTGCCCTTTACCGGATGAACATCGTTCGAGGATTCATTATTCCGGCAGACACGTTTAAGATGGCCCTTCCGGCCACAGCCGTGACATATTGCTTTACGATAAGGGCATTGCTGCCGGCCGTGTAGACCGGCACAACCCGCACATTGTTGTCATTTTCCTTTATGTGGTTGTTGAGGGCGCTGTGATTTGTGGATAGTCTCATTAGGCTGTCTGATAGCCTTTGCACTCGCTGCTGCAGCTTCACTAGTAGTTGCTTTCCGACGTTCTCATCCGGATGTTGATCACGTTTCTGAAAATGATAAAATGCAGCGATTTCCGATTGACGTGGACAGAGATGATCAGTTAGAATCTTCTCAATTTGGTCTAACGGTAATGACCTGACCTGGTTTGGAAACGCCAATGATGTCAAAAGATCGTAGACTGGTGCTCCGACCAATGTGAGAAAAGATGCTTTTTTGCGACCCTCGTCATTGACAACATTGGCAAGCAGGAACAATTTAAATCGCTCCAAATATGAGCCTCATTTATTTGGCTGTCCTAAATCAAACGGTTCCAAACTTCCAACTGTCGACATAATTGGGTTCCGTTGAGTATATTTAGCACTCGTAGAATCAATTACTTCCTTTTTTTTCCTCAAAAACGCCGGCTAATCCAATCTCTCCAAATTCACTAGGAAGCGACTGCAAATGTGTGTGTAAACGTTTGTAAAATTTCACCACAGCATGTATGTAATGACGTTTACTTATTGATGTCGATTCATACAAGTGATGTAAACGGAGTTTTTAAAACAGATAATCTTTATTTGTTCGACCGTATAGTCAGATGGTGAATTAAGAACTAAAAATACAGAGTTTGGTCTCGTATGTCGAGACCTCCAAAAGTTTAAAGTATAGTAAAGTTGTTTATCTAGTATAGGCTGTACTTAGGTTTGGTGTTGGGACTTACTTCTATAACGTCACACTTCCCTTCTTTGTTTTCGAGTGCGTCCTCGTGCTCTTTAACTCTATTCTTGTTTTTATATTGAACATATATGTTTCTAAAAAAAAATTGAACTTTGAATGTAACATAAATTGTTGTCAGAAAAATCATTCCAAAAAGTATTGAATATGTTATTATCTTAAATTTACTAGTTTCTTTTTGTCAAAGCCAGATTGCGTTTTTGGTTTCGATATTTGATAATACAGTAATTTTGCTTACATTATTTTTTCAAAAATAATGGGTGATGAAACATAAAATAACTTTGCTGGTTCGTTTAAATTAAAATATAGATTTTTTTTACTCCATGTGATGTTTCTGTTGGCCAATAAGTATGTAATTAAAACTCAACATACAGTCTTATTTCACCAGACGCTTGATATCGCATCAGCCAAAAAAGGTGTGACCATGCAACTTAAAGACCAATAATAATAAGGAAATACAAATGACCGTTTACATTCAAATTCAAATTAAGCTGTTAGGAATTCAGCAACCGTTCCTCAACATACCGCCGGGCCCTGAAACAAGGTTTCTGAAATAGGCAGGGGAGCCACCTTGGTTATGGGACGGGTCATCTCTCCTGTAGATGTCTTTAACTTAAGGGCTCGTACCACACCATCTGGTCCAGGAAGTGTCTCGATGATACGTGCTAGGATCCACGCTGCCGGGGAAGTATGAGAATCCTTCACTAATACGAGATCATTAGGCTTCAGGTGTGCCGATTTCGTTAACCATTTTGGCCTCTGCTGCAACGACGTAAGGTACCCCAGATGCCACCGTTTCCAATAGCCTTGCAACATGGCCTGAGATTGCTGCCAATAATCCAATCGGTTGGCCGGCACTTGGTCGAATTCCCCATCTGGCACTGTGGTGTAAGGTCGACCCATCAGCATGTGAGCGGGTGACAGATATCCAACGTCTGTATCGGAAGTGGTACAAAGAGGCCGTGAGTTGATTACCGCATCTACCTGTGCTAACAACGTATGCATTTGTTCGAATGTAAGAACGGCGTGACCAATTACTTGGTGTAAATGAAGCTTCACAGACAGTGGCGTAGCCAGAAAATTTTTCGGGGGGGTTAACATGTTTTAGGATCAAAAATATTGAACAAAATTCTAAATATGAGATATCACTTAGATAATGTGTAATATATAGGGTGTTTTATATTGAAATGCTGTACAGAATATAAAAATTTAATTTTATGGAGTGTATATATGAGCGTCTCAAGATAAAATTTGACGTACGATTTTCCATTGTTGTTTATACTAAGTTTAATTATGAATAAAACGTTTTTAATAAGTAACTAAACAATATTTACATGTAAATAACTGTTTGTGGAAAAAACATTTGAAATCGTATTGTATTGAATAATATTGATCAATTTATTGATAATTCCGGAGCATAAAAAACTGTTGAAAAACATAAAACTACGAAATCACAAATCGATTTTGCTCTTTTTTTGAGCGAATCTGTCGATAACTTCTTCCACCGTGATATCAATATCTCTGTTAATACTCATTAGAGCAAATCCGTTCGCCTATCTTCCCCAGTTGAATTTCTTATCCAATTTTTTAAACGCCTCAAAGTTGAAAAGCTCCGTTCGCTGCTAGCAATGGTCACAGCTAACGCTGCTCCTATCCAATCCAACGTTGTCTCCACAATAGGACTTCATTATACCATACACCCATAGGGTGAAATGGTATATTAAAGTCGCCAAAATGTATGTAACAGGCAGAAGGAAGCTTTTCCGACCCCATAAAGTATATATATTCTTGATCAGTATCAACAGCCGAGTAGATCTAGCCATGTCCGTCTGTCCGTCCGTCTGTCCGTCCGTCCGTCCGTCCGTCCGTCCGTCTGTCCGTCCGTATGAACGCCTAGATCTCGGAGACTATAAGAGATAGAGCCACCAAATTTAGAATGTAGGCTCGTGTAGTATGTAGAGTGATCGAGTTTGTTTCAAATTTTTGCCACGCCCCTTTCCGCCCCCGCAATTCAAAAAAAACGTTTATCTCAAAAACTATTGTAGCTAGAGACACCATATTTGGTATGTATATTTGCTTAGTAAATGCGCTCATTTTGTAATTAAAAAGATTTTGCCACGCCCCTTTCCGCCTCCGCAATTCAAAAAAAACGTTTATCTCAAAAACTATTGTAGCTAGAGACACCATATTTAGTATGTATATTTGCTTAGTAAATGCGCTCATTTTGTAATTATACAGATTTTGCCACGCCCCTATCCGCCCCCGAAATTTTAAAAACTCGATTATCTCCCGTAATTTTTCACCTTGTGGAATCAAATTTGGCACACTTGAAATTGATACTAATATCCAGCAAAATACCAAATTTGATCAAAATCGGACAAAAAATAGCCAAGTTATGCATAAAACCGTTTTTCCATAAGGCCGGAGTTGGCCGTTGCCGGGTGGGGGCGCTAGGGTGCTCAAATGCATGAGTGAGTGAGATACTAAGATATGCTTGTAAAAAGCATGTGAACAGAACTTTTTTAAAATAGGCAAATGCATTTGTTATAACAAATTTGAAATATTTGTTTTACTGGTGTATGGTATACCTAAGTCGGCGAGACGACTTACTTACTTCATTTATTACTATGGAAACAGTTGCCTCAGTAGCTGTTGGCCATTGATCCATTATTACTTCGACAGTTTCAGAAACAATACCATTTTCAACTCCTTTTTTAAGCAATTTTTCAGGGAGGATATTTTCAATAATTGACAATGTCTTTTTGTGTTTGACGAATCTGTCAGATAAGGAAGATATGAAGTGATCGAGGAATGGTATGAATATTGATTGGCGATAATATTCTTCTGACGAGCTGTGAACAATCCTGGGAACTTCAATTTTTTCTCCTATTGATTCAGCTAATTTTTCAGCATCAGCAAATACTTTTTTGAACTTTGATGCAACGTTTTCCCTGATTTCTTTCAACAAAACAGCCAAATCACCAGCCGCCGAAACAGCTGCAGAGAGATCAACTCTTTTCCCTTGGAGGTAAGAAGTTAAAGGTTGTGTAAGAGAAAAAATTTCGTGGATTATTGTCATCGACACAATGAATGCTCCACTTTTCAATGTATGTAGATAGCTAAAAGCATTTTTGAAACAAACATTTCTTTAAAGCAGATTACAGCATCAAGTCTTTCAGTATATCTTGTTTCACACAATTTCTTCAATCGTTCTTTTTTTGTTGAACAATCCAAAGTCTGAACAGCATCCTTGAGAATAGCTTCGCGTTTTGCAGAAGGTCTGAAGAAAGAAATGACCTGTTTTATCGATCCAAGACAATTTCTGATGAGAGGAACAGCGCACGCTTCACCAAGAGCCAAATTTAAAGAATGACTAGAGCAGTGGACGTAAAGTGCAGACGGATACCTTTCCATCACTGCAGTGGCACAACCATTCCATTCTCCACTCATTGCAGCTGCGCCATCGTAGCCTTGCGAAACCAAAAACTCCAGACGAACGTTTAATTTTTCACAAATTTCTATCAATGACGAAGCAAGTCCTCTACCAGTGCAATCTTCGATCGGGATGAACATTAAAAAATCTTCTTTCAAAACAATCTGGTCGCTAGTTTTTTCGGTATAGCGAAAACATAACGAGTATTGCTCTACGCCGCTTATATCTGTCGTTCCATCTGCAAGTAAAGTGCAGCACTTGCTTGCGTTGATTTTTGCAACAATTTTTTCAAGAATTATGTTCCCGCAATTTTCGATGAGTTCATTTTGGATCTGTGGACTAGTGTAAGTTAAAACACAATTATTCAATGTTGCTGTTTGAAATAAATGTTGCTTTAATATTTGGTCTCCAGAATTCATCCGAAATCTCAATAGAGATCTAAAGTTTCGAACTGAAGAAAATGCAATAATTGCAGAACGCACCATCCATTTTTTCAGAATATGCTAGCCAATAGAACTCGGCAAGCCATTTTGCTTGAAACTTTAGATTTCTCGGACCTCTGGCTGGAATTGCATGTAAATTTTCCGGATTCCAACGATTTTTCAAGAAAAAGTATTTCTCTTCATTCGTCAACTTTTTGTCAAAATGAATACTGATATTGGAATCGGAAAGTCTCGGCCGCTTTGTTAACCACTTGTCCATTTTCAGTTAACACACTATAACTTAGATATTAGAAATAACTATTCAATGCTTTTTTGCTTTCAACAATGGAAAATCTACGGCTCAAAAAGTTTTGATTTCTCGTTTACGAATATACATACATATATAAAGAGGGTCACACTAATCAGCGATCGAGGTGGCATCACACGCGACATGTGGCGCCAGATGTGCATGCAGCAGAAGCTGAAACACATGCATTCGCAATAATCACGTTTTGTGTGCTTTTATGTATTTTCTAATTTGTCGAAAACCACGAACTTTCGAAATTCTGAATATAAAAGATAACTTTTCGTATCATATAAACAAAAATGAAAGTGTTTAAATGATACTATGTATTAATCGAGCATTCTAGCAACTGAGTTGGTTTAATGGCTGAATCAATTTTATAAAAAATTAACCAATTTTCGGGGGGGGGGTTTATCCCCAAAACCCCCCGTTACTACGCCCCGTTCACAGAGCGCACAGCCGATTCCCATTTTCCTCCCCAGTGAGGTGCATGTGGCGGTATGAACTTCCAGTTGATGCCTTCAATCGCTATCTTGTCGTTGCGCAGCTGAGATTGGAGTACTTGTTCCATTTCGTTAAGACTTCGTTTGGCTCCCACGAAATTACGTCCATTGTCGCTGAATATCGTTACACATTTGCCTTGCCGTGAAATAAAACGTCTGAGAGCATCCAAAAACGTATCGGTGCTCAGGTCTGTTGCCAGTTCCAAATGTAAAGCTGAGGTTGCCATACACACGAAGAGACATATGTATCCCTTTTCTTTTCGAGCGTTCCTTCCCTTGTGTGCCTTTATCATGATTGGGCCAGCATAATCACAGCCTGTGTTTTCGAACGGAAATGCTTGCCGAACTCTCTCTGCCGGTAGTGCGGCCATTAGTTGGTTGCTGGTGTGTGCCCGCTGTTTGAAGCACTTTAGACAGTTGTGAGTAACCTTACGAATCAGATCTTTAGCTCCCATTAACCAGAAACGTTGACGAACAATGACAAAGAGTGCCGAAACTCCTGGGTGTAAATTATGTTGATGCTCGTGTTCCAAGATCAGGTGAGATATGCGATGCTTCTTCGGCAAGATAATCGGATGCTTGGCTGAATATGATAAACTCTAAATTATTGAGGCGACCTCCCACACGTAGAAGCCCAACGTCATCTAGAATCGGCGTCAGGGTACACAGCTTCGAGGTTTTTGGCACGCATCCTTCCTTATTGAGAGAGAATCCGATCCTTCTTGGGGGTGTTTTATGCGTCGAATGAACCGTAGGATATATGCCACAGTGCGCACCAGTCTCGGCCAAGAAGAAACACGACCAATAAGTTCTTCGAGTGGAGATGACTAGTTCGTGGTTTTTGCGAGAGTAACTAAAACTGTTGTTTTCAATTCCCTTTGGTACTCGTCATCTGAAATAGAGTTAGAGATTTGTGTATAATTTTCGTTACCTAAGTTCAGATGGCTGTCAGCCAGCCAGTCGGGACCCTTCCACCAGAGAGTAAACTGGAGTAAGTCCTCAGCCAGCTTTCCTCTGGAAGCGCAATCTGCAGCGTTCTGCTTGGTATTAACATGGCGCCATGAGTCTCTTGGTATTGTTTCCAATATTTCAGCAGTGCGATTGCCAATGAACGTCTTCAAACTAGTTGGCAAATGGTTTAGCCATGCCTGCACAATTGTTGAATAACACCAAGCATATACGATGGTTTCTAGATCCTTCCAAGCTAACTTGATTGATGCGATCAGCCGACTTAGCAGAAGTGCGCCACATAATTCCAACCGAGAGAACGATTGCTGCTTAAGTGGTGAGACACGTGTCTTTGCCGCAATCAGTGAAATCTCTACGCTGTCATCCTAGTTTACTATCCGAGAGTATACGACTGCTGCGTATGCTTTTATTGAGGCGTCTGAGAAGGCGTGTAACTCTATTCGTTTGCCGTCATATCCAATACGACGGCGTATCTTCAAATGCTTTATGTTGTTAATATCTTCGCGATACTTATGCCACCTGTCTGCCAGTTTAGTTGGAAGCGGTGAATCCCAATCTAGGTTGAGAAGCCAGAGTTCTTGAAACAAGATCTTGAATTGAACTATGACCGGCGCCAGTAGACCAAGCGGGTCAAAAATGCGTGATACGTCTGATAACACTTGTCTTTTTGAACTTTCTGCGTATTCGCTCATCTTTATACCATATGTGAAGATGTTAGACCTTGGTTCCCAATGTATTCCTAATACCTTGATGGAGGACACATCTGCGATCAAATTCGTCGATGTTGCTTCTTCCAAGTGACCGATTCCATGAATATTGGACACCCATTTTCCAAGCTCCAGCTGTGCTTGACTTAGTAGTTGAGTAAGTTCATCTTTGTTACGTATGAGTTGGTTTTCCGTGTTAGCTCCGGTCAGTACATCGTCCACATAGAAGTCTTCCAACAGAATCTTGGGTGCTGTCGGATATTTATCATTTAGGTCGATGGCAAGTTGTTCTAAGACACGTACGGCTAAAAACGGTGCACAGGCTGTTCCGTAGGTTAGTAAGCGGAAGCGTAAACACACATCCATTAGATTACGTTGAATACTTGGGCCCACTAGTAACTCGTCGTTTAGTGATCTGCCACTCTTATCCTTATAAGATCCATCGAAGACAATTCTCAATTTAGTACCAATAACCGGATGGTGAGGCATATAGAAAGTGTGTTTGTCCTCTCTGTCTCATCAAGAATGCGCATATGTCCTAGAGCAATGTATTCGCGCATGAACTTCGAATACTCTTCCTTTAACCTTTTATCTTTTTGAAGTCGACGTTCTACTGAATAAAATCGTGATGTTGCTCCCTGAAGAGTGTCTGCAAATTTGACATCCGAATTTTTAAATGGAAGCTTAACACCATACCTTCCCTCTGCGTCACGAAAGTGTGTGGAGCGAAAATGATTTTCGACTTTCAAATCGTCAGCAGTGGGCGGCAAACTGCCACTTAGTTCTTCTAATTCCCAAAATCGTTGGAGCGATGAACTTATTTCAATCGTTGATAACAGGGATGCTGTATTTGATCCTTGTTTAGCTGCAATTGAGGTGACCACCCACCCAAATATTGTGGATATTGCAATTATGTTCCCATGTTTATCTAATACTTTATCTCATGTGAATACAGACCACACTTAGTCGCTTCCCAACAAAATGTCCACATGCTTAGCGCAGGTTTCCAGTGAATCAGCCAGTTCTAACCCAACGAATACCTTCAATACGACAGGGTCGCCTTCATACTTTTGGCAATATAGTGGTTATCTTACCTAAAACATGAGCTGTAATATCTAGAATCTTGATTTCAACTGTACTGCGCTGACCCCTCTTGTAGTATCAGCCTTGATTGACGAATTTCCTGATACCATTATTCGAGATGGTGAGCGTGAGAGCCCCAGCGATCGTATGCAGTGCTCCGATATGTATGATAGCTCTGATCTGCTATCAAAGAGTACTCGACAGGTAGTGTATGACCCCTTTGAATTCAATGCAAGAACTAGAGCCGTGGGCAATATTCTCCTTGGTTTCCCTTGCGACTGTAGATGTACTGCAGAACGTGCTAAATAGCTCTGTCATTCCATAGATTGGACTTCCTTTACTTGCTTACTTTCGGTAATCATAGCTACTTTGGGATTAGTGCTCTTTTCTTCGGCTTGGCGATGTAGTAGCGTGTGGTGCTTGTCGTGACAATGTTTGCATCTATACTTTGACTCACATCTTGAAATACCATGGTCTGGCCTTAGACAACTGAAAGACAGACGTTTCTCCTCAGCAAATGCGTAGCGCCTCTCCACGGAGAGCGCCAAGAACTGGTCACAGTTGTATACCGTATGCTCCTTAGACTCACATTTAAGGAAAGCTCTTGCGTCTGTGGTAATCAATATCCGAGTAGATTTCTTAACGTTGGATTGTACTACTTGTTCGCACCGGCTTAATTCGAACTCTTCACATCGTTCTCCGAGAAATCTGAGAAAATCCATAATGGTTGGAGATGTCCCCTCACGGCTGTGGGACACCCATTTGCATTGCGACTCTGCATCTATTTTATCCAATAGAAGATAGATTACCCAGCAGTCGCGATCAGTTTGGCCAAGAGCATCTCGGCCACGTACAACTTCACTTGCCCCATCTGCAATCTTTCGTAGAACGGATACATCTGTCACTCTTGTTGATGGCAGACGTCTAAAAGCATCCAAAAGCGAGTTGACGACATGACGAGGTCGATCATATCGTTCCATTAGGCTTGCCCAAGCCGTCTCGTACGCCGCTCCTGTTAACGGCAAATGATTGATTAAACTTGCAGCCTCATCACAGAGAAAAGACTTGAGATATTGAAATTTCTGAGCTTTATCCAGATTCACCCTGTTGTGAATGGTACTCTCGAATAAATCCTTAAAGGCTGGCCACTCCACATAGTCGCCACCAAAAGGCCTGATGTGTAATTTGGGCAGCTGGACCTGTCCCCCTAACGCCGAACAGGCAGCTCCACCTACTATCATACTTTCATAAAACTCCCATTGAAGTTCCATCTGCTTGTGTAGTACCTGCGATACTACTTCTACTACTACTTTACTCCCTCACTGGAGTCCACGACCTTAGTTGCTTTTACTAGGTTAACTAATCTTCCCAGCTCCTTTAAATGCAGTTGTGCGGTTAAGTACTTCATTTCATAGTCTCCGTAATCACCCATAGGGTCGACGTACCCTTGCGAGTCTTGAAAATCAAACATATCATCAGTGGATTGATCAAACTCCTTCCACACGGTGTCGAGTCTGGTCATCATAGTATCCACTACATCCGCTGTGCAGTTCACAGGCGGATTCTCCGAAAGTGTAAACAGCCGCGTGAGGCTGGACTTTAACTTGGTGCGTGTTGCCTTTAGTTTCTCCATCTTAAACTTGAGTAGAATTGCTTATCCCCAACAGAATCCACATCCGGCTCGAAGGACCAATTTTATGATGAAACATAAAATAACTTGGCTGGTTCTTTTAAATTAAAAAAAAGATTTATTTTACTCCATGTGATGTTTCTGTTGGCCAATAAGTATTTAAATAAAACTCAACATACAGTCTTATTTCACCGGACGCTTGATATCGCATCAGCCAAAAAAGGTGTGGCCATGCAACTTAAAGACCAAAAATAATAAGGAAATACAGGGTCTTTTTTTTGTGAATATTAGGATTTACTTTTAATATTGGTAATCTTTTCTTATTAAGTTTTCGAATTCTGTCCTCCTTAACTTCTTGAGTGTCTATTTCCTTATTATATAAGAAAACCTCTGCGGGTGTTTTACATGTAGTATCATCAGTTCACTGGTGTTCATGTTTAGCTGTATTACAAATGATACACTGATTGATATTTCGAATTTCTGACGCAAATTTAGGTTAGACATCTTTTTGTTTGAATGTCAAAATTGTTTTGTTGATTCCGTTATGAATCTGGTCTTGATGGATATCACTAATAATGCTGCTAAATTCTGCAAAATTTTTTTTGTTTATTAAATTTTTTGCACATTTAAGCACCGTGGTGCCTGTTTTGGGGGCAATAAGTGAAATATAAACTCGTTGTAAAAGAGCAAAGTCGGTTTCACTTTCTATTAAAATTGCTGTCGTCTTTCCACAGAAATGTTCTTTTATAATGTCTGTGGAAAACTCTGTTGTCATGACACTGTAAGTTATTGTATTGATGGTTTTACCAAAGTATTGTTCTGAGGTTTTAAGATCTTTGTTTGATTTAATACAGATAACTTGGTTTTTAAAATTGTTAAGTGGTTTTTCTGAAATAAGAATTCCATGGTTTTCGTTTTCACTCGCACTATGGCACGTAGCCATTGTGACTGTGTCTAAGACATTGACTTCTTTATTTTAATGCGAGACAATGAGTCTGCTACATTATTTTCTTTACCCGATGTATGTTGTATGTCAAAATCATATTCGTTTAACTTGATTCTATATCTTTGTTACTTCATATTGGTTTATTTCAGATTATAAAGCCACTGCAAAGGTTTATGGTCACTGTTTATTTTAAAATGCCGACCGTAGAGATAAGGTCAAAAATATTTGGTAGCCCATACGATAACTAACAGTTCTTTTTCGGTGGTCGAATAGTTAACTTCATGCTCATTAAGGGTACGACTTGCAAAGCATATTGTTTTGCCGACCTGTGAAAGCACGGCACCTATCGCAAAGTCACTAGCATCTGTTGTTAACACAAATTCCCTTTTAAAGTCTGGTCTAGCAAGTATTGGATCTGATACAATTAGTGCTTTTAGCTTGGTAAAGGATTCCTTGTATGCGGTATCATTTATATTTATGACACTTCCCTTTTTTAGGAATGTTGTCATAGGTTTTGTCACCTTAGCAAAATCTTTAATAAACTTGCGATAAAACCGCACAAGAAAAGCTTTAATTTCTTTTTGAGTTTTTGGATTGGGATATTGAGATGTTGAGATGAGGATGCTGAATTGTTGAATTAGCTTCTTTTAATTTTTCGAAAACTTTTTGGAGACTTATTAAATGTTCCTCGAGAGAGGTTGAAAAGATCTAGATAAACTAGACAATGTTCACCTAAGATGTCTTTCAGCACTTCGTTCATTAGCCTCTGGAAAGTAGCAGGTGCGTTTTGTAAACCAAATGGCATTCTAATAAATTCAAAGAGACCTGTTTTAGTTCTGAATGCTGTTTTCTTGATGGAGTTTTCATGCATCGGAATTTAGTGAAAACCTTTCTCCAAGTCTAGAGTTGTAAAATACTGACATCTCCCTAGTTTGTCTAATAATTCATCAATATTTGGCATGGGAAATCTATCTGATATAGTTACCTCATTCAGATTGCGATAATCAATAACTACTCGAAACTGTTTTTTCCCTGTTGCATCATCCTTTTTTGGTACTACCCATATTTTAGTTCACTACAATAAGGTGAATTTGACCTTCTGATTATGCCTTGATTAAGCATATCTATAATTTGTTTTTTTACTTCCTCTTCGTGAATTTGAGGGTAAGGGTATGGTTTTTTATAAATAGGTTCTTCTGTTGTGGTGTATTTCATGTGTACATTTAAGTGTTTTGTCGTCATTAAATTTGAGCATTTCAAATTTTTTAACTATTGCGTTTAGACCTTTCTTTACCTCTAAATTAAGGTGAGAATCTCGAATATGATGAGAAGTAAATTCTTCAAATTCATTGATCTCATCGACTTTTGCTATCGATAGAATCTCTTCATATGTATTAGGCACAATATTTTGCATTTTAAATGAACAACCGTTTAAAGTAACCGTCTGAGTCTCGTAGTCGATTTTTGCTTTACTTGCTCTAAGTACGGGACCATATCTTTCAGAGAAGTTGTCGATATGGAAAGGCTGGAAATCAAAAAGATTGATCACCTTCAACATAATATGGTTGCTGAGAATTTTTATACCATTTATAGTTTGTATCTGAGCTTCAATATCTGAAAAAATTTTATGACCAAAACAGGTCTTTATTAAATTTACACTACTGCCTGAGTCAATGAGGCAGGTATAAATTGTTCCCTCAATTTTAATTTTAATAACTACTGCTTAGGTTTGTCGTCCGAGGCTGTTTGTCGAAAAATCCGAATCTTTATTTGAAAAACTTTCGGTGGTGTCCATCGGGACGTTGGACTGCTTAGACTGACCGCTTGTGTTATCCAATTGTCTGTTTGAATCAAACTGATTCTGCCTCGAGTTTTGATTACGTTTATATCTTTTAGTATTGTTCAAATAATTTTCATTATTATAATTCTGGTTAGTTTAACTCTGATTAGTGTTACTTTGGTTGGTATTACTCTGGTTAGTATTACATTGGTTAGTGTTATTGTTGTAATTTCGTTGGTTATACGAATTAGTGGGTGAGTTTGATGCATGCGAAAAGGCTTGACTTTTTGAGTTATGAGGCTTTGATTTATAATCGAAAATCATACATTCCTTTCTCTATTGCTGCCTGTCGCAAACCTAATATTGTGCTGGTTTCAGCTGTTTTCATTCTAACATGGAATTCCATCGGAATTTGTTTCGCAATAACTTGCGCTATAGCTCTATCCATTAATTGTGTATACATTCTCGTATTTGGTTCATCGATTTCAAGAGCTAACTTATCAAGTATATCATACGATAATTTATTTAAATGGTCAACTAGCTTACGAATTGATCCTCTGTATTGGCCTTTATAGATGCGATCTACCAAACCGATAATGGGGTCCAATTTTTAAAGTTGCTGATTAGGAGCTCTTTCAGTTGTATCCAGGTTGAAGGTTGGTTCCTGATGACAAGGATGTGGGCGTTTCCCGAGGTGAGCTGTCTGATGCTTTGAAATATTCGGGTCTGCTGCTCCAAATTCATTGTTGGGTATGCTGTCAACAATTGTTCAATCTGACTCAGGAATTGAGACAGATTTCCATCGCCGTTAAATCGTTCAACGTTGTTTAAAGAATACAGCAAATCTCTAAGGGCATCGGCTGATAGAGATTGTATGCCTTCCTGTTGTCCATGTGACATTTTGGTTTTGTGTTTTTGGTTTTCGTTGTTTTATTTTTTTTTAATTGTCTGTAAAAACAATTTTGCACAATTCCCTTTGGGAGAGTTTTTGCTTTTGTTTCTCTGCTAGGTTAGGTTAAAAATGGTTTTTATATTTTTTTTTGTTGTTGCACAAAATTAATGTTTACATATTTTGTCGCTTTTTCCACGGGATCACAAACACTAATTTTGTTTTCCAGTGTATATGGATTGCAGGCATCAAAGGATATGCAATGCCCAGACATATACTCTGTTTGTAGTGATTTTAGTTCACTACCTAGTTTTCCGATTGTCCAAAGGATCAATACTTTAATGGAATACTAGATTAACCCTTCTGAGAACGATGGGTTTGTTTCGCGGACAATATACAGCGGTAACTTTAACACAGTTACTTATTAATTATCCTACCGACTGCGCCAATGACGTTTACTTATTGATGTCGATTCATACAAGTGATGTAAACGGAGTTTTTAAAACAGATAATCTTTATTTGTTCGACCGTATAGTCAGATGGTGAATTAAGAACTAAAAGTACAGAGTTTGGTCTCGTATGTCGAGACCTCCAAAAGTTTAAAGTATATAAGAGGATTGTTATGTATATAAAATATGATCTGATCAAAGTATATACATATGTGTATATATGCATGCATTGTTTATAAGTGGACAATTGTCGCTGATGGGTATTTATGCATGTATGTAGATGCTTTGCTTTTATAAGTGCTTAGTAAGTATTTTTTGGAAATCAATGCTCGCGATCCGATGCATTGTTTATAAATGGACAACTGTCGTTGACGGATGTTTATGTTTTGTTCTTATAAGTGCTTATAATTGATTTTCATAATTAATGCTCACAATCCGTAATGTTGTTTATCGGGTATAGGCTGTACTTAGGTTTGCCGTTGGGACTTACTTCTATAACGTCACTATGTATATGTAAACCTATATGTATGCTTTTGTGAGTGACAATTTTTTGATGTTTTGCGTCAATAATTTCGGATGATAATTAGCATCCCATCCTCGTCGCCAGTTTGAAATATCTTCTCAGAATGTTTATTGATTAAGTGATACAGAGTTACATATGAATATCGCAAGTTTATAACGCGTGTGCTTGAATCCAATGACAGGGCTGGACTGCTGTTCGAGCTCAAGAATAGAGTTGCCAGATGGCTTACGTATGATAGGGCTGCATACACAACAGTAACATTTAGCAGATCAGATGTTCTTGTATTTCGTGTTGTCTTGCCAAAAATTTAAAGATAATATGCGTATAAAACATGGCATGAGAGATTTTCTTAATATTTTTTCAGTAAGAACCTTCTCCTAATAATAACAAATACAACAAAAAAAGAATTAGTGAAATCGGAAAAGGAAAAGGGGTTTCATTTTTATATATATAGATAGATAATACCATAATCAGAATTAGCTCACATTCCAACTCATTCAATCAGTTTTGTTTTTTATTATTCATTTATTCATTTGAATTTAATTTATAAACTCTTCACTCATTTTGTTTTGTTTGGAATTTTCTATAGGAAAATTAGGAGTTGAGAAGAGACTACAGCCGATGGGGTCTACATTTAAAATTTAAATATTGGCAGCATACCTTCATAATTTTACAAAATTCTTGAAAACGCCTCGTGAAACGCCTTTAAGCACCACGGCTTCCGACTCGTTTCTTCTTCATGCCGATGTCGTTAAGCGTCTCGCAGGGGATCGAAAAAATACTTTCTGGTTCTGCGCCAGGGAAAGATGTAATCCAAGGCCCTTTACAGATTTAACTTTGTGCTCTACACGAAACAGCACCCAGGCATCATTCTTTCCAAAAAGAATGTCCGTTGAAGCTACCCAAAGCAGCTCCAAATTGCTCCCAAGTCTTGGGTACTGCTCCTATCTTCGCCACACGAAATAGGTGCAGCAATATCATAGTCGACAGTAATCAGAATGGATGGAACATCCATGCTTTTGTATTTCTGTACGCGTCGCTTTGTACTTGTCGTTTTTCTGTCCATGCAGTGAAAATATAATCTATTAGTGTTTTCTTATTGAATTTAGATCCAATTAAAGGTAAGAGCTATTTAAATTTTATATATAACTAGCTGACCCGGCCATGCGTTGCTGTGGCTAAAGTTCTTGTTATATTACATTATAGTAAACAATCTAAGAGGAACAATAAGAGAACATTAGTCACGTAGTCCACTATGCTTTTTCACACAGATTTATCGTCAATTTACTTAAAATTATACTGAATATTTTCTATTGGAGCCAGTGGCGTAGCGTGGGGGGGGGACTGGGGGGCGCTGCGCCCCGGGCGGCACGTTTAAGGGGCGGCAAAATTTCAGAGAAAATAATACAAATATTTTGTTAATATTTAAACCTTTTTATTTTTATTGCAACTAAAAATTCATAGATTCATAGAATTTTGCACAGAATTTTTGAATTTTGCAATTCAACACTGCAGTGTTGCAGTGCTGTTATGTGCGCATTAAGTTCTTTTAATAAATCCGTTTTAGTTAAATGAAACGCAAATTTTTTTTTCGAGCAGTGTTCCAGAATGTCTGGACAGTTTATTCATATTTTAGTCTTAGCCTATACATCTTATATGTATTGAATACACTCTGCCGCTTAGGGCGCTGGCAGAGAGAGAGAGAGAGTGTGTTGCAGTATATATGTTTGTACGTATTAGCATATATGTACTGAGGGTACACAGTCAAAAGTGCTTACGCTAGCGATCCCACGCTCAGCGGCCAGTCCGCATAAGTGGCGGATCATATTACTATTATGAATGGGTGCATAAACATAGCAACAAAGTGTTGGTATGTTACTCTTACTTTAATGTTGAGCATATGACCACTTGTTATATTGTATACTCTACAATACTGTGGGCATATGCTCATTTGGCATACAACATACAACACCTCCCTTTTTAAAAGAATAGCGTAATATTATGTAGTTATTTATTTGTTTTTCTTAAATACTATGTTGTATATTTTTTCAATATGTATATATATATATATTCTTATCTTTTTTCTTTATTTATTTATCTTTTTTAGTCTACCTTTATGAACTTTTTGTTCCTTATTTTTCTTATTTCTTATAATTATATTGTTATTCTTTTCTATATTAATGACCTCAAATGGACCTATATAAGAAGATTCTAATTTATGACCTGTTTCATTTTTTAAATAAACTTGGTCTCCTATTTCTAGTTTAAAGTCTAATACTTTCTTATCGTTTATTTCTTTCTGTTTAATTTTATTTTTTTCTAAAAGTATTCGAGCTCTCTTATGCGCGTTTCCTAGTCTAAATTTAACTTCCTTAGAATAATCTTCTATATTATATATAGGTTCTATTTTATCTACGCTATTAAATTGTATTGGTAAGTTATTCTGTCTTCCAAATACTAGTTCATATGGACAATAATTATGAGTTACAGATGGTGTTGTGTTAAAACAATACACGAAATACTGTAACCATACGTCTTTCAACGGTACCTAATGTCTGGTGGTGGTGTGCTGTAGATATTATGTTATCTATTTTTAGATATTTGCACAAGTCAGTTATAATGGAATTTTTGTATTCTGTTCCCATGTCCGTAATGAACGTCTTCATTGGACCGTACTTCAGAATAAAAGATTCGAATATGGCTTTGCGACAGTTGTTGCACTTTTATTTGCAATAGGAATTGCTACTAAATACTTTGTCAAATCACATATTAAAGTGATTGCGTATTCATTCCCATTTTCGGAACGTGATAGTGGACCAATTGTGTCTACTATCACTCTGTCGAAAGCATATTGTGGAGTTTCTGTAATTATCATAGGTGATCTCGTGTGTTTCGTCGTTTTTGACGTCAGGCATTTGGACATTTATTAATGTACTCTTTTACATGTTTCGTCATGTTTTTCCAATAATATTGTCTTTTTATTTTTGTTATCGTTTTATTTATGCCTGTGTGACCTCCTTGAATTGGATCGTCATGAAATGTAGACAATATAGCTTCTTTTTCTTTTTCATTGTATATTTGGGTCACCGGCTTGAGTAGCGCTACTCTTAATGATTTTAAATTCTTGTTGCCCATATGTTTGAAAGTATCTATCGAAATTGATTCAAAGATCTTCTCGCTCGGTGCCACTTTTAGTTGGCTGATATTATATACACCGGCTTGCCATTCAAGCCTTTGAAAAAACTGACCTAAGTCTAGAATTCCATTGGAGTATAAATCGCTAACATTTATTCTCGCTATAACTTTTTTCCCATGTTTCAATAAACATTTCGAATCTGTCATTCGCAAGGTCACTACTTTTCGTACCTCGTCATTTGTTATGACTTCGTATACGTTGGGCTTAGAAGCTTTTTCAAGACTTTGCCTTGGCAATAGTTCTTATTTGTTTTCTGCGCAAAAATTTTGTTGTCTACTTTGGTGCCTGGTAGTGACTTTCAGGACTTTTTTATTCATATCAATTAAATCAGTTATTGTAATTCTGGAGCGTCTGCCACGAAATTATCTTTTCCTCACAGATATTCTACTGTAAAATCGTATTCTTCTAATTCGAGTCGCATGCGAGTTAATTTTGAACTTGGGTTTATCATCGAGAATAAATATGTTAAGGGGCGATGATCAGTTTTTACTGTGAAATGTTTGCCATATATATGGTCTGAAATGTGTAATTGCCCAATGTATTGCTGCTAGCCCTTGTTCAGTTGTACTTTTATTGCTTTCACCTTTAGTGAATGCTCTTGATGCATATGCAACTGGGAGTTGGAGTCCATTATAGTTTTGAGTTAAAACTGCTCCACATGCTTGCTTGCTTGCATCTGTGATTATACAAAATTCTTTGCTAAAATCTGGGTACTGTAACAAGGTTGGTTTAACAAGTTGTGTTTTTAAATACTGGAATGCCTTTTCACATTCCGCTGTCCATTCGAATGGGACATTCTTTTTGCATAATCTTGTTATATGCCGTGAGTATTCGGCGAAGTTTTTTATGAAACGTCTATAATAATTGCAAAATGCAACGAATCTTCTAGCACTGTCTGCGTCCGTAGGGACTGGATAGTTATTAATAACATCGAATTTTGTATCATCTGGTAAGATTCCTTTGTCGGTGCATCTGTGACCTAAAAATGTCACCTCATGCATGAAAAATGAACATTTTCTGGATGTAATTTCAAATTGTGTTTTCTACAAAGTGTAAAAACGTCTGTTAGGTTTTTAAGCATGTGTTGTTCAGAACAACCAATAACGATCAAATCATCCATATAAAGGAATGCTTGTGAAGGCTCTAAACCCGAGAATGCTATTGTCATCATTCTCTGAAATGAATTAGGTGCTATTTTTAAACCAAATGGTAATCTCGTGAAGCGATATGAACCATTGTTTGTTGAAAAAGACGTTATGTTCCTTGAGCTTTCCTCAAGTTCAATTTGGTGGAAACCTGACATTAAGTCAAGGCATGAAAAATATTTAGCTCTACCCAGTTGATCAAGAATATCGTCAATTCTGGGGAGTGGAAATTTATCTGATAGCAGTTTTTTGTTTATTTGGCGATAGTCAATTACTAATCGCCATTTTTTCTCTTTAGAGTCCGGAAGAGATTTCTTTGGGACCTATAAGAGTGGGCTATTGTAAGGTGAAATCGATGGTTCAACAATATTTTGTTCAATTAACTTTCCTACTTGTTTTTTAATTTCTTCGGTTTGGCTATGCGGAAATCGATAGTTTTTTACATATACTGGCTCTTCGTCCTTAAGTCTCAATTTTTGTTTATAAAAGTTGTTGGTTGTGATTGGTTCGGTTTCAAGTCCGAACACATCACTATACTCGGTGCATATTTCCATAAGTTGCTTTTTGAACATGATTGGAAAATTTTTCTTTAGTTTACTAATAACAGACTCTGTTCTATTGTCATTTGAAGTTTGAACCACATCGTATTTTGAGAGTGGTTCGAATTTTATTTTATTAATGCCTACTAGTTGGCATTTATCTGTGGTATTTAAAAATCGGACAAAAGTATTTTTGGTTTGGGCAATAGTGTTTGCAATATAAACACTGTTGGAAAACTAGATAAAGCTATTCAATAAAGAATACTGTAGTTTATTTTATGTTTTATATTATGATGTCTTTTATTTTCTTTGATTATATTTTCGTTGCAACACCACACCACTTGTTCACACTAAGACGGTTTTCAGAAGAAGAAAAAAACAATTTAGTGGGACCAGATGTAGTTACTTGATAAATAATCTCTATGTTAAATCACCACGTTAGAAGTGTTGCATAATGTTATTATTGAAATAAGGGTATTCCAATAGGCACCCCTCAAAAATAACATTATCATTAAGTTTACAAACATAAAAATATTGAATTCTTATTCTGACGTGGTTGGTGTGCATTCTGGGGAATATTGAATGATCCAGCATTTGCTGCAAGGATACAGGGAAACCCAGAGAAAACCTGATCAGATCATTTGTAATATACATAAAATATAGGGTTATAACATAAATTTAGTGTATGAGTATCCATTTTAGCAATTCAGTATGCGTTTTTAAAGTAACATTAAGTCAAATTAGATTTGGTTTAAATTCAACAATTCAGTTTGTTTCTTAAAAATTACATTAAGTCAAATCAAAAATTTGGTATTAATCCAGCAATTCAGTATGCGTTTTTTTTTTTAAGTAACATTACGTCAAATTAGATTTCTTTAGCAATTCATAAAAAGATTAATTGTTGATTCTAGTCTATGTGTAGTCCCAACATATCTCGTAATTCTGCAAATCGTCCAGCAGGTAGAGGCTTAGTAAAGATGTCCGCCAGTTGATTATCTGTTGATATATACTCAATACAAATTTCGTTATTCTCTATCTGTTCTCTAGAGAAATGATATTTTATATCAATATGTTTGGCTCTTTTATGACATGAGGTATTATTTGCTATACTAATACAGCCTTGGTTATCTTCATAAATTTTAATGGGCCTTTTGAGTTTAATGTTTACACTACTAAGAAGAGATTTCAACCATAGAGCCTCTCTTACGGCTTCAAAAAGAGCCATGTACTCAGCTTCAGTTGACGAGGCTGCTACTGAGTTCTGTTTTTTTGTATTCCAACAAATTAGATTGGAATCAAACATTTTAAATAAATAGCCCGTTGTACTTTTCCTATCAAGTTCATTTCCACCCCAATCTGAGTCTACAAATCCAACTAGTGTGTTTTCAAATGATGTATTTTTCTTATAATGAAGTTTCATGTCAATGGTTCCCTTTAAATATCTAATAACTCTTTTCAAACACAGCCATAATTCTGAATTATTTTTACTACTATATCTACTCAGGATATTAACAGCTGTAGTTAAATCTGGACGCGTACAAAGCATTATGTACATTAGACATCCAATAAGATTACGACATGGGGCTTTGCAATCCTCATCTGAGTTAAGCAGGTCGTAATTAAGTTTACTTGGCAAAGGGGTACTAACTGATTTACAGTTGTCCATGTTAAATTTATTTAAAATTTTCTTTATATATGCAGCTTGACTCAAATATATTATATCTTGATCCATTTCTATCCTTATTCCAATAAAATGAGGTATCTCATTCAAATCAGTCATTTTGAATTTTGTACTTAAAAAATTTTTAAAATTATTCATTCTTTCTAAGTCTCTTGTTGCTATTACTACGTCATCAACATATAATAATACATATATTTTATCATTTACGTCACCTTTGTCCAGGATATAAATGCAGCGATCTACTGGAGAGTTTACAAAACTACATTCTTTTAATGCTTGCTCAAACACTTGAAACCAGCATCGAGCTGCTTGTTTAAGGCCGTAAATCGCTTTATTTAACTTACAAGCATTTCCAGCATCGCATGATATACCTTGAGGAGGCTGCATATATATTTCTTCATTTAAAGGCAAAGGGGTACTAACTGATTTACAGTTGTCCATGTTAAATTTATTTAAAATTTTCTTTATATATGCAGCTTGACTCAAATATATTATATCTTGATCCATTTCTATCCTTATTCCAATAAAATGAGGTATCTCATTCAAATCAGTCATTTTGAATTTTGTACTTAAAAAATTTTTAAAATTATTCATTCTTTCTAAGTCTCTTGTTGCTATTACTACGTCATCAACATATAATAATACATATATTTTATCATTTACGTCACCTTTGTCCAGGATATAAATGCAGCGATCTACTGGAGAGTTTACAAAACTACATTCTTTTAATGCTTGCTCAAACACTTGAAACCAGCATCGAGCTGCTTGTTTAAGGCCGTAAATCGCTTTATTTAACTTACAAGCATTTCCAGCATCGCATGATATACCTTGAGGAGGCTGCATATATATTTCTTCATTTAAGGAATGCTGTTTTAACATCCATCTGATGGACTATTAAATCATATTGAACTGCTAGTCCCATTATGAATCTAAAACTAGCAATTCTAGCAACAGGTGCAAAAGTCTCCTCATAATCAACATGATATTTTTGAGTAAATCCTCTTGCAACTAGTCTGGCTTTATATTTTATTGGTATTCCTAATTCATTATGTTTAATAGAAAATACCCATCTACTACCAACGATATTCTTGTTTTCTGGCATTTTTGTAAGTGTCCAAGTGTTATTAATTTCATGGGCCTTTAACTCAGTCTTTATTGCATCCTCCCAAGCAGATTTATCATCTCTAAATTTTATCTCATCAAATGAGCTTGGAATTTCATCGAAAAATATATGGGCATTTAAAATATATTTGTTCAAACTCTCATCATCTTCACTATAAGATATTTTTGGTTTGGCGTTAAGTCTTTCACTTTTTCTTTGCGTTATTTTAGTATCAGTATTCTTTTGCACGCCATCTTTTGATTGATCATCTTTCTCACAATCCGTACTCTCATTCGGGATATATATTTCTTTATTTTCATTTATGAAATCAGTTTGTTTCCTTTTTATACCCTTGCAAAAAGGGTATATTAATTTTGGTCAGAAGTGTGCAACGCATAGAAGGAAGCATCTCCGACCATATAAAGTATATATATTCTTGATCAGCACGACGAGACGAGTTCAAATAGCCATGTCCGTCCGTCCGTCCGTCCGTCCGTCTGGATCAACGCGAACTCCTCCGTAAGAGCTACAGAGCTGAAATTTTGCATGTATGCTTCTATATAGTGCAGGCGTTGTATATCTCGGATTCAGCCGGATCGGACCACTATATCATATAGCTCCCATACAAACGTCAAAGTCACGAACAGTGACTTTTCACACAAACTTCGTTATTTTATCAGCAATTGTCATAAAAGTTGGTATTTGTCAGTTTGGTGTTCTTATTAATAATTGTGCCAAATTTGATCAAGATCGGGTGACTATATCATATAGCTCCCATACAAACGGCAAAGTCACGAACAGTGACTTTCTCAATAACTTCATTAATTTTATAGCTATAGCCAAATCAGCTTTTTTCCCGTCAAATCTGGCTTTTTTGAAAGTCCAATTGCGGGAAAAATACCAAAACAGCGGGCAGCGGGAATTCTGGATTTTTTAAAAATATAAATTGCTTTTTTCGCTCTTTTTCTACTGAACAATTTATCATTTTTGAGCGATTAATCGTAGTAAAATGTTATTCATCTAATTCAGTGGGAAAATACTGAGAACACTGCCAATTTTTGGGTTGAAGTGTTTGCCTATAAGGATTCTGGAGGATATAGCCGAGAAGTACCAAAACAGTTGCAAGGGTATACAAACTTGGACGTGGTCGAAGTTAACCCCGGCCCTCTGGTTTTATTTTCATTCGAAAAATTAAGCTGATCACATTCCTTACTGTCGTATAGGAGTTCTGATCTAACGCATTCCGTACTATCGTTCGGATATTTAGATGATCACATTCCTTACTTTCATTCAGGAATTTTGTTCTAACACACTCCGTACTATCGTTCCGGATATTCAGATGACACACATTCCTTACTTTCATTCAGGAATTTTTCATAGTTTCTTTCCCTACTCTCATTCGGGACTTCTTCTTCAGGCTTAGACGCTCTAGAATAAACCATATTTGTCTCATCGACAACAACGTCCCTAGCAACAAAAAATTTTTCTTTCACGACATCCCATAATTTATAGCCATTTGGTTCATACCCTACAAGAATGGCTTTAAATGATTTCTCATCAAATTTGCCTTTCTTTACTTTATTATGGACATAAACAGTTGACCCAAATACTTTTAAAGATTTTAAATTTGGCTTCCTATTGTGCCACATTTCATATGGGGTCATTTTATTTTCACCAAGTGCTCTGCTTGGAATTCTGTTTATTAAATATATTTGACAGGTATTCTCTACCGTTGTCAACATACAAGTTAACAATTTTAAGATTAAAGTGAGCTTGACTTTTTGCAGCAAAATCTTTGAAAGCATTGAAAACGTCCAACTTGTATTTTAATAAGTAAGTTACACAGTAATGTGTAAATTGATCTACAAAAATCACAAAGTAATTTTTATCGTCTATTGTTGGTGTAATTGGGCCGCAAACGTCTGAATGGACAACAAATAAGGGACGCTTAATGTAACTTTTGTCTTTAGATTGATTGAATGGCAACCTAGCTTGCTTTCCATTTAAGCAGGACTCACAAATTTCATCCGAAATTTTTAAATTATTTAGAAGACTGCTATCAATAAACAAATTATTATTCTTTATTTCCAAAAAGTTTTGCTTTGCTAACATGACCCTAATCTCTCATGCCATAATCGATAATTATTATTTCCCGCATTTATACTGTATGCTTGGAATTTTAGTATTTGTATGTTGTTGAACTTACCCGAACTTTTAACAACAGTGATGCCATTTTTCTTAATTGACACACCGTCTTGGTCAAAATGGATTGACATTCCGGCTTCTTGCAGACGCTTCACTGACATCAAGTTTTCTGCTGCCTCCTTGCAGTATAAAAACATCCTCCAAGGTGATGTTGTGGCCATTGTATAATCGAACGATTCCACATTTTGTAGTGAATATGTATTGGCCTTCCTTCGCCACAGCAATTTTTATTGGTTGCTCCAATTCCACGCAATCAATAAACAGCGATTCATCATTGATTAGGTGATCAGTTGCACCCGAATCAATAATAAAACCAAGTTGTTTTGGTTTATCAACTTGGTTTAAATTTTTTATCATAAAAGCAAAACCGTGGTTATTTGTGGATGTTGCAAGCTGAACTTGTTTATTGTTATTGTTATTGTTTTCTTTATTAGTTTTATTTTCTTTATTTTTAATTTCTTTTAAAAAATGAAAACAATCCTTTTTATGTGCCCTAGTCTACCACAATGGTGGCATTTAATGTTGAATTTTTGCTTTCCTTTAAATACCCTTTTCTTTTGTATTGTGCCTCTATTTTTAAACACGTGATTTATATTAGAATTGTGATTATATTTAACAACTGCCTTCATGACCTTTTTGCTAGTGTCATTGCTATCACTTCTTAGTTTAGTTTCATAGTCTAATAATTTATATTTTACAAAAGTAAGTGAAAGTGTTTCATCGGACAATGTTTCTATTGCTGTAATCACACCATCGTAAGTAGAAGGCAACTTATGCAGCAAGTACATAACTCTTTCCATTTCGGCTAACTTGCCACCCGCCGCTAATATCTCACTGACAATATCATCAAATTTAACGAAATGACTGGAAAGAGTTGTTTCACTTAATAATTTGAGTGTCACTAAGCGCTTATGCGCAGCTAATTGTGAAGCAAGACTTCTGCGTTCATATATGGCATCTAATTTTTGCATAAGACCACGTGCGGAAATATTGTCTGCCGCGAAGTGTAAAAAAGAGTCACTCAAATGTTGAACTAATATGCTTTTGCGCTTCTTTCTGCCTTATTCCAAGTTTCGTCCACTTCATTAGGCATTAGTTCATCAACAACTTTGAGAACGTCTAATTCGGCAAACAACTCCCTAATTCTGAACTTCCACACACCATATTTTTCTCCATCGAACGGTTTAATGTTGTACTTATTCTTTTCCATATCAAATATCAAAATATAACAAATATCAAGAAAAAGAATGAGAAAGAAAATTTTAAGTGCACAGTTGGAATTTCACAATATATTGAAATAATAAAACTTCTTCAAAATAGGCATGGACTGGGCCCATAACCTGTTGGAAAACTAGATAAAGCTATTCAATAAAGAATACTGTATTTTATTTTATGTTTTATATTATGATGTCTTTTATTTTCTTTGATTATATTTTCGTTGCAACACCACACCACTTGTTCACACTAAGACTAAGGTTTTCAGAAGAAGAAAAAAACAATTTAGTGGGACCAGATGTAGTTACTTGATAAATAATCTCTATGTTAAATCACCACGTTAGAAGTGTTGCATAATGTTATTATTGAAATAAGGGTATTCCAATAGGCACCCCTCAAAAATAACATTATCATTAAGTTTACAAACATAAAAATATTGAATTCTTATTCTGACGTGGTTGGTGTGCATTCTGGGGAATATTGAATGATCCAGCATTTGCTGCAAGGATACAGGGAAACCCAGAGAAAACCTGATCAGATCATTTGTAATATACATAAAATATAGGGTTATAACATAAATTTAGTGTATGAGTATCCATTTTAGCAATTCAGTATGCGTTTTTAAAGTAACATTAAGTCAAATTAGATTTGGTTTAAATTCAACAATTCAGTTTGTTTCTTAAAAATTACATTAAGTCAAATCAAAAATTTGGTATTAATCCAGCAATTCAGTATGCGTTTTTTTTTTGTGTAACATTACGTCAAATTAGATTTCTTTAGCAATTCATAAAAAGATTAATTGTTGATTCTAGTCTATGTGTAGTCCCAACATATCTCGTAATTCTGCAAATCGTCCAGCAGGTAGAGGCTTAGTAAAGATGTCCGCCAGTTGATTATCTGTTGATATATACTCAATACAAATTTCGTTATTCTCTATCTGTTCTCTAGAGAAATGATATTTTATATCAATATGTTTGGCTCTTTTATGACATGAGGTATTATTTGCTATACTAATACAGCCTTGGTTATCTTCATAAATTTTAATGGGCCTTTTGAGTTTAATGTTTACACTACTAAGAAGAGATTTCAACCATAGAGCCTCTCTTACGGCTTCAAAAAGAGCCATGTACTCAGCTTCAGTTGACGAGGCTGCTACTGAGTTCTGTTTTTTTGTATTCCAACAAATTAGATTGGAATCAAACATTTTAAATAAATAGCCCGTTGTACTTTTCCTATCAAGTTCATTTCCACCCCAATCTGAGTCTACAAATCCAACTAGTGTGTTTTCAAATGATGTATTTTTCTTATAATGAAGTTTCATGTCAATGGTTCCCTTTAAATATCTAATAACTCTTTTCAAACACAGCCATAATTCTGAATTATTTTTACTACTATATCTACTCAGGATATTAACAGCTGTAGTTAAATCTGGACGCGTACAAAGCATTATGTACATTAGACATCCAATAAGATTACGACATGGGGCTTTGCAATCCTCATCTGAGTTAAGCAGGTCGTAATTAAGTTTACTTGGCAAAGGGGTACTAACTGATTTACAGTTGTCCATGTTAAATTTATTTAAAATTTTCTTTATATATGCAGCTTGACTCAAATATATTATATCTTGATCCATTTCTATCCTTATTCCAATAAAATGAGGTATCTCATTCAAATCAGTCATTTTGAATTTTGTACTTAAAAAATTTTTAAAATTATTCATTCTTTCTAAGTCTCTTGTTGCTATTACTACGTCATCAACATATAATAATACATATATTTTATCATTTACGTCACCTTTGTCCAGGATATAAATGCAGCGATCTACTGGAGAGTTTACAAAACTACATTCTTTTAATGCTTGCTCAAACACTTGAAACCAGCATCGAGCTGCTTGTTTAAGGCCGTAAATCGCTTTATTTAACTTACAAGCATTTCCAGCATCGCATGATATACCTTGAGGAGGCTGCATATATATTTCTTCATTTAAGGAATGCTGTTTTAACATCCATCTGATGGACTATTAAATCATATTGAACTGCTAGTCCCATTATGAATCTAAAACTAGCAATTCTAGCAACAGGTGCAAAAGTCTCCTCATAATCAACATGATATTTTTGAGTAAATCCTCTTGCAACTAGTCTGGCTTTATATTTTATTGGTATTCCTAATTCATTATGTTTAATAGAAAATACCCATCTACTACCAACGATATTCTTGTTTTCTGGCATTTTTGTAAGTGTCCAAGTGTTATTAATTTCATGGGCCTTTAACTCAGTCTTTATTGCATCCTCCCAAGCAGATTTATCATCTCTAAATTTTATCTCATCAAATGAGCTTGGAATTTCATCGAAAAATATATGGGCATTTAAAATATATTTGTTCAAACTCTCATCATCTTCACTATAAGATATTTTTGGTTTGGCGTTAAGTCTTTCACATTTTCTTTGCGTTATTTTAGTATCAGTATTCTTTTGCACGCCATCTTTTGATTGATCATCTTTCTCACAATCCGTACTCTCATTCGGGATATATATTTCTTTATTTTCATTTATGAAATCAGTTTGTTTCCTTTTTATACCCTTGCAAAAAGGGTATATTAATTTTGGTCAGAAGTGTGCAACGCATAGAAGGAAGCATCTCCGACCATATAAAGTATATATATTCTTGATCAGCACGACGAGACGAGTTCAAATAGCCATGTCCGTCCGTCCGTCCGTCCGTCCGTCTGGATCAACGCGAACTCCTCCGTAAGAGCTACAGAGCTGAAATTTTGCATGTATGCTTCTATATAGTGCAGGCGTTGTATATCTCGGATTCAGCCGGATCGGACCACTATATCATATAGCTCCCATACAAACGTCAAAGTCACGAACAGTGACTTTTCACACAAACTTCGTTATTTTATCAGCAATTGTCATAAAAGTTGGTATTTGTCAGTTTGGTGTTCTTATTAATAATTGTGCCAAATTTGATCAAGATCGGGTGACTATATCATATAGCTCCCATACAAACGGCAAAGTCACGAACAGTGACTTTCTCAATAACTTCATTAATTTTATAGCTATAGCCAAATCAGCTTTTTTCCCGTCAAATCTGGCTTTTTTGAAAGTCCAATTGCGGGAAAAATACCAAAACAGCGGGCAGCGGGAATTCTGGATTTTTTAAAAATATAAATTGCTTTTTCGCTCTTTTTCTACTGAACAATTTATCATTTTTGAGCGATTAATCGTAGTAAAATGTTATTCATCTAATTCAGTGGGAAAATACTGAGAACACTGCCAATTTTTGGGTTGAAGTGTTTGCCTATAAGGATTCTGGAGGATATAGCCGAGAAGTACCAAAACAGTTGCAAGGGTATACAAACTTGGACGTGGTCGAAGTTAACCCCGGCCCTCTGGTTTTATTTTCATTCGAAAAATTAAGCTGATCACATTCCTTACTGTCGTATAGGAGTTCTGATCTAACGCATTCCGTACTATCGTTCCGGATATTTAGATGATCACATTCCTTACTTTCATTCAGGAATTTTGTTCTAACACACTCCGTACTATCGTTCCGGATATTCAGATGACACACATTCCTTACTTTCATTCAGGAATTTTTCATAGTTTCTTTCCCTACTCTCATTCGGGACTTCTTCTTCAGGCTTAGACGCTCTAGAATAAACCATATTTGTCTCATCGACAACAACGTCCCTAGCAACAAAAAATTTTTCTTTCACGACATCCCATAATTTATAGCCATTTGGTTCATACCCTACAAGAATGGCTTTAAATGATTTCTCATCAAATTTGCCTTTCTTTACTTTATTATGGACATAAACAGTTGACCCAAATACTTTTAAAGATTTTAAATTTGGCTTCCTATTGTGCCACATTTCATATGGGGTCATTTTATTTTCACCAAGTGCTCTGCTTGGAATTCTGTTTATTAAATATATTTGACAGGTATTCTCTACCGTTGTCAACATACAAGTTAACAATTTTAAGATTAAAGTGAGCTTGACTTTTTGCAGCAAAATCTTTGAAAGCATTGAAAACGTCCAACTTGTATTTTAATAAGTAAGTTACACAGTAATGTGTAAATTGATCTACAAAAATCACAAAGTAATTTTTATCGTCTATTGTTGGTGTAATTGGGCCGCAAACGTCTGAATGGACAACAAATAAGGGACGCTTAATGTAACTTTTGTCTTTAGATTGATTGAATGGCAACCTAGCTTGCTTTCCATTTAAGCAGGACTCACAAATTTCATCCGAAATTTTTAAATTATTTAGAAGACTGCTATCAATAAACAAATTATTATTCTTTATTTCCAAAAGTTTTGCTTTGCTAACATGACCTAATCTCTCATGCCATAATCGATAATTATTATTTCCCGCATTTATACTGTATGCTTGGAATTTTAGTATTTGTATGTTGTTGAACTTACCCGAACTTTTAACAACAGTGATGCCATTTTTCTTAATTGACACACCGTCTTGGTCAAAATGGATTGACATTCCGGCTTCTTGCAGACGCTTCACTGACATCAAGTTTTCTGCTGCCTCCTTGCAGTATAAAACATCCTCCAAGGTGATGTTGTGGCCATTGTATAATCGAACGATTCCACATTTTGTAGTGAATATGTATTGGCCTTCCTTCGCCACAGCAATTTTTATTGGTTGCTCCAATTCCACGCAATCAATAAACAGCGATTCATCATTGATTAGGTGATCAGTTGCACCCGAATCAATAATAAAACCAAGTTGTTTTGGTTTATCAACTTGGTTTAAATTTTTTATCATAAAAGCAAAACCGTGGTTATTTGTGGATGTTGCAAGCTGAACTTGTTTATTGTTATTGTTATTGTTTTCTTTATTAGTTTTATTTTCTTTATTTTTAATTTCTTTTAAAAAATGAAAACAATCCTTTTTTATGTGCCCTAGTCTACCACAATGGTGGCATTTAATGTTGAATTTTTGCTTTCCTTTAAATACCCTTTTCTTTTGTATTGTGCCTCTATTTTTAAACACGTGATTTATATTAGAATTGTGATTATATTTAACAACTGCCTTCATGACCTTTTTGCTAGTGTCATTGCTATCACTTCTTAGTTTAGTTTCATAGTCTAATAATTTATATTTTACAAAAGTAAGTGAAAGTGTTTCATCGGACAATGTTTCTATTGCTGTAATCACACCATCGTAAGTAGAAGGCAACTTATGCAGCAAGTACATAACTCTTTCCATTTCGGCTAACTTGCCACCCGCCGCTAATATCTCACTGACAATATCATCAAATTTAACGAAATGACTGGAAAGAGTTGTTTCACTTAATAATTTGAGTGTCACTAAGCGCTTATGCGCAGCTAATTGTGAAGCAAGACTTCTGCGTTCATATATGGCATCTAATTTTTGCATAAGACCACGTGCGGAAATATTGTCTGCCGCGAAGTGTAAAAAAGAGTCACTCAAATGTTGAACTAATATGCTTTTTGCGCTTCTTTCTGCCTTATTCCAAGTTTCGTCCACTTCATTAGGCATTAGTTCATCAACAACTTTGAGAACGTCTAATTCGGCAAACAACTCCCTAATTCTGAACTTCCACACACCATATTTTTCTCCATCGAACGGTTTAATGTTGTACTTATTCTTTTCCATATCAAATATCAAAATATAACAAATATCAAGAAAAAGAATGAGAAAGAAAATTTTTAAGTGCACAGTTGGAATTTCACAATATATTGAAATAATAAAACTTCTTCAAAAATAGGCATGGACTGGGCCCATAACCTGTTGGAAAACTAGATAAAGCTATTCAATAAAGAATACTGTATTTTATTTTATGTTTTATATTATGATGTCTTTTATTTTCTTTGATTATATTTTCGTTGCAACACCACACCACTTGTTCACACTAAGACTAAGGTTTTCAGAAGAAGAAAAAAACAATTTAGTGGGACCAGATGTAGTTACTTGATAAATAATCTCTATGTTAAATCACCACGTTAGAAGTGTTGCATAATGTTATTATTGAAATAAGGGTATTCCAATAAACACCATGCTTGATTTCTTGATTTGGGATGAAAATGCTTTCTTCTTCTGAAGACAAATCTTCAAACTTCAAACTTCAACAGAAGTGTTGAATTATTACCAGAACTAAATGTTATCGGTACATTATGGGATACGTTAGGTATGGAGGTCTGATTATAAACCAATCCTCTGAATTATTATAATCTAATTGGCAATTAAAAGTCTTCATAAAATCTAGTCCTATTATTCCATCGCAAGGGATTGCAAAATCTGAATGTAGTAAATGAAATTTATATGGAATAATGTATTTCCCTGTTTGTAATTCAATTGAGGCTAGTCCTTTGGAGTTAATTACTCCTTCACCTATGCCTCGAATGTGTATGATTTTATTGAATTGTATGTCATGAAAGACATCGGAATTTTCTTTTATAATTGAAATATCTGCACCTGTATACATTAGGAATGTAATGATTTTATTTGTTTGAACATTTGTAAATGATACAAAATTATTGAGACTTATGTTTACAGTATATATTTTACTTTTTAATTTCGAGTATCTGGAGGTGTCTGCGAGTTTCCCGAAGCATCTTGGGCTACTCGGACATTATTGTTTTCGGTATTGTTATTGTATCTGTTTTGGCTGTTACCTCGGTAGAAATTATTTCTACCTCGGCCATTACCTCGACCACCTCTATTTTTGTTTCTGTTATTGTAATTGTTATAGTTGGAGTTGTAGTTTCCGCGGCCATTGCCTCTACCTCTTTGGTAATGGTTACTACCTCCTCTATTATTGCGGCCTCGTTGAAATAATACTGTATTTGCACTTCCAGTCATTTCCGTGCTGCAATGGATATATTTACCCATTACATCATTGAAAGTTACAAAGTTTCCAGCTTCTAATATTACTTTGAGTTTTTCGTGCTCGCAATTTTTAATCATTGCAGAAACAGACTCGCTTGTAGAGAATTTTTCCGCATTGATTGGGTCTAATCCGTTATCAATAAAGGCTGCCTCCAGTTGCTTCCGCAAATTATCCATTTCGGTTGCATACTGGGAAGCAGTTTTGCCTTTTTTTTATGTTCATTAGTTTCGCCTTTAATACGTCAGGAGATTCTCCTTTTACATTTTTATTGAGCTTATTTATTATCCCTGCAATAGTGGTTTCATTTTCTACTTTATAGAGGATTGTGCCGGTTATTTTTGATTTTATAACCTCAACTGCTATATCCTCTTGGTCTCCCTTAGTTCTTTCCACAATGCGTAATGCAGTTAGGAATCTGTTTAATGATAACTTTTTACCATCAAATTCAGGAACTGAAGTGGAAACCTGTCTAACATATTGCCTGTCTAATTCCACTTGGTTAGCCATTGTACTTTCTTCAAGTGTTTCGATGTCACTATCGATATCACTTTCAGTATCAATAATTGGTTTGGACTCGTCCAAATCTGCTAATTGGCTTTCGTCAAATTCAGCTGGCTGACTTTGATCTTCTGGAATTACTATTACAATATTTCGTCTAGTACTAATATTGTTCAATCTTATTTTCAATGATTTTATCAGTTTTTCACACTGATGCCTATGCTCTATTGCTAATTTCTCATTAGCTTTGTTTACTATTGATAATATGTTATTATACTGTGTTGTCAGTATTTGAGCATGGTTTATCAAAGTTTCAGGTCTTATGACTTTATCTGAGTTAATACATTTGAAAGATTTTTCAAATTTATCTTCATGATCATTAATCTTTGGTGCTAACGTATTCCATTCCATGTTTTGTCTACAACATTCAGCGGTGCAATCGTACCAAAATTATTGTTGTAGAACCAAGTATGTCATAGTTTTCTTCTACTGCTTTTACCATTACATATGGTAATGTACTCATTACTATGCCCTTTTCTATTTTGTTGTTACATATTATTAATGGGCTTGCTGCACAATTAAAAGTATCTATATTTTCGTCTTCGAAATCAATTTTTTTTATAAACTCTTAATATTTACTCAATATTATCAAAGAATTTATTCTAAAGTTGGGTTCTCTATTATACACTTTTTCTACTATGTCTATCATCTTAAACAACATCTAGGTCATCTGCCCTACTGGAATATTTTTTCTTAAGGCACGTATTGTGCATCTTATATAGTTTTGTTAAAACGTTTGTTAATAAAAGAATAACAATTATTACAAGCATTAAGGTTATGATTTTCAAATCAACCGAGCCAGTTTCAACATTATTTATGACATTCGCGGTGGAATCCGCTACTTTAGATTCATATAATCGCGTTAGGGTGCATATAGAGAAAAAAAATACTAACTCAAGAATATATATTTTATATATATATTTTTATTTAAAAAAAAATTTTTTTTTTTTTTAATTTTTCATTTAAAGTTTTGTTTTTTTTAAATTATTTTTCTTGAAACTATTTTTCTAATGCTGCTGAGTTTTATTCTCAGCGCCAGAGACATGGAAAAATTATTGTTGTGTTAGTTACACTCGATTGGCTGACATTTTTTATTTAAACAATTAATTGTCCAATCGTGTGTTTTTAGTAGAAAGCCTAACAGTGGTTAGTAGGCGCAACCTGCACTTTCGTGCCTCAGTTTGCTTATTAGAGTATAAATCTATGGCATGTTAGGGCTTGCGCATTACTACGGCCCGCTTGCGCTTCTGCGCTCTTTGGCGCAGTTCAGTTTTGATGACCTCAATACGCTCTATGCAGCGTTGTCGGTCTTCTTCGTTGGTGCTGGCCTTTAGTAAATCCTGCTGCAGTCTGTTCTGGGTGAGCAGGCGTCTCACCTCACCGCCTTTTTGGGGATTCCCGTCTGCTGCCGGGCTCTGTACTCCTCTATTGTTAGTGGCCGTGGTCCATCGATTGGATTTGCTTGCAAAGCCTCTTGCAACGTCGGCAAATCCCTTTGTTCGTTAGGAACAGCGGTCTTGAAGGAGGGTTCCGTGGACATCAGTATCTTGTTGATGATTTATTTGGTTTCATATTAATGTTTCATATTATTTTAAATAAATTTTTTTTTTACTTTGGTTTTTTTTTCCATTATTGTTTTTAAATTCCAATTAATTTCTTCTTTTTTTGTAAATAATTAAGGAAACGTATGTGTGTGTTATGGGAGTGCACCTTGGAGCAGCACCCAAGAGTTGATAGTAGAAAAATCACATAAATTCCAGTATCTAGATTAATCCTTCTTTTTGTTTTGTTTCATTTTTGTTCATAGCGCGCACAGTGGTTCGCAATCAATTGAAAATACATTTCACAATTTGCACAAATTATTTTCGTGTTTTTTAGTTTATGTTGAAATGTTAATTAATTTATTTATCTTTATCTTTTTTTTTACATGTCACGGTCGCCATGTTATGTGCGCATTAAGTTCTTTTAATAAATCCGTTCTAGTTAAATGAAACGCAACTGTACTGTTCGAGCAGTGATCCAGAATGTCTGGACAGTTTATTCATATTTTAGTCTTAGCCTATACATCTTATATGTATTGAATACACTCTGCCGCTTAGGGCGCTGGCAGAGAGAGAGAGTGTGTTGCAGTATATATGTTTGTACATATTAGCATATATGTACTGAGGGTACATAGTCAAAAGTGCTTACGCTAGCGATCCCACGCTCAGCGGCCAGTCCGCATAAGTGGCGGATCATATTACTATTATGAATGGGTGCATAAACATAGCAACAAAGTGTTGGTATGTTACTCTTACTTTAATGTTGAGCATATGACCACTTGTTATATTGTATACTCTACAATACTGTGGGCATATGCTCATTTGGCATACAACATACAACAGTGCAGTGTTAACAGTGCACTGTTAAGATTGACACATACATACATAAATTGGAAATTTTTTGTGATCTCTTTTAGGCAGCCCTGCTAACAGCATAGGCATAAAGAGAGCCAAAAAAATCACAGATGTACATACGTATGTACATATGTGTAAAACTCAAGAGAATCTGTCAATAATGTACGACGACCATACGAGCAAAAGAGAAGCTGATATTATTTTTACTATCGCAGATATGAATTCCGCAACTGCTCGGCTCTAATCTGTGTAAGTTTGCGATTTTGTTGGGCCACGCGGACTAATGCATTATTTCTCTTTCCAAACTTTTGTTTTGTGCTAACAAGTTCGTGCTGTCTTGAATTTGTCGTGAAATTTTTGAACAAATTTGTTTAAGTTTAATTTTTTCGCTATTTTGACTAAGTAAGTATTAAATATTTATATTCAATGTATAATTGTATATTATGTGCAGGCTTTAATATAAATTATCATAAGAAATATTGATAAGAATTAAACATGTAGACGGTTTAACGCTTTGTATGCTTATTCAGCTGTTTTTTGAAAGGTCTTGCCGTTCAGCGTTGCCACGTCATTGCCATTGAATTCTTAAAAAATCCGGAATTTAAAATAAAAGAAAGAAAAATAAAGAAAGCAGTTTTCCTAAGTATAAGAACATTCAAGCAAATCTTCTAGTTAATATCTAAATATTAATGTCTTTATTACAAAATTTAAATAGTATTATAATCTAGAGAACATATAATATATATATGTATATATAGAATATAGAATATATTTGTGCCCAATTTTACCAAACCCTTGCAATGGTATAAAAACTTCCACAAAGCAAGATATTTTTTTTCTAAAATTTTATAAGTACTTTTTTCATGTTCGGATATATCGTGTATAAAATAAACTAGTTCTTTAATCATTAAATATTTTTAATTATAGCATTAAAAATGAAAAGAATAAAGGAAAGTGGGGCATTTTTCCGTAACAAGAGAAAAGCTAAGCTGGAAAACATTAAAGAAAACGAAGGATCGTTGTTAAAATATGTAAAAAGTGTTGTGCCTGAGACGTCCAATCCTCCCTTAGCTGTACATTTATTGGACAACACTGGACCTTCTGATCAAGAAGACATTGAAATAGTACAAGATCTTAGCACTGAATTAGAGGCTCCATCTGTATTTTCCGGCATGTTCATGAATACTTCCGAAACAAAAATCGATTTTACGTCAACATTGTCTCCTATTCAATGTGAAAAATTCGAGGATATTGGAAATTGGCCCGAACACGTAAATGGCGATATTCGTTTGTACCTTATTCAACAAGGACAGGAAATTGTTCAGAATATGAATAGTAACTTTGCTGAAACGTCAGCAAAATCTCGTCCAGGTCCATGTTCTTTGACATCAAAGGACGAAACAAGACGGCTTACTCAGGAATGGTTTTTCCGTACATTGACTAACGGCGAAAAAATTGTACGCACTTGGATGGTATATTCTCCATCTAAAGCAGCATTATTTTGCTTTTATTGTCGTTTATTTGAGAAAGTAAATGCACCCATTGGATCAAAATTTTGCTCATCCCATGGATTTAATAATTGGTGGAAGTTAAATCCTAAGGTTTCATGTCACGAATCAAGTGCACTACACAACCAAAATTATTCGAAATGGAAGGAGTTGGAGTTGCAGACTTCAAAAAGGACAGACTATTGACCAGAAACAGCAAGACATTGTTTTAAAGGAAACTAAAAAATGGCAGGAAATTCTCCTTAGGATGTTTGATATTATAAAATTTCTTGCCAAACAAAATTTGGCTTTACGTGGACATAAAGAAAATGACCCTACAATCAATAGAGGAAATTTTTAGAACTGGTCCATTTAATTGGAAAATACGACCCTGTACTTCGTGAACATCTGGTAAGATCGAAAATGTGTGACAAAATTTCAATCACTTATTTGTCGCCACAAATACAAATCGAATTTATTAAAGTTTTGGGAAATAATGTTCGTCAGCATATCGTCGGACAAGTAAATGAAGTAAGTAAGTCGTCTCGCCGACTTAGGTATACCATACACCAGTAAAACAAATATTTCAAATTTGTAATAACAAATGCATTTGCCGATTTTAAAAAAGTTCTGTTCACATGCTTTAGTAGCATATCTTAGTATCGCGCTCACTCATGCATCTGAGCACCCTAGCGCCACCGCCCGCCAACGGCCAACTCCGGCCTTATGGAAAAACGTTTATATGCATAACTTGGCTATTTTTTGTCCGATTTTGATCAAATTTGGTATTTTGCTGGGTATTAGTATCAAATTCAAGTGTGCCAAATTTGATTGCACAAGGTAAAAAATTACGGGAGATAATCGAGTTTTTCAAATTGCGGGGCGGAAAGGGGCGTGGCAAAATCTTTATACATACAAAATGTGCGCATTTACTAAGCAAACATACATACCAAATATGGTGTCTCTAGCTGCAATAGTTTTTGAGATAAACGTTTTTTTGAATTGCGGGGGCGGAAAGGGGCGTGGCAAAATTTTTGAAATAAACTCGATCACTCTACATACTACATGAGCCTACATACCAAATTTGGTGGCTCTATCTCTTATAGTCTCTGAGATCTAGGCGTTCATACGGACGGACAGACGGACGGACGGACGGACGGACGGACGGACGGACAGACGGACGGACAGACGGACATGGCTATATCGACTCGGCTGTTGATACTGATCAAGAATATATATACTTTATGGGGTCGGAAAAGCTTCCTTCTGCCTGTTACATACATTTTGGCGACTTTAATATACCATTTCACCCTATGGGTGTATGGTATAAAAAGGCAAAGTATTTTTCGATTATATTCCACAGCACTCCGGACCTTTCTCATAAAGACCAAACTAGTCAAGTATTAAGATACGTAATCATCGAAAATCAGGAAGTAAAAGTGGCGGAATCATTTATAGATTTCATTGAAACCAAAGACAAAACTGCAGAAGGAATTTCAAAGATGATTTTAAACAAACTTGAAGCTGATGGCTTAGATGTAAGCAACTGTAGAGGCCAAGCATATGATAATGCTGCTGTAATGGCTGGAAAGCATTCAGGAGTTCAGCAAAGAATTCAAAAAATAAACCCTAAAGCTGAATTTGTACCTTGCTCAAATCACTCGTTAAACTTAGTTTGTTTACACGCTGCCTCAGTTGAGCTAAGTTCAGTAACTTTTTTTGGCACTTTAGAACGTTGCTATTCATTTTTTTCCAAATCAACGCATCGTTGGGATGTTTTATCTGCGGCTACAGGCAAAGCTTTAAAAAAAATTCAAGACACGCGCTGGAGTCCTAGAGGAGATACCGTAAATATAACGTTTCACCATTATGAAGACATTTTAGTAACATTGGAAAAACTGACGGAGACAGAAGAAAGCTTAATCACTAGGACAGATGCTGGAGCTTTACTAACTATGATGCAGTCGTTTTCTTTTCTTTGCTTTTTGGGACTTTGGCCACCGGTGCTGCACGAAGTGAATGATGCGCAAAAGTATTTACAAACCAAGGGACTTGACATAATATTGTCCGCTCAGAGAATAAATGCTTTGCAGAAGATATTGACAAAGAAACGAGAAATATGGGCAGATGGCGCTGTAAACTATGCAAAAAATAATTGTCAAAAACTCGGAATTTCTTTAGAGCCTCAGAGGCGGCTAATAAGAAAGCATACTTTTGATACCGGAACTGGAGATGCTTGTTTGTCTTTTGAAAGTGAATTAAGGCGAAGGCTGTTTTCTTCATTGGATAGAGTTATTGTTGAAATTGGTCAGCGTTTTCAACACCTACAGAGTTTGAAGGATAAATTTGCCTGTCTTACGCCGGCTTTGTTATTAGATCTAGACAACAATACATATAATATCGACTACGGATTTCTCGAAATTGACGAGCAGGATTTCCAAGCGGAACGACTTCGACTGCGGTCTTTTGTTATTGCTACAGGCAACAAAGAATATCTTTCTAAGGCAGACTCACTTGAATTGTTTAAATTTATTGTGAAATCCAAGATGGATGATTCTCTGCCGAACATTATAATACTACTGTGAATTTTTTTTACTATTGCCATAAGCAATGCAAGCTGTGAAAGAAGTTTTTCAAAATTAAAACTAATAAAAAATTATTTAAGATCAACAATGAGCACTTTACGACTCAATAATTTGGCCATCTTGTCTATTGAACAAGAGGTGTGTGCTCTTGACATTGATGCTGCCATTAAAGACTTTGCCTTAAAAAAACTAGACGCATAAATTTATAAATAGAAACATGATTAGTTATAAATTATAACAGTTACTCCATTGTCTTTCAATAAAAACATTTATATTACATACGTGTTGTTGATTTGCATTTTATATTCAAAAATAAATTCTGTTCCTCTCAAAAAATTGTCTAGAATCTATATGTAAACATATGTAATAAAATACACCTTAAAATTTGAGTACCTAGATAAGAGAACGGCATAAATGTGTTCCGCCCCGGGCTCCCGAAACCCACGCTACGCCACTGATTGGAGCGACATTCAATCGATACCTTTTGTATATGTTATTGAAATAACACAGGCCGACATTTTTGAGGTCATGAAAAAGTGTTTTAAGTTCAATAGGTGCCCTATAGTAATTGAGGGGTGTACTTAGTTTTTGTCCATCACGTCAGGTTTTCGAGAAAAGTGCGTTCAACTTATTCAAATTGACCGCATTTGCAGCATTTTATTGTATTGTATGTATAATATAAACATAATATTATGCTAAAAACTGTTTTAGTTTAACATATTAATATGTATATTAAGTCTTATTTAATAGCAATTTACAAAATATCAAAGCGGTACTTCTCTGTTATTTATTTACTTATTTATTCTGTTATTTATTTACTTATTTATTTATTTATTTATTTACTTACGTCAAGTAAATCAGCAGTCGACGAAAAAGCTTAAGCTAAAATATAGATAATAATTAATATACGAAGGTAGCTTAGATCAACTAAACATCCCCGACCCGGTGGAGGTGTTTTATTTGCAACAAGTTGCCAGCAATGCCCCGATTCACAGCCAATGTTGTCGGGGATGAGTTGCAGCCAATCCAATATCCAGTCCTGAATATTTTCAGTGGTTCCGCTGTAGATAATTTAAAAGTATAGCGCGAAGAGAAGTGTCAGGTAGATGAGGAGAAATAAGGTGGGAAAGGTTGTTAAAAGTTTCGTGAAGAGAATAGTTAGTCAGATCTCTACTAAGGTGAAGAGGAAAAAAGTTTCTGGTCCGACGTGAGGGAACACAAAAATATAGCGTATCTATTAAATTGGTAGAAACGACTTCACCGTTGACTAGTTTATGGAGAAAGAGAATGCCAAATACGAGCCTACGGTTGTAAAGTGAAGGAAGATTAGTAAGAAGAAGTCTGTCAGAATAAGAAGGTAGGCGAAGACTCGGGTCCCAATTAAAACCGCGTAACGCGAACTTAAGGAATTGCTTCTGTACCGATTCAATACTACGCTGGTGAACATCATATTGAGGGTTCCACACTGGCGAGCAATATTCTAGAGTAGGGCGAACTAACGAAGTGTATAAAACCTTTGTCACATATGGATCATCAAATTCTTCTTCCCAACGTTTAATGAAGCCAAGAAGACTGCATGCTCTATTGACAATTGAAGATATATGAACATTAAATGAAAATTTTGGGTCAAACATAACGCCTAAGTCTTTGAATGATGGTACACAATCTAACAGAACAGACTTAATAGTGTAATGAGCTAGGAACGGCGACAAACGGCTGAAAGTCATAAAAGAGCACTTAGAGGCATTAAGATGTAATTTTTTAACGTGGCACCAATCACAGAACGCATCGAGATCTGTTTGAAAGTAATTTGGAAAGAAGGATCATTATATGAATAACAAATCTTGACGTCATCAGCAAACATGACCACGCGTGAATGAGCCAAGGCCATTCATTTATAAACAAGGTAAATAACAGTGAGCCCAGATGACTGCCTTGGGGAACACCTGACGTAACTCGAATAGTCTTAGACATCGAGGAACGAAAAGACACCTTTTGGGTTCTGCCAATAAGATACGACTTTAACCAAGTCAATAGTTTCGGGGAAAAACTAATGATGTTAAGTTTCGTGAGAAGTTTGACACTTTTTACGGAAGCCATGGTGTACAAGGGTAGTCAATTCAAAAAGGTTGGTAAGCGACGAACGACCTTTCAAGAAGCCATTCTGATAAGGAGAAATAGTGGATCTGGATAGGTGTTGAGGGGAAGATGTAATAATTTTCTCAAACAGCTTAGGTATTGCCGAAAATTTGGCAATGCCACGGTAGTTAGAAATATCCAAATTGCCACCCTTTTTAAAAAGCGGAATAATAAAAGACTCCTTCCAAATATCAGGAAAGCTACAAGTCTCATTCGATATAAAGAATAACCGAGATAAAGGCTTAGATAGGCAAATCGAACACATTTTAAGGATGCAACTAGGTTTATTATCAGGCCCGGGCACGAAGGAAGACGTCATAGATGACAAGCTAAAGATAATACAGTCTTCAGTAATACTAGGAAAAAACATACAGTTTAAATGTGGAATTGAGAATTGTGGGATCCGAAGCAGTAGTAGAATAAGTCGACTGAAAGAATTTAGCAAACAGATCTGCAATATCTGAATTATTATTAGCAGTCAGGCCATTAAGTCTGAAGGTGGAAGGTAGTAAATTAGAGCGTCTTTTGGAATTAACAAAGTAGTAAAACCTTTTGGGGTTCTTAAAAAATTCAACCTTACAGCGAACGATATAATTATTGTAGCATTGTGTATTTAAAAGACAAAATTGAGATTTGGCTACACAATAATTTGCATAGTCAAGTCGTGAACCAGTTTTTTTTTAAATCTTTTAACATTAAATCGAGATATTTTCTCGGAGATTAGAGAGCCTACGTGTAAACCAGACTGGCGCACTTGAGACGGAAGAGACCATCACATAAGGAACGCATTTATCAATTAGAGAATTAAGAGCAGAGTAGAAAAAATTCACTGCACAATCTATATCACAGCACTCAAATAGAAATGACCAATCAAAAGAAAAAATAAAGCTGTTAAGAAGATTGAAATTTGTTTTACGAAAACATCTACGATGAGATGTTATTAAATGACTTATTAACGGAATTCTAAGAAATTGTAACTTCAATGGTAGGGTGATAAGGATCTTCAGGCTTCACTAGGGGCTGTGTTTGTGATACAGCAATAACAGTGGGATCCGAGTCAAAAACAAGATCGAGCATTCTTTTAGAAGAGTTAAAAAAAGAATTCAGCTGATATAGCGGACATTCAAGTAGGCTATCAAGAAAAACATGTTGAGATGAAGGAATGAAGAAAGATAGATTATCATCAACAAGCCAAGAAACATTGGGCAAGTTAAAATCACCTAAAACTAAAAGATCTTTAAGACGACTAAAAATAGATCGCAAAGCATCTGCATGGTGCATGTAGATGATATCAGAAGCTGGAGGAATATATGAACAAGAGATATATAAGCTAAAGTTAGAACATGTAACTTCAACGCAAATAAACTCAACACCTAAGGGAAGATCAATCGGCACAACACTTGAGCACAGATTCGAGTTGACTGCAATGAGTACTCCACCGCCACGGCGACCAACACGATCGAGCCTTTAAGAAATAAAATCATTAGAAAGAATTTCATTATCCAAAACAGAGGAGTTGAGCCAAGGTTCAGAGAAAGCTAATATGTCAGCCGAAAAGGTTTGGCTATCACAGAACAGTTTCAAAAGCTTGGTAAGAAGTTCTCTTACATTTTGATAATGAATGCAAAGACTAGATGTTATTAGTTTTTTGAAGCAGAAAATAAATTAGAAATGTGGACAGCCAAAGGACGAGAGCGCTTATTGGGCGCAAACTCATGTACAACTAGGCCCTCTGGCCAAAAATTAGGGTCAACCACCAGAAATACTCATTTGGTGCTGTAATTTTGAAAGAGGAGATTTCGCGAGGCCTAGAAAACTTAAACTTTTGAATTAAAATCTTAGCAGGGCATATATCACCAATGTAAGCTGCCACAGACGACTCCGAAGTATCTGGAGCAAGCCTAGAGATAAATAATTGAGGCACTACAGGTAGTGCAGGCGGAGGAGCGTTGGGATCCGCAAGTGATTGAGAGCCAGCATGATCCTGTAATTGATCAGAGTTCCCGTGAGGGATAGATTGAAGTACACCAGGGCTTGTAATGGGTACTTCAATCTAAAAAGAAGAGCATAAAGAGGGACAAGAAGATGGTGTAGGCGAAAGTAAAATGAGAGAAGATGTAATAGAGAGTGCGGGCGACTGCTTATGAGGCAACTCAAGGGTACATTTCTTGGGCAATTCCTTAGAAGGTGGACCAAACTTGAATTGCGACAGTAAATGTATGCTAGAGTCACACTCAGACAGCTGTTTGGCCATTTTATTTAAAGAAAGAAACTTTAAACGAAGATCCCTGTACATTCGGCTAAAATCAAGCTGCTGACTGGCACAAGATGGGCAAGCCAAGCTCAGGCTTAGACACAGTCAAACCAGAAAATTTGTCGTAGTCGCGGCCGTTGAGGCCAGCACATTTTAAGTGAATAAGATTATCGCAGAGCCAACAAGATATTGCTCTATACTGATCGTCAGAACCGTCAGAATGCTTGCAAGAAGGTAGACAACAAGCCATTGAAAAGCCAAAAGAAACAAGGGCAAAAAAAGATATATAGAAAAATTTAAATAAACAGCACAAATATAATTATCGATAAAAAATCAATAATTACAAATAAAACAATAAGACAGCTAGAGTACACAGCACAAGAGAGAGTGCAAGAACAGTTATAAGACGAGCTTTGAGAGGCGGCCTTACAAAAGTGATGACGCGGGAGAGAAGCTGAGCACAGCACAAAGCAGAGAGAACAAAAAAACCACTAGCACTGATGGTATGATGGGGGCGATGAGGGGAGCAACTGCAGAAGCAATGACGAGAGAGAACAATAAAAAAAAATTTAAATGCATTAAACACTAATCACGAAAAACTGTTTAATTTAGCGAATTATGCAAATAAAACACAAGGGTGTCAAGCAAACGACACCAAACAACCACAATTAAAAATTGAGAGAAAACAATATATATTAATAAAAACTCAGGAGCTATGCAAAAACACGACCGTCACGTCAGAGAGCAGAAGCATATCTTACATTTTGAATATGGTTCTATATTGATTTAATTTTGGACCAAAAAGTATGCTATAGAGATTCCAAGAATTGTCTGCTTTTTAATTTTAAAGAATTATGGAACTCTTATAGATCTTACCAATTGTGTATTAGTAATGTTTGCAAACAAGAACTATTTTTCTTACACAGAATATTCCGAAATCTGATAAAAAAGTTAAAAATTTTGTTTTAAACTTTCTATAATATACTTTTGGGTGCCCATTTTCCGACCGCAGATTCCCTGACAAAAACCAAGTATGCAGTGAGAATCAGCGTACCCGAATTAATTAAGAACACCTCTCAAGTTAACGTCAACAAAAGTCATGTCGGCCTGTGTAATCGATAGTTAGAACAATCTACTAATTAAAACCTAAAATACAATACCATATGCTTGAAAAATTAGAACATTCGTAATGTAATACCATGATACTGTTATGTTAAAATGCACCTATGTATGTAGGTATGAAACACAATGGTCGTGAATTAACGACTGATTAATACTAGTGCGCGTTTTTCGACAACAATGTTGCGACCGATATCGTTATACATTTGGGAGCATAAGCCACGACGAGCCAAAAACGTTTTAATTCCGCTAAGAATGTCTCTGTTCTGAGATCAGTGGCTAGCTCCAGATGAAGAGCTGAAGTAATCATACATACAAACAGGCAAATGTAGCCTTTTCCTTCCTAGGGTTTCGTACCATGTGAACCTTTAGCAAATTAGGCCCAGCATAGGTCGTATCCAGTATGCTCAAATGGAAAGACTGCCGGCAATTCGGCCATAAACTGTTGTGCAGTATGATGGCGCAGTCTAAAACAGTTTAAACATGCACCAATGATCCAATATTTCTGGCGAATTATAACAAACATGGCTGAAACTCCAGGATGAAGATTGACTGGATGTTCATGCTTCAGCAGCAATTTCACAAGACGATGGTGCTTCGGCAAAACTACTGGGTGCTTGGCGTCTGCAGGCAGTTGCGACCTTTCTAAACGTCCACCCACACGCATAATTCCATCTTCGTCAACGAAGGAAGATAGTTTGCTTAAAGTTGATCGACGCTCCAAAAGCTGCTTCCTCAAGAGCAGCTGTCTATCGTCATTGAATCGATTTTGTGCCTGTCGTAGGCAAAACTTCTTTACTTTGGTAATTTCATCAAACTTTAGAGGTCTAGAATATTTAGGTAATTTCATTAAACCTTAGAGGTCTTGAATATTTATACTTGCTTGATTTGATTCTATGAACAAATCGAACAACTCGAATCAGCCTGGTCCAAGATGATATTCTTTCGAGAAGTACATCAAATGGGGAATCTTTAATATCCTTGGAAATATTTGTCAAGATTTTGGTTTTGAACTCGAGTTCTGCTGCTGGCTTGCTGAGTATATACTCAATCGCGCAGCCAAGATGGTCCATTCCACCATAAATCGAAGTTCATTAATTCACTCGCTAGCATGCCTCGTGATGCACAATCCCTAGGATTTGCCATAGTGCTGACATGTCTCCAAGCGCTACGTAGTATGGTCTCTACTATTTCTGGCGTGCGATTGACAACAAATGTTTTAAGCTTACAGGGTTGATGCGAAAGCCATGCAAAACGATTGAAGAATCTGTCCATGCGTATATCTTAGCATCCTTCTGGCGTAGACCAGACTTTACTGCTTGGAATAAACGAGCTAACAGTAGAGTGGCCGCGATTTTTGCTTTAATGGTGATTCTTTTGTTTTAGCGGCAATGAGTGCCACTCCTTCCATTTAGATATGTCACACGGTTGTAAATAACAGCAGAGTAAGCCTTTAACAAAGCATCTGAAAATCCATGCAGTTTGATGACATCGTGTTGATTGTCTACAAATCGTGGTATCTTCAGTGGTACCTTAACGCGAAAAAGTACGCGATTGCCTATTCAATAGTAGGCCAGAACTATCGACTACTAACTTTGAGGTTAATAATTATTTGCCACCGAATTATGATGAATAATTAACCACTGTGTTTAATCTCTCATATGAACTTAACTTTACTTCTACAACAACTGTTCTGAACTGTGTCACACGTCTTGATCGTTCGTTTTCTTGCTTATTACCTAAATTTCAATACTTATGCAAATACGCAGGTCTTATAGGTTTATAATATGAGACAGAGACAGAGAGGAATTTGGCGCGAGCAAATTCCAGAAAAACTTATAAAATACAAAAACAAAAGCATTGTAAGATGTGAAAGATTACACAGGCCGACATGATTTTTGCTGACGTTAACTTGACAGGTGTTCTTAACTAATTCGGGTACGCTGATTCTCACTGCATCTGTCCATCACGTCCAGATTCTGTGAAATCAGGGGATCTGGCGTCGGAAAATGGGCACCGAAAAGTATACTTCAGAAAGTTTCAAATACAATTTTTAACTTTTTAATCAGTTTTCGAAATATCCTGTGTAAGAAAAATAGCTCTTATTTGCAAACATTACTAACAATCAATTGGTAAGATAAGAGTTCCATAATTCTTTAAAATTAAAAGGCAGACAATTCTTGGAATCTCTATAGCATACTTCTTGCTTTAAAATTAAATCCATATAGAACCATATCCAAAGTGTAAGATATTATGCTTTATAACAAAGAAGTAACGCATTGATATTTTGTAAAAACGCATTGATCAAAAAAAAAAAAAAAAACCCTTTTTCTATGTGGTACATTATACCGTATATGAAATAACAGGTCGCGATATTAGTTTGGTAAGGCGAAGCTCTTACACTAATTTTTCATAGCGCCTAAGGGTATGCACAAAAAGGTGGTCTTCGGTTTTGTAGGCTTTACCAACTTTTTTCGCTTCATTTGGTTGTTACAATTCCCAACCAATTCTAACGTTGAAGACGTGGTATGGCTATTGCAATTCCGGAGTTCTTTAGCAAAGTCTGCTGATGAAAGAACTTGGTAGTTCTTGGAATAGCTATACAGACAACCTGCTCACCTTTTTTTGTGTTGCCTTTGAAATAATCTTCTTTTGGAAGATTGACCTCGAGCCGGCTAAACTGCAAGGTTTGATTTAAATTTCAATAGGTCGTAATCTAACCAGATAACACCAACGGAAGGCATGCCGTTACTTTGGAATTTTTATTCCAAAAAAACCCTTTTTCTATGTGGTACAATATACCGTATATGAAATAACAGGTCGTGATATTAGTTTGGTAAGGCGAAGCTCTTACACTAATTTTTCATAGCGCCTAAGGGTATGCACAAAAAGGTGGTCTTCGGTTTTGTAGGCTTTACCAACTTTTTTCGCTTCATTTGGTTGTTAAAATTCCCAACCAATTCTAGCGTTGAAGACATGGTATGGCTATTGCAATTCCGGAGTTCTTTAGCAAAGTCTGCTGATGATAGAACTTGGTAGTTCTTGAAATAGCTATACAGACAACCTGCTCACCTTTTTTTTGAGTTGCCTTTGAAATAATCTTCTTTTGGAAGATTGACCTCGAGCCCGCTAAACTGCAAGGTTTGATTTAAATTTCAATAGGTCGTAATCTAACCAGATAAAACTGTTTTTAGGATGATATTATGTTTATATTATATAATAAATATAATAATAAAATACTGCAAATGCGGTCAATTTGAATAAGTTGAACGCACTTTTCTCGAAAACGTGACGTGATGGACAAAGACTAAGTACAGGGCCGAGTTCAGCACCCCTTAATTACTATAGGGCGCCTATTGAACTTAAAACACATTTTCATGTCCTCAAAAATGTCGGCCTGTGTTATCAGTAATTAGAACTTAAGCATAATGTTTAGCTTTAAGTAGCGTTAAGGACACTAGCCATAGGACTCCATGTAATTGACTCCCTACCATACCGGGCTTGCGGGCCCAAATAAATCACTTCAAGTCAAACCTTGCTTTCGCATTTCATGGCGATACTGCCTTTTGTTTCAAAAATAAGTAAGTAAGTCGTCTCGCCGACTTAGATATACCATACACCAGGAAAACAAATATGTCAAATTTTAATAACAAATGCATTTACGTTTTTATACCCTTGCAATAGGGGTATATTAATTTTGGTCAGAAGTGTGCAACGCATAGAACCGACCATATGAAGTATATATATTCTTCATCAGCACGACGAGACGAGTTCAAATAGCCATGTCCGTCCCTTCGTCCGTCCTCCTAGACCGTTGCACTTAGGCTTGTATATACTGCAGGGTTTGTATATCTCAGATTCAGCCGGATCGGACCACTATATCATATAGCTCCCATACAATCCTCAAAGTCACGAACAGTGACTTTTCTCAATAACTTCGTTACTTTTTAAGCTATTGTCGTAAAATTAAATAGAAGTAAGTTTATTGTAGCTATAAACGACTAATCCAAATTTGGTCAAGATCGGATGACTATATCATATACCTCCCATAGAAACGATCGGTCGGTTCGTTACTTTTAATGCGATTGCTTTCAAATTAAACATTTGATAGTTAAATATACCTGTTAATGACTGTCCCGATTTTGGTAAAGATCGGGTGAAATTCAAGTGTTTCAAGTTTGATTACAAAAGGTAAAAAATTACGTGAGATAATCGAGTTTTCCAAATTACGGGTGCGGAAAGAGGCGTGGCAAAATCTTTGCATATAAAAATGAAGTAAGTAAGTCGTCTCGCCGACTTAGGTATACCATAAACCAGTAAAACAAATATTTGAAATTTATAATCACAAATGCATTTTCGTTTTTTTTTCAAAAATTCTGATTACATGCTTTTTAGAAGCATATCTCAGTATCTCGGTCACGCAAGCTTACAAGCACCTTAGCGCCCCCACCAGCCAACGGCCAACTGAAAAAATGTTTATATGCATAACTTCGCTATTTTTACTCCGATTTTGATCAAATTTGGTATTTGTATTAAATTAAAGAGTGCCAAATTTGATTACAAAAGGTAGAAAATTACGTGAGATAATCGAGTTTTCCCAAATTATATGCGCATTTATTAAGCAAACACACAATTTGGTGTCTCTAGCTATTATAGTCTTTAAGAAAATCAAATTTGTTTAAATTTCGTGGGCGGAGGGGGGCGTGTCAAAAATTTGAAATAAACTTGACCACCGTAGGTAATACACGAGTCTACGTACCAAATTTGGTGACTCTAGCTCTTATAGTCCCTGAGATCTACGTGTTCATACGGACAAACCGACGGACGGACGGACGGACATGTCTTTATCGACTCGTCTATTAATCCCGATCAAGAATATATATACATTATAGGGTCGGAAAAGCTTCCTTCTGCCTGTTACATAAATTTTGGCGACTTTCACCCTTTGGGTGTATGGTATAAAAAATAGGCGGAAATAAAAATAAATAAATATAAAAGTCCTTGCCATAAAAATAAGGCAAAATTTAAATACCGATGCCCAGGACCATCCCCCAAATAAAGCGTCGAGGTGGTCATCTCGTCCGATTAAGAAAGCAACGCGCGGCTCAAGTAAACAGCGACCCACCATCACCGTGGGCAGAGGCATGCCGAATTTGTGTTAGAATATGCCGCCTAGAAGCACAGCAGTAACAACAAAAAGAGGCAAAGCAATAACAACAGCAGAACCTACAGAAGCAGAACCAAGAGCAGCAGAAGCGAGAGCAGCATTTAAAAAAAAATATATATAACAAATTTCAATTTAATAAAACATAGTGCTAGCACAAGCACCTTTTGAGTCGATTTTGGCGCTGCCACTATAAACTAATGTAAATACAAAACAAAAAATTTTCAAACAGAAGAAATAAAAAGTAAAAAAAACCAGAGGGCAGGGTTTTACTTCGACCGCGTCAAAGTTTATATACCCTTGCAACTATTTTGGTAACTCTTTCCTTACCCATAGCCATCAAAGTGTAAAAACGTTTCATCAAAAGTGTAATGTCTGCGAAAAAACGTCCTACAATCTTAGCATTGGAAATAACGAAGTTATTGATCAAAATCACTGTTTTCCACCGATCGTTTCTATGGGAGCTATATGATATTGTCACCCGATCGTTACTAAATTCGGCTTTCGCGTCGAAAGTACCGAAGTTATTGGCAAAAGTCACTGTTTTCGACCGATTGTTCTTATGGGTACTATATGATATCAATTTTGGCACAGTCGTTAGTATGTGTTAAAAACTCACCACTATATAAAATTTCACGAGAATAGCTGAGAAAATAACGAAGTTTTTGAGAAAAATCACTGTTCGTGACTTTGCCGTTTGTATGGGAGCTATATGACATAGTGGTCCGATCCGGCTGAATCTGAAATATACAACCCCTGCAGTAAATACAATCCTACGTACAAAATGCCTGTAGCTCCTACAGTCTAGGAGGAGTTCGCGTTGATCCAGATGGACGGAGGGACATGGCTATTTGAACTCATCTCGTCGTGCTGATTAAGAATATATATAGTTTATATGGTCGGAGATGGTTCCTTCTATGCGTTGCACACTTCTGACCAAAATTAATATACCCTTTTTGCAAGGGTATAAAAACCTCGAAATGTAGCATTAAGCTAGAATACCTTCAAACGTTTGCACAATTCAAAGAAATATTCCTAAAACAACATAAAAAATTATTACGCCCAGGAATCGAAAAAATAATTAATTTGTTTAAAGAAAAATATTATTTCCCCGATTGTCAAAACCTAATTCAAAGAATTATTAATGAATGCTCAGTATGCAATATCGCAAATACAGAAAATAGAAATACAAAACTAACTTTGGAACAACACCAGAAACTTTCAATATCAGAGAAAAATACGTCATTGACTTTTACATGATCGACACAAAACTGACAAATACCAACTTTCATGAGAATAGCTATGAAAACTAAGAAAATCACGATCTTTAAGACGACTAAAAATATTTCGCAAAGCATCAGCATGGTGCATGTAGATCATCATATTACAAGCTGGAGGAATGTATGAACCAGAGATATATAAGCTAAAGTTAGAACATGTAACTTCGACACAAATGAACTCAACACATAAGGGGAGATCAATCGGCACAACACTTGAACACAGATTCGAGTTGACAGCAATGAGTACTCCACCGCCACGACGACCAACACGATCATGCCTATAAGAAATAAAATTATTAGAAAGAATTTCATTATCCAAAACAGAGGAGTTGAGCCAAGTTTCAGAGAAAGCTAATATGTCAGCCGAAAAGGTTTGGCTATCACAGAATAGTTTCGAGAGCTTGGTAAGAAGTCCTCTTACATTTTGATAATGAATGCAAAGACTAGATGTTATTAGTTTTTTGAAGCAGAAGATACATTCGGAATGTGGACAGGCAAAGGACGGGAGCGCCTATTGGCCGCAAACTCGTGTACAACTAGGACCTGAATTGCGACAGTAAATGTATGCTAGAGTCACACTCGTTAGACAGCTGTTTGGCCATTTTATTTAAAGAAAAAAACTTTAAACGAAGATCCCTGTACATTCGGCTAAAATCAAGCTGCTGGCTGGCACAAGATGGGCAAGTCCAACGCATTAAGCCAAGCTCAGGCTTAGACACAGTCAAAACAAAAAATTTGTCGTAGTCGCGGCCGTTGAGGCCAGCACATTTTAAGTGAATAAGATTATCGCAGAGCCAACAAGATATTGCTCTATACTGATCGCCAAACCGGTCAGAATGCTTGCAAGTAGGTAGACAACAAGCCATTGATGGTATGATGGGGGCGATGAGGGGAGCAACTGCAGAAGCAATGACCAGAGAGAACAATAATAAAAAAAAAATTTCAATGCACCAAACACTAATCACAAAAATGAAAAATAAAAATAAACTGTTTAATTTTGCGAAATTATGCAAATAAAACACAAGGGTGTCAAGCAAACGACACCAGCGAAAGCGAAAACAAACAAGCACAATTAAAAATTGAGAGAAAACAATATATATGTATTAATGAAAACTCAGGAGCTATGCAAAAACACGATCAGAAGCTACCCTTAATCCAGCGAAAAGAAAATGTCAGTTACACGTATTTTTTCGATAATAAAGTGAAGCATTTTAAATTTAGAAGGAATAATTGAGAGCATTGTAAATTTTAAAATGCTTTAAAGGAGAAGGACCAGGGAAAAAGGGGAACAAATTTGAACTTGATTCTTGGAAAATCATTCAAAGAAGTGTTAAAAAATCATAGTAGCAAGTGCTGGAAAGTGTGAAATACGTTTAGGGTTTTGACGTATAACAAATTGGCAACCACTTTCAGGGCGTAGTTGACCACCATGAATTGACAAAATTGTATATTCTCCAGTTTTGGATCTCGAGCACCACTTATAGGCAGAGGGAACTTAATGATTGAGAGCACCCTAAAATTTATGATTGAAAATGTGATATCGATCTACGTAGTCGATATATTTCCCATTGACTTTAGTACTATAAATTTAGTCCTTGAAGCTTTTGCCATCTCTTAGAGACAGCAATGGTTAGTGGAGAGGGAAAGCGGCAAAGGCATCTAAAAAAAATGTTAAGGCATTCGTTATGTCAACAAGAGCACAACAATGGCTAAGTCAAGGAGTAACAGTGGGTGACGATTCCTTGTTAGCATATTACATGACTCAAATTTGAAGAGAAAGAGAGTCAAACTCACTGCAGACTTTCTGTCGAGTCAGACACAGTCAACATGGAAGAGAGTTAATTTGGAGCGGGATTTCTCCTTGTATTTTTGTGTTTTGTGTAATTGTAAGTCAAGGAGAGTTGCTGCCTCTAACTGTGACAGAGGTAAAGCTGTTGCTCTCTACTTCCGCATTACTTTTTTAATGAAGTGCTGCTGCAGTTCCCTCTTCTACTACAGACGGAGGGAACTGTAGCGACGTCTTGCCTTTGTGCTTTGTGGGCACGTTCCTGATTTACATACCCTTTATGTAGATGGATCCGTCATATAGTATACATAAAGGACGTTTCGAAATGTTAAGTTAAATGAAACGTTACAATGAAACGCACCCAAGAATAAAGTGACAAAATAAGGGTGCATTTTTATCTATGACTAGATAATCGATCAACATAAACACATTTTTTTATTTATATTAAAGAGTATTTATATAGCGACTACTTTATTTTTATCTTTTTCTAATTTTTAACCCTTGCAGAGGGTATTATAAAATTGATCAGATGTTTCTAACGCACAGAAGGAGACGTTTCCGACCCCATAAAGTATGTATATATAATTATAAATCCATTTCCTTTATAAGTGAAAAAAAAGAAAATATTGGATCTATCGAACTCGAAAGAAACGGTCTTTATTTAAAGAATGCGTCTTAAGAACTAACTTATCATTATTCATACAATTATGTTTACAGTTCGGTTAGAAAGCTTTTGATGTTTACAATTATGTTGAAAGTTTGGTTAGAAAGCTTTTTATATTAAGAGTGGGAGCTTTTGATTGGATGATATCTTGATCTGGAATTTGATTGGCTTATTGATTTCGCCTACTAAGCGTTCTCACGCTTGGAAGATTTTTTGGGGACAGATTTGTTTATAATGTTGAATTCTCACGCTGGAAGATTTTTTGGGGACAGATTTGTTTATAAAATTTTTTTTAGTCTCGGTTGCAGTAAACATCCGTTTTGTAGACTAAGAAAGGGGCGAAGTTATGTGGGTGGATGGAGAGGCGGATATATTACTCCCCCAACACGTAGAAAATAGCCTGTGCTCAGGCGGGAAATACAGGGTATAGACTTGGCAATGCTTGCGGTGTTGCAAGTGAGATTTCTTGGGATGGTGAAAGTTCATGCAAAACGGGATTGTTAAAAGCTGAGTCACTTGGTTGTACAAAAGTTTCATTTTTAATTTGTGTAATAATTATTTTTTTTGATATTGACTTAAATTTATAGATAAGATATAAGGTTAAACTTATTAGTGTAATTACAAATGTTGTTGTAGTTATTATGTTGAATATTTTGTTATAAGCAGAGATTGGTTCTAGTTTCGTTACATTGTTGGTTACGTAAATGTTTTGGGTATAATCTTGTACTGTGTTTACTATTGATATTTCATTTAGCTGCATAATACAGTCGTATATTTTTATTATATTATTTCCTTCTATGAATATTTTGTTCTGGTTACAATTTTGTTTTAAATTTGTTTTGGGCAAGTTCCAAGTTACGATAATATTGGGTTCTACATAACTAATTAGGTTTGTCTTAAATATTTTTGTGTATTTGCATTCTGCTGGTTATTGTGTAATAATGCCAATTACACATTCATTTATTTCTTGTTTTTTGGTTGATTTTGCATAAATTTTATTGTCTTGAATATAGTAAGTTTCTTGAATATTTTCTGTCAAGGTGTTATTATTTTCGTCTGGATAGGCTATAATTTTAAATAGTGATGTTTTAGATATTTTCCTAGGTATGTGTGAAATTATGAATATTTCATTCGTGTCTGATTTTAACCAAGTAGATGTTTTTATGTTTAAAAGTTTTTCTGTATTTATGTTAAATATTTCTTGATGATTTAAAAGTTTTGGATTAAATATACCTAATCTTGTCAACTGCATTCCTAGTTCTATGTCTTCTATGTATTCTGTAAAATGCTCTAAATTGAACATTAGTAGATTTAATTTTTTGTCTGCATCTTGTTTAAGAGTAAGGTTATTCAGGAGTTCTATATTTTTGTTGACTGCTTCGATAATATGATTAAGTTCATTATTTTGGGCGCTATTTGCTGATAGACTATCAATTTTTTGTTCAAGCTCTTCTTTATCATTTTGATCTAAAGTGCCGAAAAGATATTTATGTGCTGTACCTATTATGTTAATAAGTCCTCGCTTATTTCTCTTTATTATTTTTATGCCGTTCATTTCGCGATTTAGTTTTTCAACTAAATAGTGAATGTGGACCTTGTTCTTAAATGGTTCTGACTGCTCTATTAGGTTGTTGTAGGTGTTTTGTAAGTTGGTTAAATTTACAGTTAGGTAATGATATTCGAAATCTGAGGGTAAATCCATGGTTCCTGTTTTGAATACAAGATATCCATTAGGTGCCTTTATGGGATTAATTTCAATACTTTGATTATGCGTTGAGTGTACCATTGATAAGAGTAGAAATAGTAATGTTGGGATTTCTGAAATTAATTAGTATATTTACTTTGATGAGTTTTCTTTTTCTTTTTAAATTTTTATTTGTAGTGTGTTGTTTGTCTACCTCGGTTTGTTTCAATATAATGTTTGTCGTCAACTTGGGTAACTTCTCCTGTTTTCTTAAAGGGTGTTGTCGTTTTTGATCTAACTAAGGGGGCTTGTTTATATTTTGTATTTATTTCAAAATCGTGCCTAATTTCATTTAGTTTATCAATTTGTTTTACTTTATTAGCTTGCGTATTATAAAGAGGTGTGCCTGCGTAAATAAAGATATCCGCTGGTGTTCTGTTTGTCGTTAGATGTTTAGTCTTATGGTTATATGTGTAAAGGATAGTTTCAAATTTAGTTTGTTTGTCTTCTATGCTAGATTCTGCATTAATAATTCTTAGTTTTTCGTTTACGGTTCTGTGAAATCTTTCCACATCTGAAACGCCATTTTTGCTCGATGTTATACTTATATTAACGTTTTCTGATTGTAGCCAATTTTGAAGTGCTATACAAATAAAGGCTGAGTCCTTATCTGCTTTGATTTCTGAGGGTTTACCCATATCGTTAAAAATTTTTATGATTGCCCTTTTTGTTTCAAGTCAATCTCGACTTTTAACTTCGACTAAAGTCGCGTACTTTGAGTAAATATCTATGCAAGATAAAAATTGTTGGTTGTCGATTAAATAGAAATCCATCACGTATTTTTCTCTAGTGTTAAATATCTCTGGGGTGGTTTCAAATGTTAATTTAGTATTTCGATTTTCTGATTTCGATAAATTGCATATATGGCATTCATTAATGAAGTTTTGAATTAGTTTTTGATAGTCTGGATAATAGTATTTCTCTTTAAACCAGTTTTGAGTTTTAGTGATACCTGGATGAAGTAGTGATTTATGGTTCTTCAGTATAATTTCTTTGAATTCTGCATAAGTAGGAATGTCTTTTAATTTGTAAGTGGTTCGTAAAGTTTTTGTTTGGCTGTCCGGACTAATTATTTCAAGATAAGCTTCTTGGAGTGTTTGAAAATCTAAGTCGTTTTCGATGTAAAGTGCATTGTTTTTTGAGCATAAATATTTTTTGATAATTTCTTTAGCAAGCTGATTGGTCATTTCTACATATGATATTTCTATCTTAGTTTTGTGAAAACAGTGAGAAACATTGATTTTATTTTCATTGCATTTAGTGAATTCTATTTGACGGTTGTAGAAATTTAGAAGTTTTTCTGAAATGGCTATTAGGTTTTCATTATCTTCTTGAGCACTATGTACTGTGGCTCTAGAACTACTTGTTTCTTCACCTAAAAGATTTTCATCTAGTTTTATTCTAGATAGGGCGTCTGCCACGTAATTTTCTTTTCCTGGTAAGTACTTTATTTTATAATCGAATTCGTTTAGTTTTATCTTCCATCTCTGTAGTTTCATGTTAGGTTCTTTGATATTTTCCAACCATACAAGGGGTTTATGATCACTTAGGATCTCAAAAGGTCTGCCGAAGAGGTATGGTCTAAAATATTTGGTTGCCCATACCATAGATAGTAGTTCCTTTTCTATGGCTGAATAATTAAGTTCATGTTCATTGATTGTTCTACTAGCATAAGAAATAGGTCTATAGTCCTGTGAGATGAACGCACCTAAAGCTATATTGCTAGCGTCTATGGTTAGAAAGAATGGTTTTTTGAAATCGGGATATGCAAGTATGGGATCGTTCATAAGGAGACATTTTAATTTTTCAAAGGATGAAATATAATCTGGGTCGTCTATGTTTATTTTAGCTGCTTTCTTTAACCCAAGAGTTAAAGGTTTTGCAATTTGTGCAAAGTTTGGTATGAATTTTCGGAAGAATCCGCATAATCCTAAGAATGATTTTATTTCTTTTGGGGTTTTAGGAATCGGAAATTTTTGAATTGCTTTGACTTTATCTGGGTTTGGTTTGATTCCTTCTGTAGTTATGACGTGACCTAAAAATTCTGTTTCCTTTCTCAAGAATTCGCATTTATCTAATTGTAGTTTTAGATTAGCTTTGCGCAATTTTGCAAAGACTCTTTTTAGTGATGCCAAATGTTCTTCTAATGAGGTGGAATAAACAATTATATCGTCTAAGTAGACTAAACAATCTTTATAGATTAGATCTTCTAGTAAATTATTCATACACCTTTGGAACGTGGCTGGTGCATTTTTTAGCCCAAATGGCATTCGTATGTACTCGTAATGACCATGTTTAGTGGAAAATGCGGTTTTTTCGATTGATTTGGGATCCATTTGGATTTGATGGAATCCTTTGGCGAGGTCAATGGTTGTGAAATATTGACATTTTCCAAGTTTGTCTAATATTTCATCCATTACCGGTATTGGGAACTTGTCATCGATAGTGATCTCATTTAGACTACGATAGTCGATTACTAAACGGAACTTTTGTTCCTTGGATGCGTCCTCTTTTTTGGGTACAATCCAGATTGGAGAACAATAAGGCGATTTCGATTTTCGTATGATTCCTTGTTCTATCATTTCATTAATTTGTTTATTGACTTCTTCGTCAAAGATTTGTGGGTATTTGTATGGGTGTGTATATTGGGTCCTCGTGCTTGGTTCTGATGTTATGCATTATTGTACTAGTAAAGGTCAAATTTTCACCTTTCCTATACTGGATATCGCTAAATTCATGCAATATTTTCTTTAACTTTTCTACTTCTTCTGAATTTAAGTGATCGAGTCTAAATTTGTTTTTGGTATTGATTTTTCTTTTTCTTCTTCTTTATTAGTGAATTTGAAATAAAATTTATGATTTGATAATGTCACACTATTTTCTTCATAGTTTATAACGGCTTGACATGCTTTGAGATATTTTCTACCTAGTAGTATGTCGTATGTTGATGAAAATGTATGGCAATAAGATTTTTGATGGTTGGGGCAAAGTTTGCTTGTTGCAAAAGATACGCTTTTATTAAGCTCTGTTATTCCTTTTATTGTTTGGACATTCAAATTTTCTGAGGTTTCTGGAAAATTGAAATAATTTTTGTTGATAATATTGATGGACGCACTTTAAGGGGATGTTATTGATTTTTAGTTGGATATAGGGGTTTGATTGGACGTACTCGGTTGATCTGTTTGGTTCATTGGTTCTGTTTGAACTGTCTGATCCGAGGCTGATTGATGAAAATTTTCGGACCAGTCCATTCTATTCTGAACACTGGTACTTTCTCTTTGCCTTTTAGTAGGTTGATTTACCACGGGATTTTGATTCTGGGGTTGATTCTGAATCTGATAATTAAGTGGATTTCCCTGTCTGCCCTGATTAAGATTTTGTTGAAATTCTTCTCGAAGCTGTTGATTATTTTGGGGAGTAGGATTTGAATTATTGTATTGGTTGCTTTGCCTATAATAGGTTTGCCCTGAATTATTTTGGTTTGATCTGTAGTTTGAGTTTCCTGAAGTACTCTGATTATTAGTTTTGGGTTTTTCGGTGGAACTATTTTCATATTGGCCTTCTCTCTGAGCTACTTGCTTTAGACACTGTAGAAATATCAAATTTTGCTAATGTTATTCATGGCATTTGCGTATAATACGGTGTTGGCTGCGTTGCCTTCTAATGGTAACTTATTTACTATAATGAATGACTTATGTTCTAAATCTTCAATAAACTTACGAAGATTTCCTCCAAAAAAAGTGTGGTATAGCCGTCGTAGTAGTTCTTCGTAAGGCGTTTGCACCTTATATTCGCTGATGAGGGCGGCCCGCAACTCGGTCCAATTGTTGGCTTGCGATAGTTGTGATGTCCGTTGTGCTTCTCCAGTGAGCTGCATCTCTATAGTGCCGTACATCAAACTGTGTTGGCGGACGTCCCTCGTCGGGTACAGTTGTAAAATATAATCAACTCTCCGTATAAACGTGCTCAAGGTCGAAGCGTCACCATCGAAATTGGGCAACTGTCTAAGCATAGTGAGTGCCTGGTTCAGGTGTGTTTCTTCTAGGGACATCTCGGATAATTTGTCCAACGTTGGAAAACAAAGAGTTCACAATCAAAGAAGGTTGTTGTTTTTATTATTTCCTCCAACACTGTACTTAAACTCCAGGATTCGATGTCGCGCTTTTGACTGCACGAAAGGTTCTTTTGCGGATAAAACGAAAAAAAAATTTTCGGGGGCTTTGGGCCTTAATTGCTTACGGCTCCTTATTATTTTAATTTTTAGCACAAAAAGTCTCGATCACGGGCCAACCTCAGATTTGATGTCTATAACGGTGGCTTGACACAAGTTTCGCACATTTAATTATTTAATGGTACACAAAAGGTCTTGTTTATTAGGCAACCTTAGATTAGATATCCGTAACGGTCGCTTATACACAGGTTTTGCACGCACTAAATATATTTCGTTTTATCCTACCGAAGTGAAAAAAAAGAAAATATTGGATCTATCGAACCCGAAAGAAACGGTCTTTATTTAAAGAATGCGTCTTAAGAACTAACTTATCATTATTCATACAATTATGTTTACAGTTCGGTTAGAAAGCTTTTGATGTTTACAATTATGTTGAAAGTTCGGTTAGAAAGCTTTTTATGTTAGTCTTGATCTGGAATTTGATTGGCTTATTGATTTCGCCTACTAAGCGTTCTCACGCTTGGAAGATTTTTTGGGGACAGATTTGTTTATAATGTTGAATTCTCACGCTGGAAGATTTTTTGGGGACAGATTTGTTTATAAAGTTTTGTTTAGTCTCGGTTGCAGTAAACATCCGTTTTGAAGATTAAGAAAGCGGCTTAGTTATGTGGGTGGATGGAGAGGCGGATATATTACTATATATATTCTTGATCAGCCTGAGAAGCTGAGTCGATATAGCCATTTCCGTCCGTCCGTCCGTCCATCCGTCCGTCTGTGCAAATCAACTTCACGCTGGCATCTTAAGAGCTATCGAAATGAAATTTGATATTTGAGCTACTTTTACTCCAGAGCAGATAAAGTATGCAAATTGTCAGGATCGGACTACTATATCATACAGCTCTAGAACAAACATTTTTGCAAAAATTGGAGTATCCCCATGAAAATTACCAATACGATAGTATTGGATATTAAATTTGAATTTGAATCGAATAAATAGAACACTAGTTACAGTCAATATAAATCGGCTCAAATCTGCCCGCTGCCTACTTCGTCATCATCAAATCAAACAGAGCACATGCATACACACACATACGCAACGCTACATGAACTGTATGATATGTATGTATGAAATTATTTAAAAAAAAAAAATTGAATATTCGCAACTGCCAAAATATTTTTAAAATGTCAAAAAATATTGTAGAGACCCCTTCACATTTCAGTGATTCATTTTTTGTTAGCAGTTGGACCCCTATTTAAATATATTAACATTTTTCATCTGAGCACGATTCCTTTGTAAATAATTGTGGTTATATATATATATATAGTAGATATATATATGCCTATACTAATGTGAAGCCAAGATATTGTATCCACATCGAAATCCCAAATATAAATATTCAGATATTTAAACGAGCTATGGAAGTTAACTTCGGCCTTGCCGAAGTTTATATACCCTTGCAGTTCTTTATTATATTTAATTCGATAAGAAAAGTGAAATTTCATACATCAACAGCATTAGTTGTCGTATTATGAATATGCTCAAATATTTTTCAAACTACTGAATTCAAAACACATTTAATGATTATTAAACAATATATGATATAGTAGTCCGATCCCGATGATTTTCATACTTTATCTCACACAGATAATAAAGAGTCTCCAAAAAAAATTTCAACCCGATATCTCTTAAGATGGCTGAGTAAAACGCATACGCACAGACGGACGGACAGACGGACAGACGGACAGACGGACATGGCTATATCGACTCAGCTTCTCAAGCTGATCAAGAATATATATACTTTATGGGGTCGGAAACGTCTCCTTCTGTGCGTTACAAACATCTGACCAATTTTATAATACCCTCTGCAAGGGTATAAAAATACTTATGCATCGAGCTGGCGGTTCCAATTCTCGATAACGTAAAAATAAAATCACCAGTTGCATATTACATTTTGCACCCAAAGCAAGGGAAGGGCTTAAGACACACTTTAATTTGGCACCGAGTTTCATAAAAACTGGTTACCCAATGATACTGAAATTTTATTCAACCATTACTCATTCAGTTCAGATCTGCCTTGAAAACAACATGCGTCTAAGCTCAAATAAAATGAAGTAAGTAAGTCGTCTCGCCGACTTAGGTATATCATACACCAGTAAAACAAATATTTCGAATTTATTATAAGAAATGCATTTAGGTTTTTTTTTTTCAAAAATTCTGATTACATGCTTTTTAGAAACATATCTCAGTATCTCGCTCACGCAAGCTTACAAGCACCTTAGCGCCGCCACCAGCCAACGGCCAAAAATGTTTATATGCATAGCTTCACTATTTTTAAAATTTTTTGATCAAATATGGTGTTTTGCTGGGTATTAGTATTAAATACAAGTGTGCCAAATTTGATTACAAAAGGTAGAAAATTACGTGAGATAATCGAGTTTTCCCAAAGGGCGGAAAGAGGCGTGGCAAAATCTTTGCATATACAATATATGCGCATTTATTAAGCAAATATACATACAAAATTTGGTGTCTCTAGCTATTATAGTCTTTAAGCAAATCAAATTTGTTTAAATTTCGTGTTCGGAGGGGGCGTTGCAAAAATTTGAACTAAACTTGACCACCGTAGGTAACACACGAGTCTACATACCAAATTTGGTGACTCTAGCTCTTGTAGTCTGTGAGACGGACGGACGGACGGACGGACATGTCTATATCGACTCGGCTGTTGATCCCGATCAAGAATATACACAATTTATGCTCTCTATTTTAGCACATTTAGCTCGTAATTAGATGTAGTTAATTTAATTTTTAATTGTTTGTCCGTTATACTTGTATTTGTCCACGCGATCGTGCCGCCCGATATACGGCTGCGCCCCACGGTCGGTCGGGCGGGAGGTGGACAGCGCTCTGCTTGGGCTCGCGCGAAACAGGCTATGTCCTGGTGTCGTATGGGCCACTTGAACGAACTTCGCATTGTACGCGTCAACGTCCAGACAATAGAAAATGGAGGCCGACATTATGGAAAGGCAACAAACTGAAATGAGGAAAACTCCTTATGATATTTCTAGTGAGGAATTGCAATTTTGCAAATATTAAGGAAAAACGAGCTATGGAAGTTAACTTCGGCCTTGCCGAAGTTTATATACCCTTGCAGTTCTTTATTATATTTAATTCGATAAGAAAAGTGAAATTTCATACATCAACAGCATTAGTTGTCGTATTATGAATATGCTCAAATATTTTTCAAACTACTGAATTCAAAACACATTTAATGATTATTAAACAATATATGATATAGTAGTCCGATCCCGATGATTTTCATACTTTATCTCACACAGGTAATAAAGAGTCTCCAAAAAAAATTTCAACCCGATATCTCTTAAGATGGCTGAGTAAAACGCATACGCACAGACGGACGGACAGACGGACAGACGGACATGGCTATATCGACTCAGCTTCTCAAGCTGATCAAGAATATATATACTTTATGGGGTTGGAAACGTCTCCTTCTGTGCGTTACAAACATCTGACTAATTTTATAATACCCTCTGCAAGGGTATAATAATACAATAATAGAAACTCGATAGAGTTATTTAAACCTGCAAGGCGGAGGCGAATATTATACTGGAAAAACAACAAGATGAAATAAGGAGAACCCCTTTTGATAGTTCTATTGAGGACTGGAACGTCTTAACCTTAATGAATCCAAAAAGTTGGATTTCACAAGAAGTGCTTTATATAGTGAGGGAATAAATTAAAGCATTTTAAATTTTAAAATGCTTTAAAGGAGAAGGACCAGGAAAAAATAGGTAAAAAGTTGGACTTACTTCTTTGACTGCTTTGAAACAAGAGAAGCCAATTGTGAGATGAAGACTAATAAACAGTTTCAGTGCCTACTTGACAGTGCCTAGTTGACAAATTAACATTCTCAACATTGGAAAACCATCTATAGAAATATCGATGAAAAAAAGTCAATCGAACCACATGAATTTAAGAAGTTTTTTTGTTTGTGATAAAATTATTATTGTGTTTGGAATAAAATTCTTTCATAATTAGCGCAAAGAAACTTTCCTTAAGGCTTTATGGTGTGTATATACAAACCCTGCAGTATATACAAGCCTAAGTGCAAAGTTTCATCTCTGTAGCTCTTACGGTCTAGGAGGAGTTCGCATCGATCCAGACGGACCGTCAGACGGAAGGACGGACGGACATGGTTATTTGAACTCATCTCGTCGTGCTGATCAAGAATATATATACTTTATATAATCGGAGATGCTTCCTTCTATGCGTTGCACACTTCTGACCAAAATTAATATACCTTTTTGCAAGAATATAAAGATCTAACCCATAAGTAGAGTTCAAAAATAAAACTTCAAATTTGTTCTTGTCAAAACAAAAAAAATATTTATAAAACAAAAAAAAAAAAAAAACTTGAAGATCTATCTACTTAAAGATTCTGTGCACCTATAAATGAAAAAAATAAATAGATTTAGACGGGCGTAAAGGAAAAGGAAACACTATTTTCGCCGAATCAACCAAAGGAAGTAATTCAAATGGTATTTGACTCATCCATGAAACTTAACATATGTATGTGTTGAAGTAAACAGGCAAGTGAAGAGGCGCAGATGGCGAACCACCAGTGGATGGAATGGTGGCAAAACCAAATCCGGCAGCAAGAGGAGGCAGAGAGAAAACTGTTGAAGTGGAAGAAGGCCCGACAGGAGAAAGAGCGGCTGGTGCTGGCTAGAAAACGGCTGTCGGTGTCCATGGCGTATGAACGACAGCAACAACTTCAACAACAACAGCAGCAGCAACAACAACAACAGCATCAACAACAGCAGCAACAAAAACAGCAAAAACACACAAATGAAAGAGAAATGGAATAAACAGGATAGAAACTCCAAAAGAGTTATTAAGACCTGTAAAATTTTCTCTTGTGAAAACCTCTATTTTAGCACATTTAGCACGTAATTAGCTGTAGTTAATCTAATTTTTAATTGTTTGTCCGTTATACTTGGATTTGTCCAGCGCTCTGCTTGGTCTCGCGCGAAACAGGCTATGTCCGGGTGTCGTATACTTCGCATTGTACGCGTCAACGTCCAGACAATAGAAAATGGAGGCCGACATTATGGAAAGGCAACAAACTGAAATGAGGAGAACTCCTTATGATATTTCTAGTGAGGAATTGTAATTTTGCAAATATTAAGGAAAAATAATACAATAATAGAAACTCGATAGAGTTATTTAAACCTGCAAGGCGGAGGCGAATATTATACTGGAAAAACAACAAAATGAAATAAGGAGAACCCCTTTTGATAGTTCTATTGAGGACTGGAACGTCTTAACCTTAATGAATCCAAAAAGTTGGATTTCACAAGAAGTGCTTTATATAGTGAGGGAATAAATTAAAGCATTTTAAATTTTAAAATGCTTTAAAGGAGAAGGACCAGGAAAAAATAGGTAAAAAGTTGGACTTACTTCTTTGACTGCTTTGAAACAAGAGAAGCCAATTGTGAGATGAAGACTAATAAACAGTTTCAGTGCCTACTTGACAGTGCCTAGTTGACAAATTAACATTCTCAACATTGGAAAACCATCTATAGAAATATCGATGAAAAAAAGTCAATCGAACCACATGAATTTAAGAAGTTTTTTTGTTTGTGATAAAATTATTATTGTGTTTGGAATAAAATTCTTTCATAATTAGCGCAAAGAAACTTTCCTTAAGGCTTTATGGTGTGTATATACAAACCCTGCAGTATATACAAGCCTAAGTGCAAAGTTTCATCTCTGTAGCTCTTACGGTCTAGGAGGAGTTCGCATCGATCCAGACGGACCGTCAGACGGAAGGACGGACGGACATGGTTATTTGAACTCATCTCGTCGTGCTGATCAAGAATATATATACTTTATATAATCGGAGATGCTTCCTTCTATGCGTTGCACACTTCTGACCAAAATTAATATACCTTTTTGCAAGAATATAAAGATCTAACCCATAAGTAGAGTTCAAAAAATAAAACTTCAAATTTGTTCTTGTCAAAACAAAAAAAAATATTTATAAAACAAAAAAAAAAAAAAAACTTGAAGATCTATCTACTTAAAGATTCTGTGCACCTATAAATGAAAAAAATAAATAGATTTAGACGGGCGTAAAGGAAAAGGAAACACTATTTTCGCCGAATCAACCAAAGGAAGTAATTCAAATGGTATTTGACTCATCCATGAAACTTAACATATGTATGTGTTGAAGTAAACAGGCAAGTGAAGAGGCGCAGATGGCGAACCACCAGTGGATGGAATGGTGGCAAAACCAAATCCGGCAGCAAGAGGAGGCAGAGAGAAAACTGTTGAAGTGGAAGAAGGCCCGACAGGAGAAAGAGCGGCTGGTGCTGGCTAGAAAACGGCTGTCGGTGTCCATGGCGTATGAACGACAGCAACAACTTCAACAACAACAGCAGCAGCAACAACAACAACAGCATCAACAACAGCAGCAACAAAAACAGCAAAAACACACAAATGAAAGAGAAATGGAATAAACAGGATAGAAACTCCAAAAGAGTTATTAAGACCTGTAAAATTTTCTCTTGTGAAAACCTCTATTTTAGCACATTTAGCACGTAATTAGCTGTAGTTAATCTAATTTTTAATTGTTTGTCCGTTATACTTGGATTTGTCCAGCGCTCTGCTTGGTCTCGCGCGAAACAGGCTATGTCCGGGTGTCGTATACTTCGCATTGTACGCGTCAACGTCCAGACAATAGAAAATGGAGGCCGACATTATGGAAAGGCAACAAACTGAAATGAGGAGAACTCCTTATGATATTTCTAGTGAGGAATTGTAATTTTGCAAATATTAAGGAAAAATAATACAATAATAGAAACTCGATAGAGTTATTTAAACCTGCAAGGCGGAGGCGAATATTATACTGGAAAAACAACAAAATGAAATAAGGAGAACCCCTTTTGATAGTTCTATTGAGGACTGGAACGTCTTAACCTTAATGAATCCAAAAAGTTGGATTTCACAAGAAGTGCTCTATTTATATAGTGAGGGAATAAATTAAAGCATTTTAAATTTTAAAATGCTTTAAAGGAGAAGGACCAGGAAAAAATAGGTAAAAAGTTGGACTTACTTCTTTGACTTGATGAAGACTAATAAACACTTTCAGTGCCTACTTGACTGCCATGAGTTGACAAATTAACATTCTCAACATTGAAAAAACGTCTATAGAAGTGTTGGATAATGTGAAACACAAATATCGATACAAAAAAAGTCAATCGAACCACATGAATTTAAGAATTTTTTTTTGTTTGTGGTAAATTTATTATTGTGTTTGGAATAAAATTCTTTCATAATTAGCGCAAAGAAACTTTCTTTAAGTCTTTATGGTGTGTATATACATTTTCCAATCAGACAATCGTAGACGTATAAGTACTTTTCATCGTCTCAAAACTTTGCATCAACGCTTTCTCTTTACGATTACTGTTGAGTTTGGCGCTAAGGTTCAATATTTAAGCAGGACCACAAAAAAAAATTAACTTTTCACATGATACTTCCACGTGTAATCTTATGATAATGTAGAATGTATGTACATATATGCGAGTCGTTCGTATGCGAGTCGCTATAAATTAATCGCCCTTACTCGCGGTTGTAACCAAACTATTTTGTCCGCCGCTTAGTAACAAGCATAGAACATAACATGTAAGCTTAAAGCGCAAGTTGTAACGGTTAATTTCCCAGCACGTAGGCTGGCGCTTAAATATAAGTATGAAAATGAAAGAGAATGAGTGATATGGGTTAACCCATTGGTGGCTGCGTCGGGTCTGCTGGGCAGTTAGCGGATTTCGGCGGCAACATTCCCAACCTGTAAAGCTGCTCTCTTCAGGTTGTTGCTTTGCTCCATTACATCTAATACAGCTCTCTCTTCGTAAACCATTTTCCTCGTCTGGCTAGATCTGGAACGTATTCACGTACCCATCGTCGCCAGAATTGATCGCCGAATTCTTGTACAGCTTGCCACATGTGCCGTACGGTGTGTGTGGTTCGAAGACTGGTTTATAGCCGCTTGCTGATCCTAGTAGTAGATGGTTAGGGGTAATAGCCTCGTCGTTTTTCGTGTCCAGAGAGACAAACGTAAGGGCCTAAAATTTAGGTTAAATTCCACTTCCCAGAGTGCGCTTTGTAGGGCCTCGCTGGTGAATTTTCTTGCGGGGCAGATTGCGTAGAGTACAGTCTTGACGGAACGAACAAGTAGCTCCCACGCTCCCCCCCTATGAGGAGCGGATGGTGGATTAAATTTCCATTTGATGTCATCAAACGCCGGTTGCACGGCGTTGAAGTTGATCGTCTGCGCTTTGTCGCAGATAATCTTTTCGGCGGCTTTGAAGTTAGTGCCATTGTCGCTGTAAATTTCTCTTGGAGTCCCGCGACGACTGATGAAATTTCGGATGCATATTATGCACGATGCAGTGTCCAAAGAGTACGCCAGTTCTATATGCACTGCCCGTATGGTTAGGCAGGTGAAAATAACGCCCCATCTTTTTTCGCTTCGCCGTCCTACAGTAACCAGGAAGGGCCCGAAGTATTCAATGCGAATCATAGGATGTGGGGTGCATTTCCTGATGATACCAGTTTACAATGTCAAGTAATATGGTGCCCATATGAGAGCAGTATTTGGTCCTGGCCGTTTAGGTTTTCTGCTCGCCCTCGGGTACGCAGGAGCTGGTTTTCATCTAGGAAGATATTCAAACATATAAGTTTAGAATTCGTTTACCTTTGGTTAAGTTGTGAATTTCTGGATTGAATTCCGACGACTGGGCTTGCCGCAATAGCAGTGTGCGTGCCTGCTGAATCATCTCGTAAGAAATCTCTGTAAATATTAAAATTAATACTTAAAGGAAAAAAAAAAGAAAATGGTAATATAAAAAGATTACTTGACAAAATATGTATGTCACTCAAAAAATTCAAACACGGTTTGCAAAATGTTATTGAAGAACAAGCAGTCGTGGGATGATGAAGAAAAAATAATTGCTTAAAGCATTAATTTCTATTCTTCTAAGGCCTATAATTTTATTTTTTTTGTATAACTTTTTGTTTATTTTTCTTTTTTTAATCTTTTTTTTATTAAAAAAATAAATATAAAAAAGAAAGAAAACCTTAATTCACAATTTTGAACTATGAATTGAACCAGGCAGCATTCTGATCGCCAACCGTGCACTCTATCGACACAGCCACCGGGCTACATACAAAACTGATGCCACAGGGGCCTGTCCTATTCGCTTAGTCCCTGTTTTGTCGAAAATGAAAAATTTTCGTTCGGTAGTCTGTGCCAGACTGAATTATTTTCTTAGCCTCGTTCGGGTTTTGCCGAAGTTCTCTTGGGTTCCAGAAGAACGTTCGGGTTTTAGCCGACGTTCTCTGGGGTTCTACGCTCAGGCTAGCGTTTGTAATCAAAAAATCTTGAGTTTGACGCATCTATGTATTCTATGGTTAGTGCTAAGACATTAAATTGAATAGGAATTTTTAAAATTTGTTTTATTTAAAGAACGAATCTGAATATTGCGAAACATCATTCTTAATAATTAAGAAACTGTAAGCGTGTCCTGCAAGGAGCCTGAAGTATCATGTTACGGCATACGTCCCTGAACTATATTATGATCATATAGGTTTTTTAGTGAAATATATAATTTTTCAAAGGTATTAGGAATCTTTTATGAGTCTGCATAGTCTTTACTCTCCCATATGTTCTTCTTAGACTCCAATAGTCTCTGCAATCCTACATGAATTTTGAATTTATATATTGCTATATTTGGGTATAATTGAAATTTATCGTTTATTGCAAAGGTTAAATAATAAACATATAATTGTAAGATGTCATTTATTTATGTTAAGAATTATCGTTGTGTTCGATTAATTTTAGCTATCTACACATACATCGCTGTCAGTATTTTTAAGTATCGGTTGTTAGTATTAAGTCAGTATGTGGGAAATATCGGGATGTGGCCTAAGGCCACACTGGAAGTGAGCTTCCTTCTTCTTCCTTGCTTTCACGGGCCATAAGCACCAACTGCCGAAAAGGAATAAAATTAATCTTTACATTTAAGCGAAATAACAACCCATCGACATTAATTTATAGTGTTTTACAAAATACATATATATATACTTTTTTTTTGTCGCACAAAAAGACAAATAAGGCCCTCCTCGATCTGCCACCTATCAGTTTATCGCAGCTACTACGTCTATCTTGGTTTAGCGTCACCGGAAGAAGAAGTCAACAACTTCCAGTGTGGCCTTGAGACGCATACCGATATTTTCCATAAACGGGCTTTATACTAACAATCGATACTTAAAATACTAACTTACTAACAATCGCTACTTAAAAATACTGACATCGATATATGTGTAAACATTTAAAGGAGTTCATAAATAACTGACATCTTACAACTCGGCCGTCCTGACAAGGAATCGACCTCGATTGTAGTTGCTAACAAAAGGGGTAAATAATAACATTAAGTGGCTAGTGTCGGCTTTGTTTGGATATCGGAAGAGCAATCTTTATCGGGGGCTGCCCATAGCTTACGTTTGGTGGCTTCTAGTACCCCATCATACGACAGTTGGGTGATCTGGGAGCCCTCCACATCCCGGATAACATATCGATCATTCGGAAGTTGCAATCTTAATAACTACGAAATCCCCATCATCAAAGCTAACGGCAGGGAGGTGAAGCTTCGCATAATACTCAGCATTATATTCTTGACATTTGGCAATGTTACGGAAGGCTATTCTCCGGACGTACGGAAGCTGTAAATTTTGTTTTGGAGTGGACGGAGTTATTCAATGCAAACTCTATGTTCGGCAGTTGTTGAACCCAATCCGCGTGGTCCACGGGTTCCGTCAGTTTACCTAGCATAGGGCCCAAGACACGGTTAACCCGCTCGACTTGGCCGTTGGCTCGGGGTGAGGCAGTGCCATTTTGTACATGAATTATAATATTGGACCTCAGAAATTCTGCAAATTTTGAAGACGTAATGCAGGTACCTCGGTCGCTGATAATTCGGTGGGGGTCTACTGTAATTTGTAAAGTACTGAGATTTTAACGTCTGACTTGCTTCACGCTAATTAGTAATGACAGCAGGGTACTGCTTCACAAACTTAGTGAAAGCGTCAATAACAACAAGAAGATAATTTTTCTTATAGCGTATGGACGGAAGGGGTCCTAGATAGTCAATATATAGCCGTGTAGCGTGACACGATTGTCTTGAGCGGAAGCGGAGTAGTAGATACACTTGAGGCAGTTTTTAATATAATTGTTGACATAAGTCTTCATACACGGAAACCAGTTGTACTTCTTGATTTGTGTACAACATTTCTCCGTAGCCATATGGCCAAGCTTTTCATACACTACTTGTATGACATGATTTATCACTCGTCGGGGACAGACGGTACACTACTCCGTCTCGCAGTTCGAAATCTGCTATTTCATCTCTAAATCATCTCGGAGTTTGACAACCTCAGGGTGACGGTTCTGAGTTAACTGCAGTTGGAAGTCGAGGTTTAAATCGTCAACGTATGCGGCAGTTTCTATTCCGCTCAAAGCATCGGCATGGGGCATAGTAACCGCCGAGCGGTGTACAATCGTGTAGTTGTAATTTTCTAACAGCAGGTCCCAACGAGCAATTATTGCGGAATGTCCACCGTTTCTCAGTGTCAACGCCAGGGAATTACAATCCGTAACGATTTTGAACGGGATAAACTTAAGGTACGTCTCAAAGCGTTTCAAGGCATATACGATCGCTAATATCTCTAGTTCATAACTATGTAGTGTCGACTCGGCGGCGGAGGCAATCTTAGAGAAGTTTTTGGAGGAGCACTGCTACGAAACCAGGTGAACTAGCATCGCAGTGTAACTCTGTTTCAGACCGGGTTGTACATATATGGATAACACGGGGGATCCGATTAGTTTCGACTTCAGGGTTCGGAAGGATTCGAGGCATTCCTCGGACAAGACGTAAGGGGTATTTTTTCTCAACAGTTGGGATCGGATACGCAATCTTGGCGAAGCCAGGTACAAATCGGCGGAAATACGAAAATAAGCCTAAGCGGCGCTCTAATTCCTTGCTGTTCCTTGGGATGGGCAAATCACGAATCGCCTGAAGATGAGCTGGTTTAGGCGTGATACCGGCAATATTGGCTAAGTAACCCAAGTACTCTATTTCCCTATACGTAAAACGGCATTTGGAGAGCTTAAGCCATAGCCCGTATTTCCTTCAGTATGTCAAGATGGCTTTCAAAGTCATGCGATGAGACTAGGATATCATCCATGTGTATCAGACCTCGGTTTATACATTTCTTAAGGACAAAATAAACGAATCTAGCGAACACGGAAGGGCCATTACAGAGTCCGAAGGGTATGCGTACATATTCAAACTGGTCATCAGGGGTTACAAAGGCAGTATATTTGATTGGTTCTGGATGCATTTTCACATGGTGGAATCCGTTCTTCAAGTCCAAGACAGTGAAGAATGATTTACCACCCAGATATTCGATGCAATCATCTAACTTTGGCGAATAATGCCAGCTTTGAAGAGATCATCACAGATCTCACGCAACTCGATGCGTTCGTGGTGCGACGGACTGCGGGGGCGGCAGAAAATCGGAGTTTGGCTAGTCAGTTCTAGTTTCATCTCATAGTTCACGGTCTTAACTAAAATCTGTACATATGCAGTGGAAATAATAGATTTTAATAGACTCTTCCCGTAAAGTGGGAAACTCTCAATTCACTCAAACTCTGATTCACTGACAGCAAGGACCTCGATGGCGTTTATAGCCATAAGTGCATCATCCAGTGTTTCCGGAGGTACAGCTGAATTTTTGAGAAGGGGAGAATCAGACAACCATTCGCAGATAGTACCGCTGTATGTTTCCTCAATATATCAAATGACTTCACCACAGCAGTGAGTTTCGTATTTATACATTCAGTCGGTTTATTCATAATTAACATAAATCCTTTTTCATATTTCTTTTCTTTCAGTTTACAAAGTCTACTATTAAATTTGTACAGGAGATCTCTGCCGATAATCATCGGCAGTTAGGTTGCTTCGGCAAAACTTCAAACGTATGTATTGTCTCAGTACTGAGAAGGTGAACACTACACTGGACTTGACCAAATGACAGATGTTGGCTTTTTCCTAAACCACGGCAGTTCAATCTACTAGGGCTAAGACGGCAGTTGGGGAGACTTCAGATTGACGGAGAAAACTCTTTGGGCTGCCCGACTCGAGAATGGAAAACATATTTATAAATTTTCTATCTTCATCACAAGCAAACGCAACACTCACCTGTTGTTAATGGTTTAATCTATCTCCCACATCATCAGCAGCGGCAGCGGCAGTGGTTGCGGCAGCAGTTCCCATCCGAGACGGGCGGTCAGATCAGTTTCGGGCACTGGTGTTTGTAATGCCCCCATCCCGAGCAGTTGAAGCATCTGGTCTGAATCCGAGATATACAAACCCTGCAGTATATACAAGCCTAAGTGCAAAGTTTCAGCTCTGTAGCTCTTGCGGTCTAGGAGGAGTTCGCATCGATCCAGACGGACCGTCAGACGGATGGACGGACGGACGGACGGACATGGTTATTTAAACTCATCTCGTCGTGCTGGTCAAAAATATATATACTTTATATGGTCGGAGATGCTTCCTTCTATGCGTTGCACACTTCTGACCAAAATTAATATACCTTTTTGCAAGAATATAAAGATCTAACCCATAAGTAGAGTTCAAAAAATAAAACTTCAAATTTGTTCTTGTCAAAACAAAAAAAAATATTTATAAAACAAAAAAAAAAAAAAAACTTGAAGATCTATCTACTTAAAGATTCTGTGCACCTATAAATGAAAAAAATAAATAGATTTAGACGGGCGTAAAGGAAAAGGAAACACTATTTTCGCCGAATCAACCAAAGGAAGTAATTCAAATGGTATTTGACTCATCCATGAAACTTAACATATGTATGTGTTGAAGTAAACAGGCAAGTGAAGAGGCGCAGATGGCGAACCACCAGTGGATGGAATGGTGGCAAAACCAAATCCGGCAGCAAGAGGAGGCAGAGAGAAAACTGTTGAAGTGGAAGAAGGCCCGACAGGAGAAAGAGCGGCTGGTGCTGGCTAGAAAACGGCTGTCGGTGTCCATGGCGTATGAACGACAGCAACAACTTCAACAACAACAGCAGCAGCAACAACAACAACAGCATCAACAACAGCAGCAACAAAAACAGCACAAACACACAAATGAAAGAGAAATGGAATAAACAGGATAGAAACTCCAAAAGAGTTATTAAGACCTGTAAAATTTTTTCTTGTGAAAACCTCTATTTTATCACATTTAGCTCGTAATTAGCTGTAGTTAATCTAATTTTTAATTGTTTGTCCGTTATACTTGTATTTGTCCACGCGATCGTGCCGCCCGATATACGGCTGCGCCCCACGGTCGGTCGGGCGGGAGGTGTACAGCGCTCTGCTTGGTCTCGCGCGAAACAGGCTATGTCCGGGTGTCGTATACTTCGCATTGTACGCGTCAACGTCCAGACAATAGAAAATGGAGGCCGACATTATGGAAAGGCAACAAACTGAAATGAGGAGAACTCCTTATGATATTTCTAGTGAGGAATTGTAATTTTGCAAATATTAAGGAAAAATAATACAATAATAGAAACTCGATAGAGTTATTTAAACCTGCAAGGCGGAGGCGAATATTATACTGGAAAAACAACAAAATGAAATAAGGAGAACCCCTTTTGATAGTTCTATTGAGGACTGGAACGTCTTAACCTTAATGAATCCAAAAAGTTGGATTTCACAAGAAGTGCTCTATTTATATAGCGAGGGAATAAATTAAAGCATTTTAAATTTTAAAATGCTTTAAAGGAGAAGGACCAGGAAAAAATAGGTAAAAAGTTGGACTTACTTCTTTGACTTGATGAAGACTAATAAACACTTTCAGTGCCCACTTGACTGTCATGAGTTGACAAATTAACATTCTCAACATTGGAAAAACGTCTATAGAAGTGTTGGATAATGTGAAACACAAATATCGATACAAAAAAAGTCAATCGAACCACATGAATTTAAGAATTTTTTTTTGTTTGTGGTAAATTTATTATTGTGTTTGGAATAAAATTCTTTCATAATTAGCGCAAAGAAACTTTCTTTAAGTCTTTATGGTGTGTATATACATTTTCCAATCAGACAATCGTAGACGTATAAGTTCTTTTCATCGTCTCAAAACTTTGCATCAACGCTTTCTCTTTACGATTACTGTTGAGTTTGGCGCTAAGGTTCAATATTTTAGCAGGACCACAAAAAAAAATTAACTTTTCACATGATACTTCCACGTGTAATCTTATGATAATGTAGAATGTATGTACATATTTGCGAGTCGTTCGTATGCGAGTATGCGCTTTTTAATAAAAAAAAATATATTAAAAAAAGAAAAATAAACAAAAAATTAAAATTAATACTTAAAGGAAAAAAAAAAGATAATGGTGTTATAGAGAGATTACTTGACAAAATATGTATGTCACTCAAAAAATTCAAACACTGTTTGCAAAATGTTATTAAAGAACAAGCAGTCGTGGGAAGATGAAGAAAAAATAATTGCTTAAAGCATTAATTTTTATTCTTCTAAGGCCTATAATTTTATTTTTTTTGTATAACTTTTTGTTTATTTTTCTTTTTTTAATCTTTTTTTTATTAAAAAAATAAATATAAAAAAGAAAGAAAGAAAACCTTATTTGACAATTTTGAGCTATGAATTGAACCAGGCAGCATTCGCCAACCGTGCACTCTATCGACACAGCCACCGGGCTACATACAAAACTGATGCCACAGGGGCCTGTCCTATTCGCTTAGTCGCTGTTTTGTCGAAAATGAAAAATTTTCGTTCGGTAGTCTGTGCCAGACTGAATTATTTTCTTTTTCTAGCGTTTGTAATCAAAAAATCTTGAGTTTGACGCATCTATGTATTCTATGGTTAGTGCTAAGACATTAAATTAAATAGGAATTTTTTAAATTTGTTTTATTTAAAGAACGAATCTGATTATTGCGAAACATCATTCTTAATAATTAAGAAACCGTAAGCATGTCCTGCAAGGAGCCTGAAGTATCATGTTACGGCATACGTCCCTGAACTATATTATGATCATATAGGTTTTTTAGTGAAATATATTATTCTTCAAAGGTATTAGGAATCTTTTATGAGTCCGCATAGTCTTTACTCTCCCATATGTTCTTCTTAGACTCCAATAGTCTCTGCAATCCTACATGAATTTTGAATTTATATATTGCTATATTTGGGTATAATTGAAATTTATCGTTTATTGCAAAGGATACATAATTAAACATATAATTGTAAGATGTCATTTATTTATGTTAAGAATTATCGTTCTGTTTGATTAATTTTAGCTATCTACACATACATCGCTGTCATTTTTAAGTATCGGTTGTTAGTATTAAGTCAGTATGTGGGAAATATCGAGATGTGGCCTAAGGCCACACTGGAAGTGAGCTTCCTTCTTCTTCCGGTGACGCTTGCACGAGCCAGAAGCACCAACTGCCGAAAAGGAATAAAATTAATCTTTACATTTGAGCGAAATAACAACCCATCGATATTAATTTTTAGTGTTTTACAAAATACATATATATATACATTTTTTTTGTCGCACAAAAAGACAAATAAGGCCCTCCTCGATCTGCCACCTATCAGTTTATCGCTACTTAAAAATACTGACATCGATATATGTGTAAACATTTCAGGAATTCATAAATAACTGACATCTTACAACTCGGCCGTCCTGACAAGGAATCGACCTCGATTGTAGTTACTAACAAAAGGGGTAAATAATAACATTAAGTGGCTAGTGTCGGCTTTGTTTAGATATCGGAAGTGCAATCTTTATCGGGGGTTGCCCATAGCTTACGTTTGGTGGCTTCTAGTACCCCATCATACGACAGTTGGGTGATCTGGGAGCCCTCCACATCCTGGATAACATATCGATCATTCGGAAGTTTTTTATGAACAATGTTAGGGCCACGATACGAACACGGAAGGGCCATTACAGAGTCCGAAGGGTATGCGTACATATTCAAACTGGTCATCAGGGGTTACAAAGGCAAAGGGTTTGATTGATTCTGGATGCATTTTCACATGGTGGAATCCGTTCTTCAAGTCCAAGACAGTGAAGAATGATTTACCACCCAGATATTCGATGCAATCATCTAACTGTGGCGAATAATGCCAGCTTTGAAGAGATCATCACAGATCTCACGCACCTCGATGCGTTCGTGGTGCGACAGACTGCGGGGCGGCAGAAAATCGGAGTTTGGCTAGTCAGTTCTAGTTTCATCTCATAGTTCACGGGCTTAACTAAAATCTGTACATATGCAGTGGAAATAATAGACTTTAATAGACTCTTCCCGTAAAGTGGGAAACTCTCAATTCACTCAAACTCTGATTCGCTGACAGCAAGGACCTCGATGGCGTTTATAGCCATAAGTGCATCATCCAGTGTTTCCGGAGGTACAGCTGAATTTTTGAGAAGGGGAGAATCAGACAACCATTCGCAGATAGTACCGCTGTATGTTTCCTCAATATATCAAATGACTTCACCACAGCAGTGAGTTTCGTATTTATACATTCAGTCGGTTTATTCATAATTAACATAAATCCTTTTTCATATTTCTTTTCTTTCAGTTTACAAAGTCTACTATTAAATTTGTACAGGAGATCTCTGCCGATAATCATCGGCAGTTAGGTTGCTTCGGCAAAACTTCAAACGTATGTATTGTCTCAGTACTGAGAAGGTGAACACTACACTGGACTTGACCAAATGACAGATGTTGGCTTTTTCCTAAACCACGGCAGTTCAATCTACTAGGGCTAAGACGGCAGTTGGGGAGACTTCAGATTGACGGAGAAAACTCTTTGGGCTGCCCGAATCGAGAATGGAAAACATATTTATAAATTTTCTATCTTCATCACAAGCAAACGCAACACTCACCTGTTGTTAATGGTTTAATCTATCTCCCACATCATCAGCAGCGGCGGCGGCAGTGGTTGCGGCGGCAGTTCCCATCCGAGACGGGCAGTTTTTATAGATGTGGCCCACTATGCCACACTTAAAGCAGTAATTCGGCGGTCTGATCGGTTTCGGGCACTGGGGTTTGTAATGCCCCCATCCCGAGCAGTTGAAGCATCTGGTCTCACTTGTGGCAGGGACTGAAGATTTGTTCCCAGACAACAAGGCAGTTGGTGTTGGCTGCACCTTCACACTAACGCTTTGCTTGGAGGCGACTGCCTGTACAAGGGAGCGCTCGTAGCGTTCCTGGAGGGGCTTCAGCTCAGCCACCATACGAGCTGAATAAAACATATTGACTCTAGTACAATTGTCCCGCAGTCCGTCGATGATCAGGTCGACAAGCTCGATATCCAGAATCAGGTCATTCATTGTAATCTCCTGCATCTCGATTGCAAATCTCAAACCTCCTTTGCCTGTCCTAGTGCGCCGGCTACGCAGAGCGTGGTACACCTCTTCAATACTGCGCGAGTGTCCAAACTCTCGGAGAAGGATGGATTTGAGTTCAGCGTAGCTGTGTACAGACATCGTGCTTGGCAACACCGCGGCCGTACCCTCCAGCATGCGATGGCATGCAACCAGGCGTAGACGGTCGTTTAGCTGCAGGATTTCGAACGCATCCTCCAGATCGTTCAACCATTTTTCACGTCGTATGCGGTATTAGCAGAGAATCGAGTAACCATGCTCTCGATGACGCTCAGGTCACTAACCTGCTGTCTCGGTGCTCGGGATTCATCCATACTCTGTTGCAACTGCTGCTGCAGTTGGAGCAACTCATGCTGTTTTCGTAGCGTCCTCAGTTGCTCGTCCTGAAAGCGGGCACAGCTGGGCGCGGCAGTGGGCACAGCAGCAGTAGACACGGCCACGGGGTCAAGAGCAGCGGAGGGCGTAGAAGCGGCCATCTTAGACTCGGAGCGTTAGGCCTGCGTCCTAGCCTATAAAGTTCCACCAGGATTGGCGGCAGGCGACGACAGCGCTTATTCTTTGCTGTCTTAATGTGGGGATGTGAACAGATTTTTTTTCTTATCACTGCGAGTGCGTCTATCTTGGTTTAGCGTTACCGGAAGAAGGAGACAACTTTCAGTGTGGCCTTAGGCCGCATACCGATACTTTCCATAGACGGGCTTAATACTAACAATCGATACTTAAAATACTAACAATAGATACTTAAAAATACTGACATCGATATATACATATGTAAACAATTAAAGGAATTCATAAATAACTGACATCTTACACAAATAATAATTCTAATAATTTTTAATGTGTCTCTACAAAAATAAAAATCTCCCAGTCTTGATCATAATTGAAATTGAAATAAAGTATTATACTCCCAGCGTATATTCTAGTAACAACAATAGGCACAATCCAATCTTTCCGGCAATGTATAATGGAAGTGTATGTATATCTTATATGTATGTCAATGCATTATCCTAAGGCAAGGTAGTATGGCTGTCGTACGGCAATGTAAATTATTTGTTTCCGCCTTCCCCTCTGACGGCAGTTGTGACGTCACCGGTGTAGCGGCGGGTAGAGTTATGTATCAAATGATTATGGTGGAGGACTTGACTTCGTCCCCTTTGCTGAACGGTTGGCCTTGTGGCTCAACGGTGTATTAATAGAAAATATTTAACGGCAGTGTGCCGGAGTAAATGTAAATGATCAATTACTTTATTAGTCAATCGTCTTTCAGAAACTGATTACAAGAGTGGAGTGAAATAAAGGCTAAAGCTAAGTACATAAAACGGCAAATACGAATCTACACAAAATACATAAGAAGTACATAGAAGATCATGCGACGGGCTTGTGGTCAGCAAAGCCGACTAAGCATATTCCCAATAAGAACTCAACGCTTGCGACACAACCAAAACGGCTGGCCGTTGCTCCGGCCAATGCTATTTTGATTACGTTGCATTTGTATCGCGCGGGTTGCTTGAAATCATTGCGAGGGCCGTTCGTTAACTTGGCTGTTAACTGGCCCCCCCTTAGGTTTGTTGCCGTCCTCGGTGACACTTAGTTCATTTACCACAGCCTGCAGTTTAAGAGAGTATCTTCTCCGGTACCAATACTGGTAGATTATGCCAATGCAGCCAATGGTGATACTGAGGGTTACACCGACTATGCACCACACTCGCGAGACCCCTCCGGAATCCACGTCGTCTCTTAGTTGTCGAATTACGTGCAAATTATGTTCATTCATTCTTTGTAGCAATGGTAGGCTAAGAATTTGGTCGTGTCCTGTAATATTCAGCAATGGTGATGCCGCGATGCCTGGACTTTTCTTCACAACACCGTTGTAGTTAATGTATGTGGTATCGTTTATGGTAGCGAAGCGTTCGAATGTGACGAGATATGTACCTCTGACTGTCATTAGTGGGCTGTCATCTATTCTTATTCCTGCTGGTATCTCATTGACGATGATTATCCCTTCGTCGACTACGGTAACTGGTTCCAGGTGGCTTGGCTGTGTGTGGCATGATGCTAAACCTCCAGAGTGTAATCTGCTGGCGCAAGTGTCGTGAGCCGACTTCTTGCAGAACGTCGCATAGTTGGTTGTAGCGCACTCTGTTACTGCTAGAACTCCATCGTTGCATTCAGCTACTACGTTATCATGTACTTGCAGAACAGTGTTATTGTGGGCAACAGGGAATATCATAACCTTCTTACAAATAGTCTTAACATTAGGGTAATTAATTATTATGTGGATTACGCTATCTGATTGAAATATTTTTATTTTTGACACTGCCATTAAACTAACTATTGGGACTTCTGTGAGCTGTTTGGTAAAAATGGATTTCAAATCTTCGTGGTCGAGAATTGCTGGGTTTATGATATTAGATTTGGCAAGCGTTATAGTGAGCATAAGGTTTTGGATTTCGGTGGATAACATTCTATTGCGCGCAAGTAAGGTTTCATACAAGTGAGGGGAGTCTACAAACTCGCCTTTCTTTTCTTTAATTATTTTATTTACTGTATCAGTTAATAGGTTGATTTGCTTTTGCGCTTCAGTGATTACTATTACTTGTCTGTTGTTTGATTCTATGAGCTCGGCTTCGGTAATCTTAATCCTTTCTAAGTCTGACGCATCGGGTGTGCCTGCGACGACTTTCAACGCTGTTCCTAAAAAGTCTAAACTTCTGGCCATTCTATGGTGTACCGTTAGGCTAGAAAAAATACTCTGGATATGATCGATATCTACATCTAACAGTTTTCGCATATGTGACTGAGGGAAAAGTTCTGACAATTTTATTGTATTATCTATCATGCTCGCGAAATTGGATAAATTTGTAGAATGTTTTACGTAGTTATGTTGTTCCCATACGAAAACGTTGCCGTCCAACACAGGAATATAGCTTGCGTGCGAGAAATCGGTGAGAAGTGCGCGAGTTGTGGCCAAAAGTATTAGGGTTACTCCGACGAACCTGAATGAAACGATTAGATTCAATTTTAGTAACTTTCTGTAATAATCTTATGTGTTATGACCTATGTTTACCTCACATTGTCCTTATGGACCACTCTCCCCTTAACAAGTACAGACGTTCCCAGGTCTGCTTGTATGGTGCCCTCCGTGCACAAGGGAGATAGTTTGTTACCTAATCTTTTGTTATTTTTGAGGTAAACTTTCTCACCTACATCAAACACCCTGTTCTGTCTGTTTGGGTTGTATCTGGCTAATTGGTCTTGTTGGGCTTTTATTAAACGACTTTTGATTTCTTGCTTAGTTTCATCTGGTATAGAGTGGATTACATCGAGTGGCTTATGTCCTGATACTGAGTGTATAGTTTTATTATACTCTATCGTTGCTCTCATGATAGCTTGAACTGTATCGCTAATTTTTTTGTCCAATTTTAAACACCTGGCAATTTCTATTAATGTACTGTGAAAGCGCTCCACTTGTCCATTGGAACAGCTATGAAGTGGGGGGCGTTCACCACGTCGATGTTAAACTGATTCTTCAACAATGAAGCGATCGTTTCGGAGTTAAACGATGGTTCGTTATCGCAATAAATAGTTTTTGTGTCCGGAAAAGTATTGATTATCAGTAAAATGGGGTTGACAATATCGGTTATTGCTCGAGAAGCTAAAGGTTGGACAACGGTGAATTTGGAAAATTTATCAATACAAGTTAGGAAAAGCTTCTGATCGGTAGAAAATATGTCAATGTGTAACATTTCTCCAGCAAATGAGGGAATTGGAGTCTCCCCGAGTTCTTGTTTTTTTGGGGTGCCTGTTGTACTTGGCTATAGCGCAGACCTTACAATTCAGTACAACCTCGTTGGCCAGTTTGGTCATTTTTGGGAAGTAGTAGTCTCGAAGTATTTGTTTTACATTTTCTTGTGCCGCTCTATGCGCACGATTATGTTCGGCGTTGACTATTTCTACCTGTTCGCCTTTGTTAGTGATATCCGACACCATCTTTTTGCAGTGCCAGAACTTGGTTGTCGGGAACAGTGCAACTAGCTCATGTTGGAATGCAGCTAGAGTTGGGAGGTCGCAATAGAACGCGTTTACGACGTTGGGGTTTACAGCAAGTTTTAAAGTTTTTATAAGATCGGTCTTATCTATAAATTGAATTAAGTGACGGGTTTTTTTGTCAAACAAAATAAATTTTCTATGCAGTGAATAACGTGATTCCTCCAAAGCTATTTGATTTCTGTAGCAATTCAATGGGTTATCGGCAGTTTCTATAGTGTATGTAAGGGATATCTCACTGTGAACCGTGGCTATGTCTGACTGCGCTCCGTCTTGGAGAGCGTTAAGCTCTTGCCTAGATAAGGCATCTGCGACAAAGTTTTCCTTCCCTGGCTTATAGTGTAACTGGGCGTTATATTGTTCGATAAACGCCTTCCACCTCTTGATCTTCGCATTCGTGTTTTTCTCAGACACTGCGAATGTGAGCGGTTGATGATCTGTAAAAATATGCAACTCTTTTGTACCGTAAAGATAATTCTGTAGTTTGCCGAGAGCCCACACAATTGCTAACAACTCTCTTTCGTTGGTAGCATAATGAGTTTCGCACGTTTTTAGCGTTCGGGAGATCATGGTGATTGGTCTCCCACCTTGTGACAACACTGCTCCAAGGCCAATCGCAGACGCGTCCGTAGTCAAGTCAAAAGGTTTTTTGAAGTCAGGGTACATAAGCATAACGTCTTCCGATGCTAGTATGTTTCTCAAACGGTTAAAAGCGTCGCGCTGAGATTCGTCGAATTCGACCGTTACTTTTCTAGACATGTGTTTGCTTACAGTGCCATTTTCGCCTTTGAGTATATTAGTCAAAGGTCTTGCTATGGATGCAAAATCTTTGATAAACACCCTATAGTAGCTGGCTAGGCCTAGAAAAGATCTCAGAGAATATAAATTTTTTGGCTCAGGGTACTCTTGGATCGCTTTGACCTTTTCTGGGTCTGTCTTTGCTCCCTCGCTAGTAACAATAAAACCTAAGTACTCAACACTTTCTTTGAAAAACCTTGTCTTTTCTTTAGAGACCCTCATGTTAGTCTCACAAAGTTGCTGAAGTACTATGTCAATATGGCGGACGTGATCCGCAGCATTTTCGGAGAAGATAATTACGTCATCAACATAGACGTAACATATCTTGCCAATTTGTTCTCGCAAGACATCGTCGATTGCTCTTTGAAAAATGCTACCCGCATTTTTTAAACCAAAAGGTAGTCGACAGAACTCGTATTTTCCGCCATTTACTGAGAAGGACGTCTTTTCCCGATCGCCCTCCGCCAGGTAAATCTGGTGGTACCCGGATTTAAGATCTAAGGTTGTGAAAAACTTAGCTTTTCCGAGGTTAGCTAAAATTAGTTGGATACTTGGCATCGGATAACGGTCGGCGACGGTTTTCTCATTTAACTTCCTAAAGTCAATGACAAGCCGCTTGTTCTTATTACCGTTGGCGTCTGTCCCCTTCTTATCAACAACCCAGGCCGGGCTGTTATACGCAGATCTTGATGGCCTTATGATGCCATCTTTTAGCAGCTGTGCGACTTCGTTGTTTACAAAATCTGACACGCCTACCGGGTACGGATAGGGCTTTGAATATATCTCCTTATTGTCTACAGTTCGGATTCTAGCAACGACTGAAGTATTATAAGGCAGCGCCTCGTTAGGGGTCGCGAATGCATTAATTCTTTTTAGTATCATTTTCTTAAACTCGGCTCTTACAGAATCTGGGACTACGATATCATCGACACGTGTAAAGTTCACATTATCGCACGGATGGTGTTTGAGTACCTCCGAAGTATTACCGTAGTTTATGGTGTTTTCCCTTAGGTCCATGGTTACCCCCGCCTGTGTGAGCAGATCGAAGCCTATTATTGCGTCAAAGGTGTCCAGGGTATCTAATAAGAAAAACGTGGCAACTTTCCCAAAAATTACCATTGAACATTTTTGCTGGATTTTACTGGACCCATGAATGGAGTTCACAGTAAATGGGGTTCCGACGGGTGTTACGTTTTTTAACTCCTTTACGGGTTTAACGTAATTTTTTGCCGCCCCAGTGTCGACAAGAATCTTTAATGTTCTGCCAGCCAACTGACGTTCGACGAACGGCAGTTGGGAACATCCCCTAAAAAATTCAACAGATCGTTGCTTTCAGATCCGTCACTCTCGTCATATATTTCTGTAAGGGTATTCTCGGCTATCTCTTCATATTTTTCATCGTCTTGGCTAGGTGCTTTTTGGGTAACATTGTTAACTTTTTGGCGCCTATTGCCCGATGTACGCTCCGAACTATTATACCTCTTTTGAGCCCCGTCTTGTGTAGACTGGCCCTGTGGCTTTCCCCAGTTGGTGTTATGTCTTAACCTGGACATCGAAGGATCAACGTCCATGGGTTGAACCTGATTTCTTAACTGTGCCTCTTTGTCCTTCGACGAGGTTCTAGGGTCAGCCTGTTGTGCCCTGTTCTGTCCTTGATTCCCAACAAAATGTGGGTTTCTTTCCTGGCTCCTACCTTGTTTAGCCTGGTTACGACTGCCGAACTTATTATTGTCGCTGTTATGATTTCTCTCTTCTATTACTTTGGCATACGATGCAGCAAATGCACTCCTTTCAATGCTATTTTCAGCCTCACGGGCCACTGCTAGTGCGGATGGTAAATCCTTGGGCTTCGCTGGGATCACCAAGGATTTTAGGGACCTCTTGAGTCCTGCCATGAAGGCATGTAGTGCGTCGTCTCTAATTTCTGCACAAAGAATGGACGCAGCCTGTTCGTCGTGTGTCATTACTATCTTGTTTGTCACGAGAGTAAGCTTCTTTTCTACCTCATCGTAATAATTCATTAGGCTTAGGTCACCCTGCCTTACTAGTTCGAGTTGCTGTCTTAGTACGCGTAAGGACGTTTTGTCTGCGTATGTGCAGTCCAGTCTGGCAATAATGGCGTCGAAATTAGGCACTGTGTTGTGCGACGTAAGGATTGCTCGAGCCGGCCCAGTGATTTTATTTTTTAAAATGGCCACAGCCTCGTAATGCGCCTCACTGCCTACGTATCTTCTGAAAATTTCATATGCGTCTGTAGCCGCTTGTCGCCAAGACACGTATTCCTCATGATTTCCATCAAAGCTAGGCACTGACTTTACAATATCTAACTTAACTTCACACTTCACACTAGGTTCAATTGTCACTCTCTGATATACCTCAACCTGTGGGGTCTCTATCCTTAAAGCAGTAACTTGCCCTCTAATGGTCTCGAGTTCCGTTCGGAACTCGTCTTTCAGTCTCCTTTCTTGTTCTAAGAGTGCACTGTTCACAGCACCTTCCACTAACGCTTTTAGCAGAGCCGGTTCCATTTCTAATTGATTGTTGACTTCTGGCCTAAATCCTATTTCTTGTTCTTCGTCACTGTCGTATTCTACCTTTATATTTCTATAAGCCCAAGTCATGAGCAACCAATGAAGCGCAAAATACTTATTTATTTTTTTTTTTTTTTTTTTTTTTTTTTTAAATGAAACGCACTTGCATGTCAACAATATCACAATTAACCTGTACCGCAATGCACAATTTCGCGCTGCCAATTCACTCACAAATTCTTTACTTTTTATTTTTATATTTTTTAAATTTTCATAAAATTTTTTCAATTTTTACCAAACATTCACTTACATGTTTTTGTTCAGGGCCATGGTATTCCTATATCGTAAGATTAACGGATTCCAGTATAAAGCCTGCTGGGCGCCAATTATTTGTTTCCGCCTTCCCCTCTGACGGCAGTTGTGACGTCACCGGTGTAGCGGCGGGTAGAGTTATGTATCAAATGATTATGGTGGAGGACTTGACTTCGTCCCCTTTGCTGAACGGTTGGCCTTGTGGCTCAACGGTGTATTAATAGAAAATATTTAACGGCAGTGTGCCGGAGTAAATGTAAATGATCAATTACTTTATTAGTCAATCGTCTTTCAGAAACTGATTACAAGAGTGGAGTGAAATAAAGGCTAAAGCTAAGTACATAAAACGGCAAATACGAATCTACACAAAATACATAAGAAGTACATAGAAGATCATGCGACGGGCTTGTGGTCAGCAAAGCCGACTAAGCATATTCCCAATAAGAGCTCAACGCTTGCGACACAACCAAAACGGCTGGCCGTTGCTCCGGCCAATGCTATTTTGATTACGTTGCATTTGTATCGCGCGGGTTGCTTGAAATCATTGCGAGGGCCGTTCGTTAACTTGGCTGTTAACTTGTATAATGGCAATATATTATCAAATTTATTTTGGCCAAAGGCAAAGGGTTTGATTGATTCTGGATGCATTTTCACATGGTGGAATCCGTTCTTCAAGTCCAAGACAGTGAAGAATGATTTACCACCCAGATATTCGATGCAATCATCTAACTGTGGCGAATAATGCCAGCTTTGAAGAGATCATCACAGATCTCACGCACCTCGATGCGTTCGTGGTGCGACAGACTGCGGGGGCGGCAGAAAATCGGAGTTTGGCTAGTCAGTTCTAGTTTCATCTCATAGTTCACGGGCTTAACTAAAATCTGTACATATGCAGTGGAAATAATAGACTTTAATAGACTCTTCCCGTAAAGTGGGAAACTCTCAATTCACTCAAACTCTGATTCGCTGACAGCAAGGACCTCGATGGCGTTTATAGCCATAAGTGCATCATCCAGTGTTTCCGGAGGTACAGCTGAATTTTTGAGAAGGGGAGAATCAGACAACCATTCGCAGATAGTACCGCTGTATCTTTCCTCAATATATCAAATGACTTCACCACAGCAGTGAGTTTCGTATTTATACATTCAGTCGGTTTATTCATAATTAACATAAATCCTTTTTCATATTTCTTTTCTTTCAGTTTACAAAGTCTACTATTAAATTTGTACAGGAGATCTCTGCCGATAATCATCGGCAGTTAGGTTGCTTCGGCAAAACTTCAAACGTATGTATTGTCTCAGTACTGAGAAGGTGAACACTACACTGGACTTGACCAAATGACAGATGTTGGCTTTTTCCTAAACCACGGCAGTTCAATCTACTAGGGCTAAGACGGCAGTTGGGGAGACTTCAGATTGACGGAGAAAACTCTTTGGGCTGCCCGAATCGAGAATGGAAAACATATTTATAAATTTTCTATCTTCATCACAAGCAAACGCAACACTCACCTGTTGTTAATGGTTTAATCTATCTCCCACATCATCAGCAGCGGCGGCGGCAGTGGTTGCGGCGGCAGTTCCCATCCGAGACGGGCAGTTTTTATAGATGTGGCCCACTATGCCACACTTAAAGCAGTAATTCGGCGGTCTGATCGGTTTCGGGCACTGGGGTTTGTAATGCCCCCATCCCGAGCAGTTGAAGCATCTGGTCTCACTTGTGGCAGGGACTGAAGATTTGTTCCCAGACAACAAGGCAGTTGGTGTTGGCTGCACCTTCACACTAACGCTTTGCTTGGAGGCGACTGCCTGTACAAGGGAGCGCTCGTAGCGTTCCTGGAGGGGCTTCAGCTCAGCCACCATACGAGCTGAATAAAACATATTGACTCTAGTACAATTGTCCCGCAGTCCGTCGATGATCAGGTCGACAAGCTCGATATCCAGAATCAGGTCATTCATTGTAATCTCCTGCATCTCGATTGCAAATCTCAAACCTCCTTTGCCTGTCCTAGTGCGCCGGCTACGCAGAGCGTGGTACACCTCTTCAATACTGCGCGAGTGTCCAAACTCTCGGAGAAGGATGGATTTGAGTTCACCGTAGCTGTGTACAGACATCGTGCTTGGCAACACCGCGGCCGTACCCTCCAGCATGCGATGGCATGCAACCAGGCGTAGACGGTCGTTTAGGATTTCGAACGCATCCTCCAGATCGTTCAACCATTTTTCACGTCGTATGCGGTATCAGCAGAGAATCGAGTAACCATGCTCTCGATGACGCTCAGGTCACTAACCTGCTGTCTCGGTGCTCGGGATTCATCCATACTCTGTTGCAGCTGCTGCTGCAGTTGGAGCAACTCATGCTGTTTTCGTAGCGTCGTCAGTTGCTCATCCTGAAAGCGGGCACAGCTGGGCGCGGCAGTGGGCACAGCAGCAGTAGACACGGCCACGGGGTCAAGAGAAGCGGAGGGCGTAGAAGCGGCCATCTTAGACTCGGAGCGTTAGGCCTGCGTCCTAGCCTATAAAGTTCCAGGATTGGCGGCAGGCGACGACAGCGCTTATTCTTTGCTGTCTTAATGTGGGGATGTGAACAGATTTTTTTTCTTATCACTGCGAGTGCGTCTATCTTGGTTTAGCGTTACCGGAAGAAGGAGACAACTTTCAGTGTGGCCTTAGGCCGCATACCGATACTTTCCATAGACGGGCTTAATACTAACAATCGATACTTAAAATACTAACAATAGATACTTAAAAATACTGACATCGATATATACATATGTAAACAATTAAAGGAATTCATAAATAACTGACATCTTACACAAATAATAATTCTAATAATTTTTAATGTGTCTCTACAAAAATAAAAATCTCCCAGTCTTGATCATAATTGAAATTGAAATAAAGTATTATACTCCCAGCGTATATTCTAGTAACAACAATAGGCACAATCCAATCTTTCCGGCAATGTATAATGGAAGTGTATGTATATCTTATATGTATGTCAATGCATTATCCTAAGGCAAGGTAGTATGGCTGTCGTACGGCAATGTATAATGGCAATATATTATCAAATTTATTTTGGCCAGTAGCCTTTTTCAGTAGCAGCAGAATTATCTTGCAGAGGTAAAATGCAAGAAAGCAAAAAAAAAAAAATTGCATTATAGTTCATTGATAAGCAATGTAAAACTTACTGTGATTATTTTTTTTTTTTTGTAAATTGTGTGGTCGATTTTTCTCATTATCATCCCAATTCCAATGAGATTAAGACTTACAAGAAAACTGGAAAAAAAAATGCATGGCACATTACCAATGTTTGACATGGGACTAATCTTACCTTTATATACATATGTGCATAAATATTTTGTGTATGAGCATTAACGTGAACATCACGCTGAATGAAAATAACCACTTGGTGTAGACTGCCCTCCGAGTGCATGCAAACATTAAAATAACTATCTAAAAAGAGCTGTTAATCACAGAATTCTAATAGATTTTTGCACTTATTTGATAAATTAATTGTAAGTCTTACTCCTTAGCCATTATTGGAATTTGGATATTTAGGTTTTGTTGCCGATAGTTCTAAAAGTATCGAGGGCCCCGTAAACAAGTTGACTGCTGCAGTGGGTGACTCGTCCAACGTTACTGCTACGGCTGACGCTTCGATCGCGGGACCGCGGCCTCTCGTTGGCATTCCACCAAAGAAACATATATTTGTTTCTAGGCTAGACCCTGTTGTCACATCTGATGATGTAATGGCCTATATTCGGAAGAAAGTTAACGTATCGAATATTGCGGTGGAGAAGTTTAAATTTTCTTATTCTCGGGACATTTCGTCCTTTAAAATTAGTGTTTTTGCCAATATCTTCGACACTATATGTCGAGATGATTTTTGGCCGAAACATATAATAGTTAAGGAATATACTGTAAAAAAGAAAAATCGGCAACCGATTCACTTGCCAACAACAACAAATACTATTCCTGCCACATCAGCATCTACTGGTGTGTCAAAAAACTAGCTTCGTCCCTTAACCTGGGTTACCAGAATGTTAGAGGACTGAAATCCAAACTTCTCTAATCTCTAAGTAGATAGTCTTTCTTTTGAGCATAACATTCTAGCTTTTACAGAGACGTGGCTAAAACCTGATATTGCTGATGCATCGGTGTTTTTCCACAAACTTTTCCATTTTCAGACGTGACCGGATTTCTCACATAGGTGGTGGCGTTCTGATTGCTGTTGATGCTGCTTTATCATCTGAAATGATTCTATTTTCTAGTACCCAGGAGATTGAGTTTGTCGGTGTTAAAGTAAATTTTAAATCTTTTAATGCTTCCATTACTTGTTCCTATATTTCACCATTGTCAGACATGGTGGTATATTTAAATCATTTAAAGGCAATTCAGTTTGTCTCGTCTTTAGTTTCCAGTCAAGACATGGTCATAGTTGTAGGTGATTTTAATTTACCCGCTTTAGCATGGTCACTAACAGATGAATCTACCATGTTGCTGCCCTCTTTGTCACATGACTTTATTAATGGCCTTCTAGGCTTATTATCTTAGCGGTGTAAGCTTCTGTTTTCTTCTGACCCTAAACAATTTTATAATTTTGTCAATTCTAAACGTAAGACCTCCGTGCACCCATCTTTTTTGTCTTTTCAAAATAAAAAAGTGAGCACTGATCAGGCAATTGCCGATATGTGTGCGAGTTTTTTTAAAACAACTTATTCCTCAGCGGAATATCGAGCAAGTCCGTATCCTTCTCAATTAAAAAAGGCTAATTGCATTTTCAATCCAGTGTTTGATGAAAGTTCTATTCTTAGCGAACTTAAATTAGTTGAACCTGTTTATTCTCCGGGGCCAGATGGTCTTCCTGGATGTGTTCTCAGGTTCTGTGCAAACGCATTATGTAAACCCATTTTAAAATTGTTTCTATTGTCTGTCGAATCTTCCTCTTTTCCATCTATTTGGAAGGAGTCGTATATCATACCTCTGCATAAAAATGGCAAAAATTCCGAAGCCTCTAACTATAGAGGTATCTCAAAATTGTCCGCTATTCCGAAAGCTTTTGAGAAAATTATAACTTCTCAATTGCAACACTTTTGCAGCCCTATTATTTCGCCATCCCAACATGGGTTTGTGAAACGTAGATCTGCAACCAATAACCTTTTAAATTTATATCAATAATTATTAAGGGGTTTAAAAATGGTAAACAAACTGATGTCATATACACTGACTTCAGCAAAGCCTTTGAATCCGTTAATCATACCTTATTACTTTCTAAGCTGAGCGACATTGGGTTTCCACCCCTTTTCCTCTCTTGGGTTCGAGAATATTTAACAAATAGAAAACAGAAGGTACTTTTTAAGTCTTCTTTTTCCGATTCCATTCCTGTGACTTCTGGTGTACCTCAAGATAGTCATCTTGGCCCTTTGCTTTTCACACTATTCATTAACGATCTTCCATCAGTCATTGTTCATTCGCGTGTGCTTATGTATGCTGACGATGTCAAGCTTTGTCTTACTTATAAAGATACAGATTCATTTAGTCGGCTACAAGCTGATCTTAAAAACTTTCAATCCTGGTGCCAGTTTAATCTACTAAATCTTAACACTACCAAATGTAAGGTAATGACTTTTTTTCGTAACTCTCCTCAACTGGTCACTTATTTTCTAAACAATAGTCCTTTAGAACGTCTAAATAATATGAATGATTTGGGCGTACTTATGGACCATAAGTTAAATTTTAACACCCATATTTCCACCGCGGTCGCAAAGGCCATGAGTGTCCTGGGTTAACTAAAGTTCTTTTTACTTCGCTTGTCCGTCCTATTTTAGAGTATGGATCTTGCATTTGGTCACCTCAATATGAGTCGCACCAGATTAGACTTGAATCCGTTCAAAAGCAGTTCTTGCTATTTGCTCTTCGTGGCTTAAGCTGGGATCGCAATGTCAATTTTTCGTATTCTAGTAGACTTCTCTTGATTAACCTTCCTTCCCTAACTAACCGTAGAATTATGCTTGGTGTTATTTTTATACACAAGCTCCTAATTGGTGATATCGACTCGCCTGAGTTATTAGCTCAGGTAAATCTGTCGGTACCATGTAGACGGAGTAGACATCCTTTGATACCTTTATCCGTTAGTCGTTGTTCTTCTAACTATGCCCTGCATGAACCTTTTAGGGTCCCCTGCTCTGATTACAACCTTCTATTCCCTGTAATCGGCTGAGAGCTTTCTATTAATATGATTAAAACTTCTATCCTATCCCATTTAGTTAATAGATAGCTATAGCATTTTTCATTTATTTGTTTGTCTGTTTTTTCTATTGTGTATTTGTCCACGCGATTCGTGGCGTGCGTTATACGGCTGCACCCCTCGGTCGGTCGGGTGGGAGGTGGGCAGTTATCTGCTTGGGCTCGCGAGTTACCAACCCAACACCCTGGTTACTAAATTGGGGAACGAGACCACGAAAGAAGACGTGGCATCGACTCTTTCCTGTTCCCAGAACGATTGATAATTTATATATGATGATCATACATACATAAAACATACATACATAAAACATGCATACATAAAACATACATTCATATGAAACATAAAACATACATACTGTGAGGAATATTATAAAGGATAATAATATCCCACACAACAAGCAAGCAGCAACACAATCCAATGATGTAAATGAGGCACCGGATACAAGATACAGCCGAGACACAAACCAAAGGTACGATATACGACTAAGCCTGCTACTGGTGGCGATTTCGTACAAGCGGGAAGATGCGTGGGAAGCATAATGCAAAAACCGATATGCACACACATGCGATGGGCAACCAAGTCCAACATGGCTCGATCGAACCAACTCGAACCCATGATCAAGCATGGCTCGATCGAACCATATGCGACTGCTGGCAATTTCGTACAAGCGGAAAGATGCGTGGGAGGCATAATGCATAATATCGACTGTATAAGAGTAAAAGAAACCAGGCTTGAGGGCATAATTGCATGCAAAAAGGGGGCATTGGCCTCATTAGATAAATCAAGAATACAGAGAGGCAAATATAGAGATGCATGCATTAGCATACTGGGCTGACAGCAAGGGAGAATACCGGTGGCCAATAGGGTACTCTCTGCCTACGTCACGCTCATGAGAACGAAAGCAGTTAGATTGTGAGCAGCCAAAAATCTTGTGAGCGAAAGAGAATAAAAGTGATGGCCAAGCAAGCCCGTGAGACGGGTGCGGGCATGCATGCATTGTATGAAACGATAATGGTTTGTGGATTGGATATGGGAATATGCGAACCGAAGGGGGAGGGATGAACAATGGGGAAGCCCTCTATCTAATAGATACGATATGCGTATGAAAGTGCATTGCATGGGAAATTAAACGATGTTGTATATTAAATTAGTCAGGCAAATTATTATTAAACAATAGTTTAAGTTAATACAATTAGTATATATGTATATAAATATAATATGAACTCTCGGGCGAAATTGGGTATGACGAGTGGATCAAAGGGAGCGACGGGCGACGGCAGCGCTGACAGAGAAAGAAAGCAGAGAAAGTCAACGGGATGCGATGGGTGGCCAATAGAAAGGCGATGCCAACGGGTGAAAGTGATGGAAACACATAGATACAAGGGAGCTAGACAAGGACAAGGAAATGAATGGGCGCGCAGCCACAAAGAAAGTGGACACATAAGCGTCAGGAATATGGGACTTTCACCACGCATGGCAACAAGTGAATGCGTGGGTGAAAGTGGACGGCCGATGGAAATTTACCAGCTGTATAGCGGTATTACACCAGCCAGTGCCTGAAGCCAGAGGAGCTGCCTATATAAAGGCGGCACAAATCAGAGTAAATCATCAAGTCGTGATCAAGTAACAAGTAATTAAGGCCTTACGAGTAACCTTAAGAACTTACCAGGGAAACACAAGGAGCAGCAGAGAAACTAGGAACTATACAGGCCTTACGAGTAACCTGTACAGTTCATCCGAGAGCAACAAGTCCATAAATAAGGATAACAAGTACCGTACGCAGCAAAGGGAAGACAAGCAAGGACGACGAGGGATTCGAAGCGACTCACCAACGCTGTCCAAGTCCAGAACTACCGTAGAGAAACCGTCATATACAAACGAGCCCACTAATGATTTTGAACAAACATACGTATAAGCATTAGCAATTGAGATCAAACGTGTTTTTAATTTCACCGGGGCACAAAATAATTTTGTTGTGTCGAACCTAGCCCAAGAGATATTGTAAATATCCCAAAGGACGAAAAACGATCGTTACAATACATAAAACAAACATACATTTTACATACATACATACACACATGCATTATTTCGATTGTAACAGACACACAAAGATAGACAAAGCGTAGAGACCCAAAAACATTATTAATAAAACCAAATACACACATATTTCACACACCCTGATTCAAACCATCTAGCTCCCGGTGGTAATTGGCGCAGCTGGGTCAGGAATGGACCTACTTATGTTCACATTGAGAAATATTATTATTTTGTTTCGTAAGTAAAGTGATTTGAAAGCCAAAAAAAAAAAAAAAAAAAAAAATTTTGCTGTGTCTTAAGTGCATTGGTAATTGGAACGGAATCAATTGTTGATAATCGTTTACAAAACAAATCACACAACACAAAAAAAAAAAAAAACAAAAAAAAATATTTAACTTACAATATTTCCAAAAAAAACAAAAAATTTACCTTACAGTATTTACATATATACATACATGTACATATGTTCCACACGTGAAAATTGGCCTACAGAATCAATTGCTGATAACTAAAGGTCAATTATAAGTGAAATTAAAATTATTTTAGTAAAAGTGTTAAAAAGTGTGGGTTGATAATCACCGCATGAAAAAAAAACGAGCTATGGAAGCTAACTTCGGCCTTGCCGAAGTTTATATACCCTTGCAGTTCTTTATTATATTTAATTCGATAAGAAAAGTGAAATTTCATACATCAACAGCATTAGTTGTCGTATTATGAATATGCTCAAATATTTTTCAAACTACTGAATTCAAAACACATTTAATGATTATTAAACAATATATGATATAGTAGTCCGATCCCGATGATTTTCATACTTTATCTCACACAGGTAATAAAGAGTCTCCAAAAAAAATTTCAACCCGATATCTCTTAAGATGGCTGAGTAAAACGCATACTTCAAACTACTGAATTCACACATTTAATGATTATTAAACAATATATGATATAGTAGTCCGATCCCGATGATTTTCATACTTTATCTCACACAGGTAATAAAGAGTCTCCAAAAAAAATTTCAACCCGATATCTCTTAAGATGGCTGAGTAAAACGCATACTTCAAACTACTGAATTCACACATTTAATGATTATTAAACAATATATGATATAGTAGTCCGATCCCGATGATTTTCATACTTTATCTCACACAGGTAATAAAGAGTCTCCAAAAAAAATTTCAACCCGATATCTCTTAAGATGGCTGAGTAAAACGCATACGCACAGACGGACGGACAGACGGACATGGCTATATCGACTCAGCTTCTCAAGCTGATCAAGAATATATATACTTTATGGGGTCGGAAACGTCTCCTTCTGTGCGTTACAAACATCTGACCAATTTTATAATACCCTCTGCAAGGGTATAAAAAGTGGAATATGTATATACATGGATGCATATACACATGTGTATGTGTAAATCTTATAATTTAATGGAAATGTTTATATGCTGCAAAGCTACAAGATCTCTTTTACGAAATACACATTGTTTGTCGCTCATTCTGCTTTCAATTTCATAATTCGGCGGAATTGCCAAAACGCTACAAAACTACAATACTTAGTATTGTATTTCGGGCGAAATCGATCTGGAATTGCCAAAACGCTACAAAACCACAGTACTGAGTATTGTATTTCTAGTGAAATCGATCTGCTAGCAGAACTACGCTGAGAAGACGACGCCAAGAAGCTACAATTTCTGGCGATGCTGAGAAAAGAAGACGCTGAGGTGACGACGCTAAGATGCTACAATTTCTGGCGAAAGTGATCAGCTAGCTGAGCTGCGATTGGCAGACGAAGCAGCAAAAGCTGCAAATTCTAGTGAAATCGATCTTCTAGGCAGAGCTGCAATTGGCAAACGAAGCATTCATAAGTAGTAGCGTTTTATTGTAGGCTCATTTACAAAAGTGAGCTTGAGTTGCAAAGCCGTGAATAAAATTAGAAGTTCAGTTTAAAGTTGTGACACCAAGTTTAAGAACAATATACTATTAATACATAATTAAAGTAATAAACGTTTGTTACAAAATATTTTAAAAGAACATTAAGAACAATACAAACGTTGCAATGTTAGTGACATACAGTGAAAAAAAAAAAAAAAAATATAGTTAACTCATATTACTTTGATATGCTTACGATATGCTGAAATGTGAGCTCAAGCCATTTAACACGTTGCTATGTGGGAACATGCCAAATGCATGTTTGGGCAGTTGGCATTATTGATAGTATATTGTATGCCGCTACCAGTTTTTTGGGCGCTTTCTGACTATTTCTAACTGGCTCTTATTATTCTTATTCGGAGGGAGGAACGTGGAACACGATCACATCGCAACACAACATTGACTCTTATTAATTATAATTATAAATGATTAATAAATTGAATTCATCGAACCTGAACTTATTTACTGGCGCCCAACTAAATCAACCCAATACTTCAACCAGATTCATGTAAGTGAGTTGGAATGTTAGAAGTTTTTGTTATTAAAAAAAAAAATACATACATACATATATGAAACATTAGAAACATACAATGAATGTAAATATAAAAAAATGTGAAACATTAGAAACATACATATAATGAAATCAACGAGAGGGTAAGCAATTAATGCACAATTTGTTGTTGTTTTTTTTTGAGAAAACGTTAAATTTGTTTTTTCTGATTCTCTTTTGCGCTATGTTTTCTGCTGTGTTTTGTTCACTTTCGAACGTGCCGGCGTCTTAAATAAGAATCGAAATTTAAAATAAAAATCAAAATTTAAGTGATTTTGAGTGACTGTGTGTTAATGAATATCATTGGAAATCTAGAGTGCTGTAGTGAAGACCTTGAATTGCAGGATTTGATTAAAGATATTGAAGTAACCCAGACTATTTGTCAATCCGCAGATTTTGCGTTAACAATGAGTGAGGAAACGGTCCGAGCGGTCATTCACGGTGCGTTGGAGCATCAGGCAGCTGTTTTATCTGCACAGTTTGAAAGTAAACTCAACGCCCTAAGAGAGGAAATAGATTTGCTAAAGGTTAATGCTCCACAAGTCGAACAGTATAGCAAAATAATAATAGACCCGGAAAAGCAGTGTGATGAGCTGCTTGATATTGTTAAATCTCTGCCCGAGTTTAACGGATGCCAAGAAGAATATGTCGCTTGTCGGCAGGCCGCTACAATAGCTTATGAAATATTTGAGCCCTACGACGGTTCTGCCCGGCATTACCATGCCGTAGCAATTATTAGAAACAAAATAAGAGGGGCGGCAAACCAAACCCTCGCTTCATTTAATACAGTCTTTAATTTCAGAGCAATAATAGCGAGACTTGACTTTACTTACGCTGACCAGACACCAAGGGGAGTCATCCAGCATAAGCTTGCCACTGTCCGGCAAGGCGATCGTACCTTGCTAGAATATTACGATGAGGTAGAAAGAACGTTGGCTCTTTTAACAAATAAGAATATAATGAGCAATGAGGAAGCCGCAGCGTCGATCCTAAATCAAAGGGCTAGGGAAGAAGCATTAGATGCTTTTATATCGGGCCTAAAAAAATCTTTAAGATTAGCCGTGTTTCCTTCTCGGCCAAAGGACTTACCAACAGCTTTAGCCTTGGCGCAGGCCGCCGAGACTAGCGAGGATAGAAGCGTGCTCGCTGCCAATTACGCGAAAACCATGGGAGATAAAAACCAAAAATTTTCAACTCAAAAATCCCAAGACAACCGTCAGTCCGATTTTTGGTCTAGTAAGTCCCAAAGTGCCAATCAGGGGAAGAGTCCACACTATCAGAATAGGAAGCCCCAACAAAATAGATCCGCCAAACAAAGGTTGTATAATAAAGAAACCACACACCAGGCCCCAGAACCAATGGATATCGATCCATCCTCGCCCAGGCTAAGGCAACCGACAGCCTATCGGAGTCGGGCGGACTCCTCCAGATCTGGATATCAAAGCGGAAAGCTGAAAAAATCGTCCGAACGCATTTCGGTTCAAGGTGCGCAAAGGATGAATAATTTGATTCAAAAAAGTGGCACGAGTGAAACTATGATTGCATCGCAAATGGCAGCGCTGCACAGTGGGGCCTTCTGGCATTTATAATTGCAAAAATCATAGCGTCTAAACCAATAAAGCGATTTCAAAAATTTTAAAAGCATATGATAAAGAATACCTTAAGCTTCAAAATGAATGTTTGTCAAAAGTGCTGGGTGGTCGTGGTGCTGTAATATTCAAATGCTGTAATATTCAAGGTCAAAGTCAGAAAATATTTCCAAGCATGTTTTTCCTTTAAAAATGGATCGAAACCCAGTTTTTTTCAATCACAAATGGAATTTTTCATTGTTTTAGACGACTATGTGACATTTTTTATACCCTTGCAGAGGGTATTATAAAATTGGTCAGATGTTTGTAACGCACAGAAGGAGACGTTTCCGACCCCATAAAGTATATATATTCTTGATCAGCTTGAGAAGCTGAGTCGATATAGCCATGTCCGTCTGTCCGTCTGTCCGTCCGTCTGTGCGTATGCGTTTTACTCAGCCATCTTAAGAGATATCGGGTTGAAATTTTTTTTGGAGACTCTTTATTACCTGTGTGAGATAAAGTATGAAAATCATCGGGATCGGACTACTATATCATATATTGTTTAATAATCATTAAATGTGTTTTGAATTCAGTAGTTTGAAGTATGCGTTTTACTCAGCCATCTTAAGAGATATCGGGTTGAAATTTTTTTTGGAGACTCTTTATTACCTGTGTGAGATAAAGTATGAAAATCATCGGGATCGGACTACTATATCATATATTGTTAAATAATCATTAAATGTGTTTTGAAAATGCGTTTTACTCAGCCATCTTAAGAGATATCGGGTTGAAATTTTTTTTGGAGACTCTTTATTACCTGTGTGAGATAAAGTATGAAAATCATCGGGATCGGACTACTATATCATATATTGTTAAATAATCATTAAATGTGTTTTGAATTCAGTAGTTTGAAAAATATTTGAGCATATTCATAATACGACAACTAATGCTGTTGATGTATGAAATTTCACTTTTCTTATCGAATTAAATATAATAAAGAACTGCAAGGGTATATAAACTTCGGCAAGGCCGAAGTTAACTTCCATAGCTCGTTAATGTTTAAATTTAATTTTTTAACACAATTACAAAAAGAAAAAAAAATTTTTTAATTTTTTTTTAGGTTATTTTTGAAAATTTGCTATTAATGGCTGATTTTCTTCAAAATAATCTTCAATATTTTCATCAATATCTAATAAACTCTTATTATACCCTTGCAGAGGGTATTATAAAATTGGTCAGATGTTTGTAACGCACAGAAGGAGACGTTTCCGACCCCATAAAGTATATATATTCTTGATCAGCTTGAGAAGCTGAGTCGATATAGCCATGTCCGTCTGTCCGTCTGTCCGTCCGTCTGTGCGTATGCGTTTTACTCAGCCATCTTAAGAGATATCGGGTTGAAATTTTTTTGGAGACTCTTTATTACCTGTGTGAGATAAAGTATGAAAATCATCGGGATCGGACTACTATATCATATATTGTTTAATAATCATTAAATGTGTTTTGAATTCAGTAGTTTGAAGTATGCGTTTTACTCAGCCATCTTAAGAGATATCGGGTTGAAATTTTTTTTGGAGACTCTTTATTACCTGTGTGAGATAAAGTATGAAAATCATCGGGATCGGACTACTATATCATATATTGTTAAATAATCATTAAATGTGTTTTGAAAATGCGTTTTACTCAGCCATCTTAAGAGATATCGGGTTGAAATTTTTTTGGAGACTCTTTATTACCTGTGTGAGATAAAGTATGAAAATCATCGGGATCGGACTACTATATCATATATTGTTAAATAATCATTAAATGTGTTTTGAATTCAGTAGTTTGAAAAATATTTGAGCATATTCATAATACGACAACTAATGCTGTTGATGTATGAAATTTCACTTTTCTTATCGAATTAAATATAATAAAGAACTGCAAGGGTATATAAACTTCGGCAAGGCCGAAGTTAACTTCCATAGCTCGTTAATGTTTAAATTTAATTTTTTAACACAATTACAAAAAGAAAAAAAAATTTTTTAATTTTTTTTTAGGTTATTTTTGAAAATTTGCTATTAATGGCTGATTTTCTTCAAAATAATCTTCAATATTTTCATCAATATCTAATAAACTCTTATTATACCCTTGCAGAGGGTATTATAAAATTGGTCAGATGTTTGTAACGCACAGAAGGAGACGTTTCCGACCCCATAAAGTATATATATTCTTGATCAGCTTGAGAAGCTGAGTCGATATAGCCATGTCCGTCTGTCCGTCTGTCCGTCCGTCTGTGCGTATGCGTTTTACTCAGCCATCTTAAGAGATATCGGGTTGAAATTTTTTTTGGAGACTCTGTATTACCTGTGTGAGATAAAGTATGAAAATCATCGGGATCGGACTACTATATCATATATTGTTAAATAATCATTAAATGTGTTTTGAATTCAGTAGTTTGAAAAATATTTGAGCATATTCATAATACGACAACTAATGCTGTTGATGTATGAAATTTCACTTTTCTTATCGAATTAAATATAATAAAGAACTGCAAGGGTATATAAACTTCGGCAAGGCCGAAGTTAACTTCCATAGCTCGTTAATGTTTAAATTTAATTTTTTAACACAATTACAAAAAGAAAAAAAAAATTTTTTAATTTTTTTTTAGGTTATTTTTGAAAATTTGCTATTAATGGCTGATTTTCTTCAAAATAATCTTCAATATTTTCATCAATATCTAATAAACTCTTATTATACCCTTGCAGAGGGTATTATAAAATTGGTCAGATGTTTGTAACGCACAGAAGGAGACGTTTCCGACCCCATAAAGTATATATATTCTTGATCAGCTTGAGAAGCTGAGTCGATATAGCCATGTCCGTCTGTCCGTCTGTCCGTCCGTCTGTGCGTATGCGTTTTACTCAGCCATCTTAAGAGATATCGGGTTGAAATTTTTTTTGGAGACTCTTTATTACCTGTGTGAGATAAAGTATGAAAATCATCGGGATCGGACTACTATATCATATATTGTTTAATAATCATTAAATGTGTTTTGAATTCAGTAGTTTGAAGTATGCGTTTTACTCAGCCATCTTAAGAGATATCGGGTTGAAATTTTTTTTGGAGACTCTTTATTACCTGTGTGAGATAAAGTATGAAAATCATCGGGATCGGACTACTATATCATATATTGTTAAATAATCATTAAATGTGTTTTGAAAATGCGTTTTACTCAGCCATCTTAAGAGATATCGGGTTGAAATTTTTTTTGGAGACTCTTTATTACCTGTGTGAGATAAAGTATGAAAATCATCGGGATCGGACTACTATATCATATATTGTTAAATAATCATTAAATGTGTTTTGAATTCAGTAGTTTGAAAAATATTTGAGCATATTCATAATACGACAACTAATGCTGTTGATGTATGAAATTTCACTTTTCTTATCGAATTAAATATAATAAAGAACTGCAAGGGTATATAAACTTCGGCAAGGCCGAAGTTAACTTCCATAGCTCGTTAATGTTTAAATTTAATTTTTTAACACAATTACAAAAAGAAAAAAATTTTTTAATTTTTTTTAGGTTATTTTTGAAAATTTGCTATTAATGGCTGATTTTCTTCAAAATAATCTTCAATATTTTCATCAATATCTAATAAACTCTTATTATACCCTTGCAGAGGGTATTATAAAATTGGTCAGATGTTTGTAACGCACAGAAGGAGACGTTTCCGACCCCATAAAGTATATATATTCTTGATCAGCTTGAGAAGCTGAGTCGATATAGCCATGTCCGTCTGTCCGTCTGTCCGTCCGTCTGTGCGTATGCGTTTTACTCAGCCATCTTAAGAGATATCGGGTTGAAATTTTTTTTGGAGACTCTGTATTACCTGTGTGAGATAAAGTATGAAAATCATCGGGATCGGACTACTATATCATATATTGTTTAATAATCATTAAATGTGTTTTGAATTCAGTAGTTTGAAAAATATTTGAGCATATTCATAATACGACAACTAATGCTGTTGATGTATGAAATTTCACTTTTCTTATCGAATTAAATATAATAAAGAACTGCAAGGGTATATAAACTTCGGCAAGGCCGAAGTTAACTTCCATAGCTCGTTTGAATTAACTAGGTAGAACGAAAAATCGGTATTACCCTTTTTGTATTAATTAGGTAAACAACTTAATATTTACATCCAATTAGGTAAGCGGAAATAAAAACTACCAACCCACAAATAGGACAAACTTTTCATCAACTTAAATAATATTTACCTGTCTTGTCATTTTTTCCAAAGCAGGTAATTAGCAATTTATCATTGTAGAAAGGCATATATGTAAAGAGGTAGTATTTGCAAAACAACATTACGCAATGTTATCATTTAAATACAAAGAAGCTACAGGCCAATACGCATGCGCACTTCTTCTTCCTTATACCTGCAGCGCATTTTTTAGGCGAGGTTGCCTTAGTTTTATGGCTTACGCCGACAGCGATCTGTCGCACCTCTCCGCATATTGGGACTATATACATCTGATAGGTAAATATTTCACCTACCTAGTGTATGTAGTCCGGTAGTGATACTCGTTGATCCTTTTTAGTTGTATTCCACCAAAGTTAAAAAACGTCAATATTTAGAGTATTTTTTAAACGCTTCTAGTTCAATAACTATTTAAAGAATTATTAAAATTTATGAAACATGCTATTAACAAAGAACATACTTTTCAGATAAAACCAGTTGCGACTTTTTTTAAAAATTATCATTTTTCCCTTTTCACTAAAAATGTCTCAACTTTGGGCGCTTCTAGCACCCATGAATCTCAACCGATTTCAAAAATTTTTCGGATTCATAATCTCTGAAGTATTTCCTATCGATTGCATATATCATTTTTGCCAAACGCGATCATGAAAAAACGTATTTTTGCAATGCTATCCGAGCAGAGGCCCAACTGTGCGCTGCTGCCACCGACTGTCAAGGCGACATTGAGTATGCAACCGAAAACGATTCCGAATTCGAAGTCGACACAGACAATGTGAATGTTTTAAAGGGAAGATCCCTTCTCCCGTTCGTGCAAAAAAAAGTAGCAGGCGGCATCTTAAGGTTTTTAATAGACACGGGGGCTGCTAAGAACTATGTTAAGCCTCTATCTTGGCTAAAAGGTGTTAGCCCGGTTGAGAAACCCTTTTCCGTTACGTCCATTCACGGCTCAACCGTAATAGACCATAAGTGCAAAATTTACATATATGGAATAAATTCAACCTTTTTTGTTTTACCGGATCTGTCAAACTTCGACGGAATCATCGGCCTCGATCTGTTGAAACAGGCAAATGCCACATTAGACCTTAAGTCGAATAGAATTACAGTCGGCTCAGAATTGCTTCTTTATGCTAAATGTCCGAATGTCAATTTTACTAACGTAGTTGGCGGGCAAATATCACCTCAATATAAAAACGAATTTATTAAAATGTTGGAATCCAGGGCCGCAGCATTCGCGAGCCCAAACGAAAAACTCCCCTACAACACCGCTGTCGTTGCCACCATTAGAACCACGACAGATAATCATATTTTCTCAAAACTCTATCAGTATCCCATGGGTGTTGCAGACTTTGTAGCCGCAGAGGTAAACAACCTATTAAAGAATGACATCATAAGAAAGTCTAGATCCCCGTATAACAACCCGATTTGGGTAGTGGACAAAAAAGGCACTGACGAAAAGGGAAACAGGAAAAACCGACTAGTTATAGATTTTAGGAAGCTTAATGAGAAAACTATTTCGGATACCTATCCCATGCCCAGCATTCATATGATATTAGCAAATTTGGGGAAGTCTAAATTTTTTACAACTCTCGATTTAAAGTCGGGGTATCACCAAATAACTTTGGCTGAGAGAGACCGCGAAAAGACAGCATTCTCCGTAAATGGGGGCGAATTTGAGTTCTGTCGGCTTCCATTCGGGCTGAAAAATGCAGGCAGTATTTTTCAGCGAACTATCGACGACGTCTTAAGAGAACAAATTGGCAAAACTTGTTATGTTTATGTTGATGATGTCATTATTTTTTCAGAATCCGAGACGGCTCACATTAAACATGTAGATTGGGCTTTAAACCGGCTATTTGAAGCGAACATGCGTGTGGCCCAAGAAAAATCTCAGTTTTTTAGGACAAGAGTCGAGTACCTTGGGTTTATTGTCACTAGCGAGGGCGCGAGAATAGACCCCGAAAAAATCAGAACCATAACAGAATACCCCGAGCCGAAAACTCTATTCGGTGTCAGATCATTCTTAGGCCTCGCAAGTTATTACAGATGTTTTATAAAAGACTTCGCCTCAATAGCAAGACCGATCTCAAACATCCTGAAGGGAAAAAACGGGTCAATAAGTAAATACAAATCAAAAAGCATCCCTATACAGTTCAATGAACTACAATCTCACTCTTTTCATAAATTAAAAAACATTCTGGCGTCCGAAGACGTTACCTTGATGTACCCTGATTACAGTCTTGTCTCAGAACGGTCGTCCCGTTACAATGATTTCCAGAACGCTCAAGCCGTGCGAAATAAACTACGCAACAAACGAGCGGGAGCTTCTAGCCATTGTTTGGTCCTTGAGCAAATTGCGGCAGTACCTTTACGGGGTAAAAGACATCAACGTGTTTACCGACCACCAGCCGCTAACCTTTGCGGTATCTGATAGCAATCCTAATGCAAAAATCAAGCGCTGGAAGGCCCGTATCGACGAAACGGGAGCAAAAATTTTATACAAGCCAGGTAGGGAAAATTTCGTTGCAGACGCGCTGTCGCGACAAAATATTAATGCACTAAGCGACGATGACTGTGAGTCTGACGTGGCCACCATTCATAGCGAGGCGTCGCTGTCTTACACAATTACTTCATCAGACAAACCTGTAAATTGCTATAGAAACCAATTAATTTTAGAGCAAGCGCGAGTTATGCCATTAGCAACACTTCCCATAACAGCCGACCCAAGAGGTCTACACTCCACATTAATGTAAACATAAACAATACCATTCCAGTAAACATAGAGTGTCACAAGATAAGTGACAGTTTCCCTAAACATAGAGTGTCACAAGATCACTTATCTTGTTTCCCTAAAACATAGAGTGTCACAAGAAAAGTGACCAGAAGAAAACATTATAAGCACTTAGATGTAAGCCAAACCAGAATATGATTTGATTCAATAAAACAGTCTTGATTTAACGCTCAACCAGAACAGACTCAATCTTAATTGGCACAGTCGGTACTCGAGTTCACAGTTAAAATATTGTGGAAACTTTGAACGAAATCAAAGAAAACGAAACAATATAATACTGTGGAAAACAAAACATTTAGTGACAAAATAAAATATATATATTGTGGAAACTTTGAAGAAAAAATAAGTCAACGAAACAATATAATATTATAAAAACATTTTGTGACAAATAACGAAACAATATAATATTGTAAAAACACTTTGTGCAAACAAACAGAATTATTGTGGAAACTTAAAAAAAAAAAAAGTTAACGAAACAATAAAACATACACCATTAAAATGGCACAAATTAACGAAATACAACAATGCATTCAAATGCTAACATCAATAATAATATCCAATCAAGAGATGCATTCTAATCCAACAACAAGGGAGAGAAACAGCATCGAGAAGGAAACAAGGTACTTGCCGGTGTTCACTGGACAGGAGGGAACGTTACATGGTTTCATTTCGGCAGTCAACCAAATCATGGAGGAGTATGATGATAACGACCAGGTCTTCACTGTTATATTCAACACCAAAATTCAAGGTCAGGCTAGAACTATGCTTAATATTAACCCCCTACATCTTGGGCTGATTGCAAAACTCGTCTTCGACATCATTATCGCCCAAGAACGGATCAAATGGGTCTAACCAGAAAAATTAATAACTTAAGGGTAACTACCGTTCGAGATCTTGATTTTAAAGTAAGAGCAATTGTTGAGGAAATTACTGATTTTTCGGTCTTTGAAAACAATAGCAGATTAGTTGACATATTAAGTGGTCTCTTAATTCAAAGAGTAAAAGAATTATCTTGTGGTCCAATGGCCATTGCCTTAATGAATAAAACAACATTAACAGATATAAGAATTGAACTTGCAAATTATATTGGTCTGAATTATGGAAATTTAAATAAAAAACTATTATTAACCAAAAATGACAATGACCATACTACATATAACAAACAGACAACTAATAAAAATACAAACCAAAATACTGAACAGAGTCAAAATGTAAAACAGTCTCAAAATCCCAATAGACAACAGAGTCAAAATATGAGACAGTATCAAAATCCGAATAGACAACAGAGTCAGAATGTAAGACAAAATCAAAATAATCAGCAACCACAAAATTATCAGCAACCACAAAATTATCAGCAACCACCAGCAGAAGCAATGAGTGTAGATAATATAAATGAGGAAGTAGTAAACAGCACAGATAATCAAGAGTTTTTTACCAACTAGCCTTATATGAAAAAAAAATTTTTATAAAAGGAATAATAGAGGAAGATACTTATATTATTTTAGTAGATACAGGATCAACCATAAGCATTTTAAACACAACTAATGTACATAATTCCAAATACAAAATAATTGAAAAATATTCAAAAACCATACATACAATAAAGGGAAAAATAGAAAGTGACAGTTACTTAGTGAAAACAAAAGTGCCAAGGGAGTTTAAATATATAAATTATGCCAGAACAAAATGGGTGGCTATGCACCTGGATAAATCATATGATTTTCTATTGGGCATGGACTTCATTCAAAGGAATTTTGCAAATATTGATTTTCAAAACAAAATTATTAAACTTAACAATGGGGTCGAAATTCCATTCCTTTCCAAACAATCAGAAGATGTTTGCGTAATGGAAGTAAGTGAAATTGATGATCTTAAGTTAAAAGAACTCAATACTGAGGAAGAACAAATAATAAGCAATCTTTCAAAAAAGTACGAAAAGTAATGTTTCAAAGAAGGGGATCACTTAACCAATACTAACACTAAAGTTCATAGCATAAAAACTACTACAGACCAACCTATTAATTCAACACTCTATCGGGTCTCCCCAAAATATGAAGAAGAAATAAAGAAACAAATAATTTATATGGAAAACAATAGAATTATAAGAAAAAGCAAAAGCAAATATAGTTCTCCAATATGTGTCATACCTAAAAAAAGAGATAGCTCTGGAATTCAAAAGTATCGTATTTGTGTAGACTATAGGCGTTTAAACCAAGTAACCGTTCCAGATAAGTACCCAATTCCTATCATGGACGCTGTATTAGACAAACTTGGTAAAGCCCAATATTTTACTACATTAGATTTAGCAAAAGGCTATCACCAAATTTTAATGGCAGAAGAAGATATAGAGAAAACAGCATTCATTTCACCAATGGGTTTATATGAATATGTTAGAATGCCTTTTGGGTTAAAAAACGCCCCAGCCACATTTCAACGTTTAATGAATGAAATACTGAGGGATTATATAAACAAAAGTTGTGTCGTATACATGGACGATATTTTGATATTTTCAACAACTCTTGAGGAACATAAGATTGCTCTAGAAAACATTTTCAAAATACTTAGAAATCATAACTTAAAAATTCAACCAGACAAATGTTCCTTCATGAAACAATATACTGAATATTTAGGACACATTCTCACAAAGGAAGGGATTAAACACAATCCACATAAAATAGAAGCAATAAAAGCAATGCAGTTACCTAAAACAGAAAAACAATTGAAAGGATTTCTTGGTATGACAGGATTTTACAGAAAATTTATTAAGGACTATTCCAAAATAGCTTACCGAATGATCAGATATTTACAAAAAGGCACACAAATTAATACAAATGACCCACAGTTTATAGATGCCTTTGAAAACCTTAAAACACTTATAAGCTCACATCCAATCTTAAAATATCCAGAGTTTGATAAACCATTTACCATTACAACAGATGCCAGTGACTTCGCAATAGGTGCAGTATTGTCTCAACAAGAGCAACCAGTTGCATTCCTTTCAAGAACTCTAAATAAACACGAAAAAAACTACAGTACAATTGATAAAGAATTTTTATCCATTATACATGCAGTAAACTATTTTAGACACTATTTGATAGGTAATAAATTCCAAATTAGAACAGATCATGCTCCGATAAAATATCTAAACTCAAAATACAAAGGGAAAGAAATGACAGCAAGACACCAAAGATGGATTTTAAAATTACAAGAATTCGATTATGACATAATATATTTGAAAGTCTTTTCCTTTGGCAGATTTTTAAGTAGACAGGAAACAGCTGAACTAATAAACAAGGATAAAACAAATGAGTCAAACTTTGAACTATCAGATACACAGCATTCAGCAGAGGAAGGAGGGATTTACAAATTTCTATATAAAAGACGATATTGTAAACAAATATAAAACTCAGATAATAGTAACTTATACAGCAACGGACAATATTAATATTCAGCATGGTAGAAAAATAATAGAAGTAAGCCCAGCAGAAACAGAAATTGAAATCGAAATCAAAATGCAAAATAATATAAATAAAGGAACAGTAGGAATTTTTTCAGAAGTTCCAGACTCAGAATATTATAAGATACAATGTATCTTAATGAACATTTTTTCACATTGTAATAATATAAAATTTTTTAAATGTACTAAGAGAGCTCAGGAAATTTCAAGCGAGGAAGAGTTACACAAACAAATAGCTATTTACCACACCAAAGATTCATTACATAGCGGAATAAATGAAGCTTTTAATTCGTTAAAGAACAAAATATATTTTCCAAAGCTAAGAGACCATATTCAGTTGATAATTTCAAATTGTAAAAAATGTAAGGAAATTAAATATGACAGAAAACCAATCAAACCTAAGTTTCAATTCACAGAAACACCGGATGTTAAAAATCAAATTATACATTTAGACATATTTCATATAAAACACAAATCGTTTGTTACAATCATAGACAAGCTCACAAAATTCGCAGTCGCTTATAATATAACAGATAGAAACTGGAAAACTAAAATGGAAATTATGATTGAACACTTTGCCAAATTCAATAAGCCACATAAAATAATAATGGATAATGAATTTCGATCAGAACAGATAAAACAATACTTAAACCAAGAACAAATAGAAATCCATTATACAAAGCCAAATTCACATACAGGAAATGCAGACATAGAAAGACTACATTCTACTCTCATTGAAATAATAGCAGGAATAGATGATGATGTATCAATTTCATCCAAAATGCAATTAGCAATAACAGCTTATAATAACCGTTATCACTCTACAATAAAATGTACACCGAATTATGCAAAAAACATAGAAGATGAGGAAAAACTAAAAAACACTATTATCAAGCACAAAGAAAAATTTTGAGCAAACAAAATAATACAAGAGAAGATTATGAGGAGGAAAGACAGGAAGGACCAATTAAAAACTATAAACGAGTTAGGCATAAGGATGAACCTTATTTTAGAATTACAACATTAAATAATATTCATCCATGTAATATAAAAAGACCGTCAAAGCAGGAAAAAATTAATTTCCAACAAAATACAGATTGACATCCTTGAAACAAAAATTTTTTCTCTTATCCTCAGATTTTCATAATTTTTTACGTTATAATGTGTGTTCAAGGCAGATTACAAATTGAACCAATTCAATCAAATGCAGGATATGCACCTATACAAACTTATTCCACGGAAATAGTTAATGAAACAGTAATTATACTACACATTATTAATATCGACCCTTTAAATAATATAATAAATCAAATGGAGACAAACATTAAAAATATTAACATCACAGGAAAAAAGGAGCTATTAGCTGAAATAAATCTAATTAGAGCTAAAATAAAATCCATAACCCCAAACAACAGAATAAAAAGAGGAATGTTAAATATTGTAGGAACAACATACAAATGGCTTTTTGGAATTATGGACGATGAAGATAGAAAAGATATTTTAGACCACCTTAACAATATTGACCAAAACAACCATAATATTATACAAGACATGAACCAACAAATTGTTATAAATACACATTTTAATAAAACAATACACAACTTAGCAGAAACAATTAAACAAGACAGAACAATAATCAAGGACATACTTACAAGCATGGACAATCAAAATCAAGAAATATAAATGAAAATACTTCATAATGACCAAATGGGGAAATTAAAAAAAATAGAATTCAAAATAAATTATATTCAGGAAAACATAGCATCAGCAAAAAATAATATAATCGTACCAGAAATTTTATCAGAAGAGGAAATAAATAAATTTGACATTGATTTTTATAAATTAAAGCTAATCCGTATGGGCATTTTAAAATATAAGAATAATTGCATCATAATCGCAATTAAAATCCCAAAATCATTTATAACCATAGATGTTAAGTTAATTATTCCTATACCAAATATGGATTATATACAAATAGACCAAGAAAATCAGTTAATTGCAGAAATAAATAATAAAACATTTACATATGAACCCAACAAAATTTTAAAAGAATTAAAATTAAGTAAAAGTTGTACCATTAATAATAATTGCAAATTTATATTCAACAATATAACGAGTATCGAAGAAATTGACGATGATACAATTATAATCAAAAATGCCAAGAATACAAAAATATATCAAAATTGCGATAAAAGAAATATTATACTTAAGGGAAGTAACTTAATTCAATTCGGTAACTGTAAAATTCAAATTCTAAATGAAATATTTTTTAATGAAAAAACAGAATTTCACGAAAAATTTTTTTATCCAACAGAACTATTGAATCAAACCTATAAAAACACAATTAACTTTGATCATGTAACAATAGATAATTTTGACAATTTAAAAGAAATCACAGAACTTAAATACGAAAAGAAAATGACAAATGGCATATTTTTAACACTTTTTATTATTATTATTATATGTTTATCCATTTATTTACATATATACTGTAAAAAGAAAAATATAAACATTAATGTAAACAGAATTCAGGAGAATTCATACTCTCAGAGGGGAGGAGTTATGCCATTAGCAACACTTCCCATAACAGCCGACCCAAGAGGTCTACACTCCACATTAATGTAAACATAAACAATACCATTCCAGTAAACATAGAGTGTCACAAGATAAGTGACAGTTTCCCTAAACATAGAGTGTCACAAGATAAGTGACAGTTTCCCTAAAACATAGAGTGTCACAAGAAAAGTGACCAGAAGAAAACATTATAAACACTTAGATGTAAGCCAAACCAGAATATGATTTGATTCAATAAAACAGTCTTGATTTAACGCTCAACCAGAACAGACTCAATCTTAATTCGCGCTTCCCGCTAAAAAGGCAATTTATTCTATTCGGTCAAAAAATCAGACACCTTATCCATTTTTCGAACAACGAAACCCTCCTCGAAGAAGCAAAAGCCGCTATTAATCCTAACATAGTAAACGCAATCCATTGTGATTTGCCTACCTTGGCTCGCGTCCAGCACGAGTTGGTTAAAGCTTTTCCTGCCACAAAATTGTATTATTGTAAACAGATCGTTGCTGACATTTTTGATAGCAACGAGAGTAGGGAGATCGTCATAACAGAGCATAACCGCGCTCACAGGGCCGCACAAGAAAATGTAAAACAGATCATGTCCGATTATTATTTTCCTAAAATGATGCAAATCGAAACGAAGTTGTCACCAATTGTAAAATTTGCTCAATTGCTAAGTATAAAAGACACCCAAAGAGACAGGAACTCGGCAGTACACCTATTCCAGGCTATGTTGGCGAAATGTTGCACGTTGACATTTTTTCCACTAATAAGAAATACTTTTTAACCTGTGTCGACAAATTTTCCAAGTTTGCTGTCGTGCAGCCCATTGTCTCGCGCACTATTGAGGATTTGCAAGCCCCCCCGTTTCAGTTGATGAGCCTCTTCCCTAAAGCAAAAACTATCTATTGCGACAATGAACCTTCATTAAATTCTATGACCATCAAAACCCTTCTACAAAACATTTTCGGCGTAGAGATAGCAAACACGCCGCCGATGCACAGCTCATCCAACGGTCAAGTGGAGCGATTCCACAGCACGATCGCTGAAATCGCTAGATGCATTAAGCTTCAAAGGGGAAATGTCGACACTGTGGATTTGGTTTTGTTAGCCACAGTAGAGTATAACCATACAATTCATTCGGTAACACAAAAAACACCGTCCCAGAGTTTTTGTCCTTCATCGGAAGCTAGTAAAGGTGTTAGGGATATGATAAACAAGGCACAGGTGACACAGCGCGAAAGGGTCAACAGAAATAGGCAAAGCAGGGTTTGGAATGTCGGGGACAAGGTTTTCGTAAAAGTCAACAGGCGATTAGGTAACAAATTATCACCCTTGTATGTTGAAGAAACCGTTGAGGCAGACATGGGGACATGCGTTCTTATTAAGGGGAGGATGGTGCACAAAGACAACCTCAGATAGAATCCCAAATGGAAAGCAGTATATTTCTTTTTCATGGCCTAATAATTTAAGCTTACATTTTCATTACTTATAGTCGACACTCTATCTTAATCCAACAATACGAAAATTATTATTAACACATGAGTCCAATGAATAAATTAACAACACTCGATCTTTATGAATTGTAACAAAACTAACAATTGCCGAGGCGAATGAAAAAAAAAAACAGCATAAAAGCAGCACAAGATACGAGATTTTGTTGTCAATGAATGAATATAAAAACCTATATAGAATTACAAGAATTATTAATTTCTATCTCTCACGTAAAAAGCGAATTGTAATTGCCACAGTTTTGGGCTATTTAGATAAGAATAACTTCCAACTATCCAACTCACAGGGAGATAGATGAAAATATAACAATGTCAATAGTATTAAGATTCCAAGCGCAAAGCAGACCGTCAGACTTGATGTCGGCAATCGTAAGGCGACCGAGGACTGTCGAATTTTAGAGGGGGAATAGTTAACTCATATTACTTTGATATGCTTTCGATATGCTGAAATGTGAGCACAAGCCATTTAACACGTTGCTATGTGGGAACATGCCAAATGCATGTTTGGGCAGTTGGCATTATTGATAGTATATTGTATGCCGCTACCAGTTTTTTGGGCGCTTGCTGACATTTTCTAAATGGTTCTTATTATTCTTATTCGGAGGGAGGAACATGGAACACGATCACATCGCAACACAACATTGACTTGTATTAATTATTATTATAAATGATTAATAAATTGAATTCATCGAACCTGAACTTATTAACTTGTATATCGGTATATATGTGTACGTGTGTGTGTTGTGTGTATGTGTATGTGCATAGACATACACATAAAACATTACAGAATTTAGAAACACTCACGTCGACAAATCACGTCAACATAAATGCCCAAAAAATCCAAGCAGCCACAAAAAGAACATCTGCCAGACGAAGGGCAAGACTCATTTATAAAGATCCAGTTCATTCACCCAATGACGTAGCAATGGATTCTGGAAACGCTTCAGTGTCACTTCCCACAACTATATCGACTCCAAACGTTACGCCTACAATTAGCAGCATAGCCAACAACCCAACATCTTTAAATCCAACTGACATCCTCGCCTTTATCAAGGAGCTACCTACTTTTGACGGCATCCCTAATAAACTGTAAGACTTCATTGTCAATGTGGAAGAAGTCATCGCTTTGATCAGAGGAACTGACCAGACGCCATACAGCTCCCTTCTGTTAAGAGCCATCAGGAACAAAATCGTAGGTAGAGCTAATGACGCCTTAAAACTATCCAATACTGCACTCATCTGGGATGACATCAAGGCTAATCTCATACAGCATTATGGTAGCAAGAAAAGCGATGCTATGCTTATTCGCGATTTACAAAACTTTCCCGATAGCTTGTCATTAGGTCAACTATTTTATGGTATTTTGAAAATAAGATCACAATTGACAGACATTTTACAAAACACAAATCAAAACTCAACTGACAAACCAAAATTATATGACGATATATGCTTGAATACCTTTTTAATTAATCTACGAGAACCCCTTAAAACTTTAATAAAATCAAAAAACCCACAAAATATCAAGGAAGCCTATGAACATTGCCATGTCGAAAAGACCTTCTATTCGCAAAAACCAAATACTAGCCAGAATTTTCGAGCACAGGTAAGACCATACTGACGCCCCCAAAACATAAGAAATCAACCAAACAACAACCCCTATTCTAACAATAGAAGCCAGTTATTTAGAAATAATTTAACCATTTCTCAGCCTAACATTAACAACCACGCTAATAATAACTACCATAATAGAAATTCAATAAAAGAAATTCATAAAAGAAAAAACCACGATTCAATCACTTAAAGAGTTTAATGAACAAATGAAGGTAGACTTACTTCTTTTCGATTTTCACCCACATTTCAAAGGTTTGCTTGGGATGGATGTCCTTAGTAAGTTAAAAGCCAATATTAATCTGGACAGTTTTTGTTTAGAAACTCCAAAATCATGCTTAAAAATTTGTTTACAAGACAACCCAGTAACCGAAGTACATATTATCCCAGCTTCTTCAAAATCTTTAATAACCCTCCCGGTCCGCATGAAGGAAGGTAATTTCTACTCTCAACAGACAATGTATAATAAGGACTTAGAGATTTCAGAAGGACTATACAATTCAGTTAACGGATATAGCAAGATGGTAATCGAATATAATTCACTCGAAGATCAGCAATTATATTTAGAACAGCCATTAGAAACCATACGCTATGATCAAAATCACTATTTTGAAATATACAATATAAATTCGGACAATCAAAGTCTTTCACATGTCCACAAATACGTTACCAAATTAAAAACCGATCACCTAAAAAATTGCATTAATACAACTCTGTAGCAAGTACACAGACCTTTTTTATGACGACAACCAAAAACTAACATTTACCAGCGATATTAAACATTATATACGCACAACTGACGACACGCCAATCTTTGTTAAATCATATCGATACCCCTACGCCTTAAAGAAAGAAGTAAAAGACCAAATAGACTCAATGCTAAAGCAAAACATAATTAAAAACAGTTATTCGCCTTGGAGCGCCCCTGTTTGGGTAGTTCCAAAAAAATCAAACTCCCCTGAAACGCAGAAATGGAGATTAGTTCTACATTATCGTAAACTTAACGAAAAAACAATTTCAGACCGTTATCCAATTCCAAATATAAATGAGATTTTAGACCAACTTGGTAAATCTAATTACTTTTCAACTCTTGATTTAGCTAGTGGATTTCACCAGATTGAAATGAACCAAGCAGATAGGAGCAAAACATCTTTTACAGTCGAAGGTGGCCACTTTGAATTCATCCGTATGCCGTTCGGGTTGAAGAATGCACCTGCAACGTTCCAAAGAGTAATGGACCATGTCCTTGGAGATCTAGTAGGTTCGATTTGTTTAGTATACCTAGACGACATTATAATTTTTTCACCATCTCTACAAAAACACCTGATAGATATAAGGCAAGTATTTGATAGACTCAGATCCGCTAATCTTAAGCTACAAATCGCAAAATCTGACTTCCTTCGGAGAGAGGTTAATTTTCTAGGTCATATTGTAACTCAAGATGGGGTCAAACCTAACCCAAATAAGATAAAATACATTCAGGAGTTCCCTATCCCAAAAAACAGGAGACAAATTAAATCATTTCTAGGTCTCCTTGGCTATTATAGAAAATTTATTAAAGACGTTGCCCGCATAACAAAGCCATTAACACAACAATTAAAAGGTACAAAAGCAGTAACGATTGATGAAGAATACTGTAAAACTTTTGAATTCTGTAAAACATTACTTTGTAGAACCATTTATTACTTTAAAGAACCCTTTATGTTAACTACTGATGCAAGCAATTATGCCATCGGCGCTGTTTTATCCGAAAAATTATCTGGAAGCGACAAACCTATTTCTTACGCCAATCGCACATTATCCGATGAAGAAACCCGTTATTCAGCTACAGAAAAAGAAATGCTTGCAGTCCATTGGGCAGTAAAACACTTCAGACCCTACTTATTCGGAAAAAAATTTATTTTAGTTTCAGACCACAAACCATTAACATGGAACACAGGACCATTTTCCCCCAACGAGAAGGTCGCCCGTTGGAAACTACAATTACTAGAATACGAATAAGAATTTCAACAAAAAAGGCTCTCAGAACGTAGTTGCAGAGTCGTATCCGACCCGAAGCATATATTATTGTTAACAATATAGATGTCGAAAATTTTTCAAATAACAAAGTAACATCTTCTCTGTATAATCTTGCATCAAGCATAATAATTGTCGAAAAACCACTTAACGATTTTAATTTGCAGATTGTTTTAGCTGAAGGTTCTCCTGCTTCTTACCAGGTTTCTACTCCCTTCAAAAACAAATTTAGGAGAACAATCACACAACCCAGACTTAACTCAGAAACTGTACTAGACATTCTAAAAAAAATTTTAAAGATTAACAGGACATTAGCAATTTACACATCAGACAATATTTTTCAAATAGTACTAAATGTGTTCTCTCAACATTTTTCTCACAATAAATTATTTAAATTACTTAGGTGTACAACTCTTTTAGACGATATCAGTAATACGACCGATCAAGAAAAAATAGTCAATAATTATCACAATAATAACTTTCACCGGGGTATTGATGAAACATTAATGCACCTTAAAAGAAAAGTCTACTTTCCACATATGAAAAGCAAAATAACGCAAATAATAAAGCGTTGTGAAATTTGCGTCAAACTAAATACAATAGACAGCCGCAGAAACTACCTTTTGAAGTACCAGAGACTCCTTGCAAACCAATGGACATAGTCCATATAGACATATACACGATTAACAAAAACTATAATCTTACACTAATAGATAAGTTTTCAAAATTTGCGTGTGCCTACCCTATACCCAACAGGACCTGCATAATCGTCGTTACCAACTCTCCAGTAGAACGATTGCATTCGACACTGACTGAAACCTATAGAATAATCACAGAATTAAAAAAGAAAAAAGGCAGATAACAAACACGAGGAAACTTTTTCGGAAACACTTCTCACGTACAATAACGCTATACATTCATCTACAAAATACACACCTTTTGAACTTTTTACTGTACGCACACCTATATTTGAACAAACAATTAAATACGACACTAATCATGAATATATACAAAAATTAAATTTTTTTCAATCAAAATTATACCAATAGGTAAAAGAGATTTTACATAAAAAAACTAAAAGCAAACTTGAAAAAACTTAACTAAACTCGGAAATCCGCAGACCCCTTATCAACTAATGAAAGCATATTTCGAAAAGAAAACCGTAGAAATAAGTTAACGCCAAGATTTTCTAAACATTTAGTCTTACGGGATAATGGTAACACTCTTATCACCTCACGCTTGCAAAAAATCCATAAATACACAAACAAAACATTCAAATTATTACTTTTTTTACTCCAAATTTTTCATCCATCCAGCGCTACGTCTGTGTGTATGTATGCATGTGCTCTGTTTGATTTGCTGATGACGTAGAACCGATTTGTATTGACTGTAACTTGTGTTCTATTTATCCGATCAAATTCAAATTTTGGGATCTGAGATTTTATATCAAATTCTATTATATTGCTAAACTTCATGGGGATACTCCAGTTTTTGCAAAAATTTTTGTTCCAGAGCTATATGATATAGTAGTCCGATCCCGATAATTTTCATACTTTATCACACCCAGTAAAAATAAGCCCTCAAAAAAAATTTTATCCCGATAGCTCTTAAGATGGCTGAGTAAAACGCGTACGCACCGACGGACAGACGGACATGGCTATATCGACTCAGCTTCTCATGCTGATCAAGAATATATATACTTTATGGGGTTGGAAACGTCTCCTTCTGTGCGTTACAAACATCTGACCAATTTTATAATACCCTCTGCAAGGGTATAAAAATTAAGTTTTCAGCATACCATTAGACCCTTTTGTGTTGAGTTGGAATCACAAGTGGACAACGACGGTCAGATGAATAAGCACAAGTCACAAGGAAAATCAGCGGCATCCACCCCGACACCCCATTCTAAACGCATTTGCTTCATTTTGGGGAGGGAGGAGTTACCAACCCAACACCCTGGTTACTAAATTGGGGAACGAGACCACGAAAGAAGACGTGGCATCGACTCTTTCCTGTTCCCAGAACGATTGATAATTTATATATGATGATCATACATACATAAAACATACATACATAAAACATGCATACATAAAACATACATTCATATGAAACATAAAACATACATACATAAAACATACATACATTTTACATACATACACACATGCATTATTTCGATTGTAACAGACACACAAAGATAGACAAAACGTAGAGACCCAAAAACATTATTAATAAAAGTCACTCCTGTTTTAACATCTGAATCGAACAGACGTTTGAGTTACTCGGGGAAAAACCAAATACACACACATTTCACACACCCTGATTCAAACCATCTAGCTCCCGGTGGTAATTCGCGCGTAACAGAAAAAAAAATAATTATATGAATAAAATTGTGTAACATTGTGATGACATTGGAGTGATGTCTCATGAGTGACCCAGAAGAATCCTTGAAATATGACAATAAAATAAAATTTTGTCTGTTTAATTCTAATGTTTGATCTCCTGACGGCTATCCTGTACGGGCAAGGCCAAATAAGGGTGTTCAGATTGGACTCCTCTAGACCTCTGGGTTAATTTCTTCCATCTTTATTTCGATTTTGTATTGAGGATCTAGTATAAATAGAAACCCACACTCGGCAGCAAAAAAAGTAAAGCGTGCATTCCAGAGCTGGGAGATACCAACTGGCCTACTACGTGTTCGATACAGGTTACACAGCCAATGTGGGTATATAAGTCTACAAATAAAGCTTGCCATTTCTTATACAAAAAAATATTCAAAGTTTAGAATTTTTACACAATTTGCAGTTTTACAATTTGTATGTAAGTTAAGGACATCTGGTGTCGCGTGAATAAAGGCTCTTGTTTAAGAATAAACATCGTGTTCATCTGAACTGGCTTCACCAAATCAGATGCACCAATGAAATATACAAAACGAAACAAAAACAAAAGTAAATCATAAAATTCATATGACAATTATTGCTTAATACCAAACAAAACATGCATCCACACTCTGTGGAAAACACTTGAGATTATAACAGCGGCGCGGTATCAAGTAACCAGCGCTGAGCATCAAATATAAACAATTTTCAACCCCCGAAAACGTGGGGCATTAGAATAAGTATTTTTAAGAACAATTGTTGCTTCTTAGAGTTTAAGAGTTTTTAAATAAAATCAGTTCATATTTTGAATTCAACGAATGAAGACTGGGTTATTTTCCTTCTCTCCGGGAATCCCTATTCATTTTGGTCCTTCGAGCCGGATTCATTTTGGTCCTTCGAGCCGGATTCATTTTGGTCCTTCGAAAAAAGGAACTCTGTAGTTTTCCCCCACCAGTGGTAAGAGACTCAGAGGATGAATCAGTACCTGTAAGTCTGAATTCTTATGCAAGTGTAAATGCTAAGATCAGCTAAAGGTTACAAAAAATAAAATAACTCTGTTCTCCCCCACCAGTGGTAAGAGACAGAGTATAAAACAAAAAAGCAAAATATTGCTTAATAAAAAAAAATAAAAAGTGCGTGCGACCGAGTTAATTTAAGGCAGTTTGGCTAGTCGAGCAACTGCAATAATTTCGGCGGCGTGGTGTGTGGCGTATTCGAAGCCCTAATATCGAAAAAAAGTTAAAGTTAAAAGTGTATATAGTCATATATCCGACTCCAATACCCAATAACATATAAATATTTCGGCCCCTAAAAATCATAACGTAAACAATTGTCCCCCTCAAAACCAAAGCGTATGAACGCTAATCCATAAAAATTAACATAAACAATCGAACACTTGAAGTAATAATTGTCCCCCTCAAAACCAAAGCGTATGAACGCTAATCCATAAAAACTAACATAAACAATTGAACACTTGAAATAATAATTGTCCCCCTAACAACCAAAGGCGTGAGAACGCTAACTCAGCATTTAAAGTCGGACCAATCAAATCGTCGAAGTATCAACCACGCCACCAAAGGGCTCCCAAAATTTAGCTATAAATATAACCATAAGACATTTTTGTAATCAGTTCTAAGTTTCCTTTCAAATAATAAAGTACGTTACTTAACTCACGAAAAATATCTTTTTTTTCTTATCGAGAAAATCGAATATTTAATTGGCGCAGTCGGTAGGATTGGAAAAAAAAAGTTATTCTATCCGTGTTACATATAGAATCGTTATCCGTGTGTTACATAGAACTGGTGAATAACTATTGTAGTGAACTGTTATTCTATCCGTGCGACGTGTAGAACTGTTATCTGTGCGTTACATAGAATTAGTGAATAATCACTACAAAATAAATTTCCGATCCGACATCAAGAATTTACGGGTAGTGCTCAAAAGTCTACAACAGTGAAAAATATTTTCTGCCAACTGTGCGCGGAAGTATCAACTGTGCGTTGCAACCAAAGAAAAATATTTACGCCAACTGTGCGCGAAAATATTAACTGTGTGTTACAACTATTAAATCCAATTGAGGAACAAAAACCGCCAACTTGTGTGCGAACAAAAAACCAAAATCCAAAATAAAACATAACCAAAACCCAGAAAATTAACAAAACAAAACACCACAAAAAACCCAGAAGATCAACAAAACAACACATCACTAAAACCCAGAAAAAAAAAAAACCAAAACAAACCATCACTAAAACACAGAAAAAAAAAAAAAAAAAAAAAAAAAACAAACCATCACTAAAATCCAGAAAAATCAAAAAATTTAAAAGATATACAATGGTTGTAGAACTCACAGAAGCCCACCTCAACCAAGCACTGTCTTCATTAAGACAAGTGGCAAATTACGATGGAGCTCCAGAAAATCTGACGTCGTTTATAAGGAGGATCGATTTTATTATGCACCTATATCCAACCCACGATATAAGGCAGCATAACATACTGTTCAGTGCTATCGAGATGCAGCTTACCGGAGAAGCACAACGACTCTCACAAATCGGACAATCTAACACCTGGCCGGAACTAAGGACACTCCTTATCAACGAATTAAAAACGCAGACCCCCTGTGAGGAACTTTTGCGACGCCTCTACAACACCAGCTACACAGGAAATCTTCGTAAGTTCGTCACCGAATTAGAAGATAAGTCTTACATTATAACAAACAAATTAAGTCTAGAAAACGACGCGAATAACACCGCGCTCTATACAAACGCGTTAAATAACACCATCAAAGACGTAATAAATAAAAAATTACCCGATAGACTATTCATGACATTAGCTAGATACGATATAACCACAATCAGTAAATTGAAACAAGTAGCTCAAAGAGAAGGGGTATACGAAAATAGTATAACAGAAATAAGAAAGTCAAATCAAAGCCAAAATCAGAATCAAAAAAGTGGAAAAACTTTTGTACCCAATAGTACAATTCCGTCTCAAACAAAGCAATCAGATACAATACCAAACCAAAAACTATTCCAAGAATTTCAACAGAAACTAAATATTGACAGGGCTCAAAATCCAATGAATAATCAACAGCAAAACAACTATTCAAAGAATAATGTAGCAAACCAGCCTACAAAAAGGCAAAGAGAAAGTAATAGTGGAATTAGCAAAATGGATACATCCGAAAATTTTCATCAGAATGCCTCGGATCAATCGGAAGAAGAGATAAAGACAAGTCCTTCATCAGAATAATAATGAACAATAAACCTTTGAGATGTGTAGTCGATTCAGGCTCTTCAATCAATATAATGTCCGAAAACTTTTTTAATTTCAAAACCTATTTAGGAGATTCCAAAATTCACATGATTGAAGGAGCAGTAGAACTAAAAGAAATTATTTTCCTTGCACCCAGCAAACTTTGTCCGACAGAACAAAAATTTTATATCCATAAATTTTCAAATAAATACGACATGTTGATAGGCAGAACCTTCCTAAAAGCCTGCAAAGCACAAATAAATTATGAAGAAGAATACGCAAAATTAGGAAACTATACATTTTACTTTAGAAATGTTGAAGAAATAGAAGAAGAACAAAACATAGAAGTTTTGGACCCACCCACAGAAAGGGACCCGGAAACAAATTTTGCGATTGAAAACGAAATAATAGAAAGCAATGAGTATAGACTCGACCATTTAAACAACGAAGAAACTCAAAAATTAAAAAAGGTCTTGTACGAATTCAGTGACATTCAGTATCGCGAAGGTGAAAATTTGACTTTCACGAGTACAATAAAGCACTCTATTCATACAAAACATGAGGACCCAATCTATAAACGACCATACAAATATCCCCAAACATTTGATATGGAAGTCAACAAACAAATAAATGAAATGATTGAACAGGGTATCATTCGAAAATCGAACTCCCCCTACTGTTCACCCATTTGGATCGTCCCAAAAAAAGGAGATGCTTCCAAGAAACAAAAATTCAGATTAGTCATTGACTATCGAAATCTAAATGAAGTCACAATAGACGACAAATTTCCAATTCCAGTCATGGACGAAATTCTCGACAAACTAGGAAAATGCCAATACTTTACCACCATTGATTTAGCTAAGGGATTTCATCAAATTCAAATGGATCCTGAATCTATTGCAAAAACAGCTTTCTCAACTAAACATGGCCATTACGAATACACACGTATGCCATTTGGTCTTAAAAATGCCCCAGCAACATTCCAAAGATGCATGAATAATCTTTTGGAAGACCTTATTTATAAGGATTGCCTTGTTTATCTGGATGACATCATTGTGTACTCCACTTCATTGGAGGAACACATACTATCACTCAGAAAGGTACTTAACAAACTAAGAGAAGCAAATCTTAAACTCCAACTTGACAAATGCAAATTTATGAAAAAGGAAACTGTATTCCTTGGTCATATAATAACAACAGAAGGTATAAAACCTAACCCAGACAAAGTCAAAGCAATTCAAAATTTTCCGATACCCAAAACTCCAAAAGAAATTAAATCATTCTTAGGATTATGCGGATTCTTCAGGAAATTTATACCCAACTTTGCACATATTGCAAAACCATTAACTCTAGGATTAAAGAAAGGAGCTAAAATAAATATAAACGACCCAAATTATATTTCATCCTTTGAAAAATTAAAATATCTCCTTATGAATGATCCTATACTTGCATATCCCGATTTCAAAAAACCATTTTTCCTAACCACAGATGCCAGCAACATAGCTTTAGGTGCGTTCCTTTCACAGGACCATAGACCTATTTCTTATGGTAGTAGAACACTCAACGAACACGAACTTAATTATTCAGCCATAGAAAAGGAATTACTATCTATTGTATGGGCAACTAAATATTTTAGGCCATACCTTTTCGGTAGAAAGTTCGAGATTCTAAGCGACCATAAGCCTTTAGTATGGCTCAACAATATAAAAGAACCAAATATGAAACTTCAAAGATGGAAAGTAAGACTAAATGAGTTTGATTACAAAATTAAATATTTACCTGGCAAAGAAAATCATGTAGCATATGCCCTTTCCAGAGTTAAAATAGATGAAAACTTTTTAGGATCAACAGAAAGCACAGCAGCTACAATACATAGTGCTCACGAGGATAATGAAAACTACATTCCAATAGTAGAGAGACCCATTAATTATTATAACAGACAAATAGAATTCATTAGAGGTTCAGAAGACAAAGCAGAAACAACAACTTACTTTTACAAAACAAACATAAAAATAACATACAAAGAAATGACCAATGCTTACGCAAGGGATATAATCATAAGATATCTTTGCAGTAAGAACACTGTACTATATTTTCATAATGAACAAGATTTTCCCATATTCCAACAAGCTTTTATCGAAATAATACAACCAAACGCAAATACAAAAACCTCGAAATCTAGCATTAAGTTAGAGGACCTTCAAACGTTTGCACAATTTAAAGAAATAATCCTAAAACAACATAAAGAATTATTACATCCAGGAATTGAAAAAACGATTAATTTGTTTAAAGAAAAATATTATTTTCCCGATTTCCAAAACCTAATTCAAAACATTATTAATGAATGCTCAGTATGCAATATCGCAAAGACAGAAAATAGAAATACAAAACTAACTTTTGAAATAACACCAGAACTTTTTAATATCAGAGAAAAATACGTCATGGACTTTTACATGATCGACAATTTACAATTCCTCTCATGCATTGACATTTACTCGAAATTTGCAACACTTGTAGAAGTAAAGTCTAGAGATTGGTTAGAAGCCAAGAGAGCAATTATGAAAGTATTCACTGAAATGGGCAAACCGATAGAAATAAAATCAGACAAAGATTCAGCATTTCTGTGTATAGCACTAAAAAATTGGCTACAAGAAGAAAATGTAAAGTTAGAAATCACATCAAGTAAAAACGGCATCTCAGATGTAGAAAGATTCCATAAAACAATAAATGAAAAACTCAGAATTATTAATAGTGAAAATGACATCGAAGATAAATTACTTAAATTTGAAAAAATTCTCTACGTATACAACCATAAGACGAGACATAAAACAACTAACCGAACACCAGCGGACATTTTTATCTATGCAGGATCCCCCGACTATAATACCCAAACAAGAAAAATACATCAAATAAACAATTTAAACGAAGATAGACACGACTTCGAAATCGACACTAGATTTAAACAAGCACCACTAGTAAAGTCAAAAACGACAAACCCATTCAAAAAGACAGGAGAAATAAATCAGTTAGACGAGAAACATTTTGAAGAAAGAAATAGAGGACAAAAAGTTACACACTACAAATCAAAATTCAAGAAGAAAAAGAAAGTTAATAAAAGCAAATACGACAATTAATTAATTACAGGTCAACAACTCAAGATGACTTTTTATTACATCATGCTATTCTTAACATTAAAATCAACATGCAGTCAATCCATTGACATAAACCCAGTAAAAGCACCAAACGGTTACTTAATATTTAAAACAGGAACCATGGACTTACCGACAAACTTTGAATATCATTATTTAAAAGTGAACTTAACTCTAATAGACATTACATATAATAATTTAATGCAACAAGCACAAGAATTTAAAAACCTAATCCATATTCAATACTTAACAGAAAAACTAAGTAGGGAAATTAATGGAATACACATTGTAAAACGTAACAAACGAGGACTAATTAACGGAATTGGTTCAATATACAAATATCTTTTGGTACTCTTGATCAGGAAGATAAAGATGAATTAGAAGAAAAAATAAATAATCTTGAAAGCAATAGCGTACAAGCAAACGAACTAAATTACGTAATAGACACTGTTAATAAAGGTTTAGAAGTAATAAACAGCCTCAGGGAAGAAAAAGAAAAAGAAGTAAGATTAGAAGTTCTAATCTTTAATTTTGAGCATTTCACAGAATACATTGAAGACATAGAAATGGGCATGCAGCTCACTAGATTAGGAATTTTCAACCCAAAACTTTTAAAACATAATCACTTAAGTCATGTTAATTCGGAAAAACTATTGAATACAAAAACTTCCACCTGGCTTAAACCAAGTTCAAACGAGATATTTATCATTTCAAACATTCCTCAAGAAGTAATAAAAACCCCTATCTTTGAGATACTTCCTTATCCAGACGAGAATAAAAATATTTTGACAGAAAATTCATACGATAAATACTATTTTAATAACAACACTTTGTTCAATAAAAACACAAAACAAATAGAAACTAACGAATGTATAATAGGCATTTTAAATCAAATCCCAACCACTTGTAAATACACTAAGACATATAAGAATTTTCAAACTAATTACATTGAACCAAACATAATTGTAACATGGAATCTACCAAAAACTAAACTTAATCAAAATTGCGTAAACAACGAATTAATAATAGAAGGCAATAACATAATAAAAATTTACGATTGTGCCTTACAACTAAACGAAATATCAATAATAAATTCATTACTTGACTATAGCCAAAGCATTTATGTAACAAACAATATCACCAGGCTAGAACCTATTTCCTTTATCCAAACAAAAGAGATAATTAACGAACATACGAAATATTATACTGCATTTCAAACTATTACGTTAACCACTTTTATACTTACTATAATAAGTTTGATTACATACTTAATCTATAAGTTTAAGGCAATGCCACAAAAATTAATTATTAAGCATTTCCGATCAAATAACAATCGTGGTCCCACAGACATAATCGAAACCCCAATTGTTGAAAAAATCGAGTCCCAAATTATAAACAAAATTGACACTCCAATATTTACAGCTGAGAAAAATCCCTCGCTATATCCCAATGTATCCGCCTGAGGACAGGCTATTTTCTTTAGGATGGGGGAGTCATATATCCGACTCCAATACCCAATAACATATAAATATTTCGGCCCCTAAAAATCATAACGTAAACAATTGTCCCCCTCAAAACCAAAGCGTATGAACGCTAATCCATAAAAATTAACATAAACAATCGAACACTTGAAGTAATAATTGTCCCCCTCAAAACCAAAGCGTATGAACGCTAATCCATAAAAACTAACATAAACAATTGAACACTTGAAATAATAATTGTCCCCCTAACAACCAAAGGCGTGAGAACGCTAACTCAGCATTTAAAGTCGGACCAATCAAATCGTCGAAGTATCAACCACGCCACCAAAGGGCTCCCAAAATTTAGCTATAAATATAACCATAAGACATTTTTGTAATCAGTTCTAAGTTTCCTTTCAAATAATAAAGTACGTTACTTAACTCACGAAAAATATCTTTTTTTTTCTTATCGAGAAAATCGAATATTTAATTATATGTAGTTGCAAGTCGGCAACTACAAACAGCAGCAGAGCAACAAGATAGTTGACGAAAAAATCTGGTGCGAGGACCGGCACCGGTACCGCCTGAGCTCATAGGCCCTGGACAACAGCAGCTGAGCAACGACACAGCAAAAAAAAAACACACCGGTGAAGGACTGCCCTGGACCATTTGACTCACCCTATTGCGAGTAGACCCTGTGCTAAGAGGACCGACAACGCTGCATAGAGCGTGCTGACCAACTGAAAGCTGAAATTCGCCGAAGAGCGAAGAAACGCAAGGGGGCCGCAGAAATGCGCAAGCCTTAACTTGCCTTATTTAATAATTTAAATATAAGCCTCTATAAGCAAGTTGAAGCACGAAAGTGCAACTTGCGAACTACTAAATCCTTGATAGGCTTTTACTAACAATGTGGTTGGAGATTAAAAAAAAAAACTTCTTTTATTAAAAAATGAAATGTATATCTGAATTGTGAGCCAACCACATACGCTATCAACATTTTTCCACGTCTCTGGCTCACTGTGCAAGACACAGTTGAGATATTTTTTTCTCTTGCTCAAAAAAGTCGATAAATATATCGGATAAAAAAAAATCAATTGATTGTCAAACATACTTACACCATACAAAATGTTTCTTAACAAAACTGAGAAGTTGTTAGGAAAGCAGTTAGAGTTGCATAATAGGATAAGGCAGTTAGAAGCACTAGATCCCAGTAACATAACTAGCAAGGTGATCGAGGAAGTAAAAGAGATTAGGAATCGATGGTTACCTAATCATAACAAATTGCTACAACAAGGGAATTTCGATCATCAGTATTTCACAGAAAAAATACATGAAGGAATGTTAAAGATAGTTGCCAAAATAATAGCTGCAGGAGAGTCAGAAAAACCAGGCACTAGTAAGTCAGTGTTAGTCGAAGCAGAAGCAGATATGTCAGAAATGGTTGATGATAGCAAAGGAGAGTCGCGCGGGAATGCGACCTCCAGTCGTGAAAACGGTAATGGTAATCAGGAGATATTAATGGATAGAGTTCGACAGCTTCAGAAATATTTGGAGGTAGTAGAGTTGAAATCTACAGGCAATGGGACATGGATAATGTATATTAATAAAATAAATTATTTATGGGAGAAGGTACGGGCATGCCAAGAAAAAACAAGTGATGCAAAATTTAAGAATACTATGGAGGATTTGGAATTCGACGTCCAAAATTCATTGTCAATGCTAGAAATGAAAATGAACAATAAGGAAAGTAAGATTGAGAATGTAACCGTGAGAGGCGAACTACCGGTATTGCCGAAAATACAGGTACCCACGTTTTCTGGGGAACCTAGAGAATGGGACCTGTTTGTGGAATTATTTGCGGAACTGATTGAAAAAAGAGAGGATCTAAGTCCTGCTCTTAAATTCAATTATTTAAAATCCGCGTTAAAGGGCGAAGCCAAGAGCATGGTAGCCCATCTATTGTCAGGTTCAGCTGACAATTATAGTGCCGCTTGGGAATTATTAACCAAGCGGTATGAAAATAATCGGAGGGTATTCTCCGAACAATTAAGTCGGATCGTTGATTTACCGATGATCAACAATGATTCCGCAAAAAGTGTTAAAGGAGTGATTGACATAGTTAATGAGTCAGTTTACTTAATTAAAATAAAAGCAAATTTGTCCGATGAAGTTGACGTTATATTCGCACAACTCCTACTAAGGAAATTTGACAGAGAGGCTCTACAATTGTATGAGAGTCAGATTAGAAAAACAAGGCAAATTCAAATGCTATCTGATGTCATGGAATACTTGGAGCAGAGATATTGCTCGCTAAGTGCCATATGCAAAGAAGAGAAAAAACCGATAAAAACTGTTTTAAATTATACGGAAGTTGAAGATAAATGTCCGATTTGCAAAATTGCCGGGCACAAAGCATATAAATGCTATAAGTTTAAAGGATTGACACCTACTGAAAGGTATGAAATAGCCAAAAAGTGCAGCTATGCATAAGATGCTTGAACCATTCAAGCAATAAGGTGTGCACTAATGAAATGGTCTGTTCATTGTGCAGTAAGGAACACCATACTTTGCTCCATTTTGAAGAAAAACAGGAGGGAGTTAATACTTGTGTAACGGCACAACCAACACTGTTGGCCACAGCTGTAATACAAGTCAAAAATGTAAATGGAGGATATAAGACTCTAAGAGCCCTTATTGATTGTGGGTCACAGAGCACCATTTTGTCTGAAGAGGCCGCTCATATATTAAAACTACCTAAAATTAAACAATATACAGAAATAAGTGGCGTGTCCTCAATAAAAACTAATAAATCAAAATATAAGGTAAAAATAGATGTAAAGACGCGAAATCCTTGGAAAGGACATCTAAAGGTTGAGGCAATTGTGTTGCCAAAGTTAATGAAAGCTCTTCCATTAAAAATAGCAGACGTAGATATGTCAAAATGGCAAACTAACGTGCTAGCTGATCCTACCTTTAATAAACCTGGTAGGGTTGATATAATAATGGGATTAAATGTATATGCCCAAATCTTAAAAAGGGGAATTACAAAAATTGATGGCCTGCTGGGCCAAAATACTCAATTTGGTTGGATCGTCTCGGGATGCACCAAATCAAATCAGAATAAATCTGTAGTGGCAACAACAATAGATGTCACAGGTTTTGAACAACGTTGGGAGAGGAAAGGTAAATTTAAAAATAAAAACAACACAACTCCAAAGAAATACAACAGGAAAACTCAAGAAATAAATTTATGGCCCCCGGCAGGACCTCACATTGAAGGTAAAGTGAAAATTGGGGAAGAAAAGGTATATATCCCAGAGCCAGTACAAAATGAGAATAATCAGAAGGCGATGGGTCAATTAGATAATGATTATCTAAAAAATAATATCAAAAAAGATTCCGGTAAAAAATTATCAGAAACTATACTACCAAAAAGGCAGATATGGCAAAATGATTATAAAAGAACAACATTTAATGGTAACCAGAATAACCAATCAAATTTTGGCAATCAGCGAGATTTAAAAATAGTGGAGCGTTCACATTGGAACAATTCAAAAAGTGAAGGTAGTTATTTTTTAAATTCTCAGTAATACATACGGGAAAATTGGTAAGAATATGAAGTCAGTTACAATGGGTAAAGGAACATCAGATTGACTAGGTTAAACATCAGTCATGTAACTGGTCATGCTTCTTTAACAATAATTATCTTACTAATGATATTTTAATAATAATTTGTATAAGACAACTAACTATAAAAATAAAGTCCAAAACGCCGCATTTGGTGGCCCTTTGCAGAATGTTTAAGAATAAACATCGTGTTCATCTGAACTGGCTTCACCAAATCAGATGCACCAATGAAATATACAAAACGAAACAAAAACAAAAGTAAATCATAAAATTCATATGACAATTATTGCTTAATACCAAACAAAACATGCATCCACACTCTGTGGAAAACACTTGAGATTATAACAGCGGCGCGGTATCAAGTAACCAGCGCTGAGCATCAAATTTAAGAACAATTGTTGCTTCTTAGAGTTTAAGAGTTTTTAAATAAAATCAGTTCATATTTTGAATTCAACGAATGAAGACTGGGTTATTTTCCTTCTCTCCGGGAATCCCTATTCACTCTTTTGTAGCGTTTTTGTGAAAAGAGGCCTAAAACGTTTTTACAATTACTAGAACAATAAAAATTAGTGTGGGGATGGTATGGTAACGCTGTAATGCCAGACCTACTCCCGAAGCAGCTGATCGACAAGGTGGCAAAGAGAGCAGAAGACGAAGTGGCAAGCTGGGGAAAAAAAGCGAGGGAAGGCGAGAAAAAACGACGAACGAAGAACGACGAGTGTGTAAATGAATCGAGGTCAAAACCGATTGTGTTATATTCTTTCTTAATAATTAATTAATTAAATAAACAATATACCTAATACAACACCAATTCTAATTCTTGTGGGCACAAATCCCACAAATATAGGGTCTCAACCTAACTTAATCGAAGGAAAATATGACGGTTCAACCTAATTAAAAAATGTGAAGTCACAAGTTAAATGATGTGCAAAAACAGTAAGAAGTTCTAAAACGACGATTAAGATGAACAAAACGATGTAAAAGTGATTGTCTATATAAATTGAAGTCTAAAAGAGGAAGAATAAAAGTTTTTTTAACGGGTTTAACGCGGTTCCAGAGAACTTCGGCAAAAACCCCAACGAGGCTAACAAAATAATTCAGTCTGGCACAAAAAATATTGGCATCAGTTTTGTATGTAGCTCGGCGACTGTGTCGATAGAGTGCTCGCTTGGCGATCCGAATGCTGCCTAGTTCGATTCCTAGCGCAAAATAGTCAAAAAAGGTTTTTTCTTTCTTTTTTTATATTTATTTTTATATGATCAGCACGACGAGACGAATTCAAATAACCATGTCCGTCCGTCCGTCTGTCCGTCCGTCTGGATCGATGCGAACTCCTCCTAGACCGTTAGAGCTATAGAGCTGAAATTTTGCATGTAGGCTTGTATATACTGCAGGGTTTGTTTGTCTCAGACTCAGCTGGATCGGACGACTATATCATATAGCTCCCATACAAACGTCAAAGTCACGAACAGTCACTTTTCCTACATATTTTGTAAGGCATTTTCGTGAAATTTAATGTTGGTGATTTTATTATGCCTGAAAACAAGTTTGCCAAATTTGAATAAGATCGGGTGACTATATCATATAGCTCCCATAGGAACGATCGTTCAAAAACAGTGACGTTTGTCAATAACTTCCTTACTTGTGATGCGATTGCTTTAGTTGCTGTTTCATTTTTTTTCCTAATATTTTGTTTATTTTTCTTTTTTAATCTTTTTTTTATTAAAAATATAAATATACAAAAGAAAGAAAAAAAACTTTTTTGAACATTTTGAGCTAGGAATTGAACCAGGCAGCATTCGGATCGCCAAGCGAGCACTCTATCGACACAGCCACCGAGCTACATAAAAAAATGATGCCAATATTTTTTGATATTCTTTCCACAGGGGCATGTCCTATTCGCTTAGTCGCTGTTTTGTCGAGCGAGCTATCGAAATGCGGTGTTGTACAACTTCACGTCACACCCACACTACGAATCCTGAGCATGTACCGACGAGTGAACACATACATAGACAGAACGAAGTGATAAGCGACGTAAGGCTGCCTGGTTCGTTCGGTAGTCTGTGCCAGACTGAATTATTTTCTTAGCCTCGTTCTTGCTTTTGCCGAAGTTCTCTGGGGTTCCAGACGAACGTTCCAGTTTTTGCCGAAGTTCTCTGGGGTTCCACGCTCAGGCTAGCGTTTGTAATCAAAAAATCTTGAGTTTGACGCATCTATGTATTCTATGGTTAGTGGTTTAACTCTTAACCTTGCCTCTTCAAGTTAATGAAATTCAACACAAAATTACTGCCAACGTTAATAGGAATTGGAATTACCCTTTTTTTAAACTATTATTTTTATCTTTTAGATTTAAAAAATATGTGCACACATTATATAAATATATTTAAAACTTTTGACAGTTGTATATTAAAAAGCAGCTAGACGACTTTACTTAATTTTTTATTCCACTTGCAAGAAAAAATGAAATTGAAAAACAAAAAAAAAATAATTGACAAACTTGTTTTATGTTTTAGGGCTAACTTTTTTTGGCAGCGTCTGCAAATTATTAAAAAAAAAACTTTACAAAGATTTTTCACTGAGCACACTGAACCAGACAAGTTTGTTTGGTTTTTAAATTAATTTATAAAATCGCACGCCATGCCCCCCTCGTTCATTCCCTTTTAACAATTGCAATGTCAGCAGCTTCATTTTCATACGAAACTTGTTTCAAATGTTTCGGCACATTTGTTGAGGCTTGTCGACAATGTTGCCAAGCTACCAAAGTGTTGCTAAGCCCGTGACATGTAGCGCGTGCAGGCGCGTAGCCAGAAAATTTTTTCGGGGGGGGTTTTCAGCAAATATTAAATACACATATTCATACTTAATAATATAATGGATGACCTTTATTTCAAATTTTTTTTCTACAAAAGAATGTCTATTTTCCGACTTGTTTTCGCCATTTCGTTCAAAATATCCTCTGGAGTGACTTCAATTTTAGAGTGGATGTTGAGCAAAGCTAGTCCGTTTAACCTCTCTTGACCCATTGTACTTCTTAGGTACGTTTTCAGCCTCCTTAGTGAAGAAAAAGAGCCTTCGCTCGGAGCAACAGAGACTGGAAGCGTCGCAGCAATTTGCAAATACCGATGAACCGTGGGGTAAAAAGACTCGCAACAATGATTCAATGCATCAATGAACGTGTTTTGTCGCTCATCTTTTGGGATTTCCGAACATCGCCTGAAAAAAGTTTTGCTATATTTTATCTTATGGCGTAGTACAAAAATTAATTTGTAACCACATTTTTACTTGATTTACAGAATTATTTTTCCATCGAAAGGTTAGGAAACAAAAATGAAATAAATGAACATGAAAATAATGCGAACAAATATATCATTCAACAATAATTGTGCTACCAGAAATCATAAAAGTCAATTACCTTTGCCACATTTTCATTTCAGCTTGAAATTCTTCGGTCGAAGAGTGTGTATTCGGCCATTGATTTTCGAAAGATTCTACACTTGACTTGATCTTATCGAAGTCCAGTTGATCACATTTTGATGGCAATATCGTTTGAATTTTTGAAAGAAGATCACGGTGCTTCATAAATCTTGAATCCAATTCTTCGCAATAATGATCCAAAAATGGGATAAAAACTGATTTTCGATAGTATTTTTCTGGGTTACCAGTATGGTTATCTCTGTTTGCCTGGCATCCAACAACCCGAGGAACACTTAACGAACCTCCTACTTTTTTAGTAGTTTCTTTTGCTTCTGCGAAAATTTTTGCAAATGTGGCGTTTGCATTTCTCCTCATATCTTGAACTTCGCTCAACAAGTTATCTGCATATCTTACACAAATGCTCAAATCGCAATCTTTTTTTGTAAACTTAAACTGAGATTTTTCGTTAAGTGAAAGATAGGTTTCAAAACTGTGAGAGCAATTATGAACTGAGGTTTTTGTATAGACGTGAGAAGTGCATTGGGTTGAACTCCGTCAACTTTTGTCATAGTTTCATCTAGTTCTTCAAGTGCCAGACACACATATTCATACACATCTTGAAACAATTGTAAAGAATCAAGGTGCTCCACCCATCGAGTTTCACAAAATTTGAGCAATCGAGTACGCTTTGCATTAGGAGCATCATTCTTGATAAAAGTCTGCAAAATGATACCAGCTTTACTTGATTGGCGAAAAAAATTAACTATTGCTTTGATTGTCCCAATACAATTTCTGATTGATGGAACGTCGCATGCATGGGAGATGACCAAATTTAAACTGTGATTCGCACAATGGAGGTAAATGGCTTGTGGATAAGATTTTTGAACTTCAACTGCGCAACCCTTGACTATTCCACTCATCGCGCGCTCCGTCATAACCTTGTTAATGAAAGAGACAATAGAAAAAACGTTATAGAAAAATTACATTTAGCACACAAGGAAATTTATTATGGAATTCCATAAAAAAGAAAGGCACAGCAATTTTTCAGTACTCATTTTTTTAATTCACCTTGCCCAACCATTAAAGAAGACTCAACTTTCAACTCTTTCAGAGTTGTTAGAAGTGCATTGCTGAGCCCTTTCCCGGTTACATCTTTCACAGGTGTGAAACACAAAAAATCTTCCTGAAGTCGATATCCCTCTTTTGAATTTTCGGTATATCGCACACAGATTGAAAATTGTTCAATTCCGCTGACGTCAATGGTTTCATCAGCGATAACTACGAAACATTTTGACTTGTTAACGCGCTCGACAAGTTTTTCTGTAATCGTTTTTCCAGCAGCATTTATTATTTCGTTTTGAATAGATGGACTTGTATATGTAGCTTTGGCAGAAGCAGTGTCCAAATGTTGACGTAAATCTTCATCACCACTTTCCAAGGCAAAACGCAATAGTGCTTTGAAATTTCCTTCACTTTCTTTTGCAACTTCCGTGGATATTGGACCGGAATCACGATGACCTCTTAGTGCGATCCCTTGTCTGCCACATAGAAGTACAGCCCGGATAATTGGAGTCAATTTCCGTCTATTGTCGATTCGCATTTTCATTCGACTCAAATCGATTTCACTCAAAATATCGTCTTTTTTGTTCTCAAAAACAGATTTGAAATTCTCTGCATCGATGAAAGCATTTTTGTGGTACTCTTTTTCTTGATGATCTCGGAACATTTCAAGGGCTTTCTTCCAGTTCCTGAACGGTGCCCCCACAAAAGTTTTCACAATTTGATGACTCCCCTTGCCAACTGATCCGACTGCAAATAAAACACAATATTTACAGTAAACTCCATCTTCTTCAGCCGAGTAAGACAACCATTGAAAGGATCGCAACCAAGACAACTGAAATTTTAAATTTCGATTGCTTGATGTTGGAAACTTAAAAGTTTCATCTGGGACCCATACATCAACAAGAAGTTCATATTTTTTTTGTCGTTGAGTTTTTTCCGGCAGTAAGTAACAATGTCTTTCGGGGAAACCTGCAAACATTTTTTTATTTGTAAAATTTCTATCTGGATCCGAAATTTCTATTTGTCACTTTCAATTACAAAGTTATTGATATGGAAAAGTGGAAAACAATTTGCTTTTCCCAGCTGCATTGGGAAAATTACGATTCTTATTGCTAGTAATTGTAACTTCGTGTATTACAAGTAGGAGCATTTTGAATCGAATAAAGGTACAATTGATTGCAGCAGCATAAGTAATGACTGTTAAATACCTGTGCAATTTTGGGCTCGAGTAAAGATGCTGTATCGGGAGCCTCTGCTTGCTGCTTATCAGTTTGTTTAGAAGTTTCCTAAATGAAATGTAATATATTTTTATAACCGTAAGTAAGTTGAGGAAATCCAAAACATGATGATTCACTTGATATTCCAACTTGTAGTACGATATGACAATTTTTACTTACCTCCTGATTTTCTAACCTAGGTCTTTTAACGAAAAATTGACGAATGTCCATTCTTATGTATGTGATCTTTTTAGTGTTTACTCACTATATTTAAGTTTACACGCTTTTTAGTGTTTACACTCAATTGGTTAAATCACAGAAAAATAAATATCATTCACTGATCGGTGGTAAGAACGCTGGTCAGGGTGGAATGGAAAACAACATCAATTTTCAAAATGCTGTAATATATTACGGAAGTTCAAGAAATTGTCGCAAGAATTTCCATTCATAATATTGCAGCCGAGTCAAAATAAACGGCCCTCGCTCAAAACAGACAAATTTATTTCAAGACGGATTGACGGACTACGATCAGCTGTAGTCAGCTGATTGACTTAGTGTGGCAACTTAGCGAAGATAAGCGAATGTGGCAACATCGGGATTCGCGGAGAAAAAACGTGCTTTTGAAACTATATGTATGTATGTACATATGTATAAACTATGAATGATTTCTCCACACTGAGAAATATAATTATATGTTGTTTCTTGCATTTATGTCGTTGTTATCAATAGTACTTTCTTCACAGAATTTTCTACAATAAATAAAGTAATTATTTTATTACAAAAGTATCTTTCCAAATTTTCGACTATTTCGGGGGGGGGGTTTGAACCCCCGAAACCCCCCCCCTGTATACGCGCCTGGCGCGTGGCATGCATAAAGAAGTCAAATGAAATGCGCAATATTATTTATTTATTTTACTTATGTTAATACACATAAACAAATATTTTAAGCTTTTACTTAAATTAAATTCGAAATTTACTAGTTTCACTTCGGTTTCTTCACTTTAAAACAGCGTCCGGTAACATCACGGTAAGTTATTGTTCTTTAACTGATCTTTAACGATGTGCTTAGCTTGAAATTATTTTTCTAACTAAAACCTTTTCCCTAGGTAAATTATATTTTATTTCATTTTGGACGGCGATTTTAACATGAATATGTGATACTTCTGAAAAAATTTAGCAATATGCCAATAAAAAAATGTATTAAATTTTTAAGGCACGAAATATCCAAATGTTAAAAACACTTATAAGATATACAATATTTTATTTTTAAGGAAAAGTCTGCAAAAATTGTATTTCAAAACCAAAGATTTCTTCACAATTTTTTTAGAAAAATTTATGTGCCACTTGGTTTTTGGAATCAATTTCTTGAATAAATCTCCATCATATTGATAAGTTAACTAGCACTCAACAATACTCCATTTAAATTGAAATATTAAAATATAATGAATTTAATGGTATTTAATGGATGTGTAGTATATTCATACAAATAATCATTCAATACAATGAGCTCAACTTGTAACACTTTGTTGCAAGTATAAACAATTAAACATATACGCATTAAAATATAATTGTGAACTTGAATATGTTTATATGTATACATGAACATATACATATGTACATTTGTAGATGCACATACATACAAACAGCGTGTGACCGCTGACCAAGCACTTCGATGCATGCGCTCCAACAGTATGTATGTATGTATGTATATACACTGACACTCTCACTCTCTTTTGTAGCTGTCGCATAAGTCGAAGCATAAGAATATATATGTAAACATAGGCTAAGCAAAAGAATATTTTCTGAATAAAATCAATCTGAATATTACCACAAAACAACACAGACCTGCTCTTTATTTAAAACTCTGAACCAAAGGAACCCGGTCATTACATTGCATTTCCGAACGAATTGCATTGTTATTGTTAGCATAAAAGAAATTTTAATTGTATTCCATATTGTTAGTGCAGTAATATAATTATCGAATTGCAGTGTCATACTACCATGAAATTGTTATCGAGTTCGCTAGTATCGATATGTAATCGATATCTGGTAAAAGTTTGAAGAAAAAGAAAACCAATGCACTAAGCGGTTGCAATCTTATACAAATTGCAAATACAGTGAGTCAAAAAAGTATTGGCACACTCACAATGTTGAAGTTTTTCGTGCTATAACTTTTCATCCAATAACAAATTTAAAAAATTTAAAATACTATTTTCTAAATTCATGGTTTTATTATACATCTAAGCAAAACAAAAAATATATTTCAACGTTTTTTTATAAGTTTAAGCTTAAAAAGTAAAAAAAGGCACAAATTTACATCAAATAAGTATTGGCACATTTCTTATTTTAGCTTATGTTTTTGGCGTCGCAACGGTAAACTCCTGTTATTTTTTCGCTTGTTTTTTACTTCTTCTTACTTCCGAGAATTACATATATAAGATGCCAATCACTTTTGATCGCGATTTGAACGAACATAGACATAGAAAATGGGCCGAGGTACTGAAATTTCCATAGAACTACGTAAATTAATAATAAAACTGTATTTAGAAAAAAAATCCTATCGCGAAATTGGCAAAATTGTTGATAAGTCATGGTCTAGTGTTCGAAACATCGTGATGCATTACTGTAATACTGGCAAAATAGCTCCGGAGAGCAGATCTGGCCGCCCAAAAAAATTGACCGAGCGTCAGGAGCGGATTGTGGTGTCCACGGTGGCACAAAATCCAAAAACTTCGGCAGTAAAATTGTGCGAGACATTGCAAAATTCGTTTGATGTGAATGTTAACCCCCAGACAGTTCGAAATACCCTATACAAGGCTGGGTATCATGGCCGTGTCCCTCGTCGAAAACCCTTCATTTCGAAGGCAAATAAGAAAAAGAGGCTAGAATTTGCTAAACAGCACTTAAATAAACCGGACTACTTTTTGGAACACCGCAGTATTCAGTGATGAATCGAAGTTTAACGTATTTGGGTCAGATGGTGCCCAAAAAATTTGGCGGAAGCTAAACAAAGAGCTTCAAGAGAACAACCTCCTCAAAACAGTAAAACACGGTGGAGGTAACGTAATGGTTTGGGGGTGTTTTGCGGCATCTGGTGTTGGAAATCTGGTGTTTATAAATGAGACAATGGATAAGCATGTATATCGAGACATTCTTAAAGAAAATTTAAGCCCAAGCGTTGAAAAAATGGGCCTTAATGGTACAACTTGGCAATTTCAACAAGATAATGACCCGAAACATTCATCTTATCTTGTTCAAGAGTGGTTGATATACCATTGCAAACAGCTGAAAACACCCCCACAATCGCCAGACTTAAATCCGATTGAGCATGTGTGGCATCTTCTGTAGCGTAAGATAAGAAATCACCACATAACTTCGAAGGATTCCCTAAAAGAGGCACTAATTGCAGAATGGAATAAAATAACACCTTACGAAACTGCAAATCTGGTGAACAGCATGAAAAGGCGTTTACAGGCCGTCATTCAGTCAAAAGGAGGACCCACAAAGTATTAGCCCGGTACACCTGCAAAGGAGCAAGCTGATTTCGATACCTGTGCCAATACTTATTTGATGTAAATTTGTGCCTTTTTTTACTTTTTAAGCTTAAACTTATAAAAAAACGTTGAAATTTATTTTTGTTTTGCTTAGATGTATAATAAAACCATAAATTTAGAAAATAGTATTTTAAATTTTTTAAATTTGTTATTGGATGAAAAGTTATAGCACGAAAAACTTCAACTTTGTGCCAATACTTTTTTGACTCACTGTATATTGAAGATTAAATGAAATAGGCGGTATCGCCTTAAACAGTCTAACTAGGCAGTTGGTTTCCGAACAGGTATGGTAAAAAAAAACCAACAAATAATACATAAAATCTCACTAAAAAAATAGGGACAAAACGCAGATAAAAACAATATTTGTAACCTTAACAAAAAAAAGAAGAGATATTTAGAGGAGAACAAAGGAATATGAAATCGTACAATCAGCGTTTCTTTTTGCAAATGTCCAAAAGTAACCTAGTAAGCAAGACCAAGTATAGCTTAGGTCGTAGAAGCAGCACCAGCTTACCAGAAATTGGAGAAGAACACCAACGCGTCAAAAATATGACAGACTCCGGACGTGACTCAAAAAATTCTGGAAATATAAGCCCTGCGGCACCTGCCATGGAAACTGCAAGCACTGCTTTGAATACTTCAATCAGTATGAGTCTTAATCTAAACGATATCTTGGCTTTTGTAAAACAGCTGCCAACCTTTGATGGGTCCTCCGACACCCTTGATAGATCCATCGTAAGGGTGGAAGAAATTATTGTGCTTATTAGGAGTACAGACCAAACACCGAATGTGCAATTATTGTTACGTACAATTCGTAATAAAATAATAGATAGAGCAGACAAAGCACTGAGTAATCTTAATACTAGACTCGAGTGGGACAATATTAAAGAAAACTAAAACCGCATAATGGAACTTTTACCTTTTCTGCTTTTAGCATATTCACCATATTCTTCTTCGTTCTTCGTTCTTTCTACTTTTGGACGCCCTGGACCTCGACTTCCACGAATTTCAGCTTCTGAGTCCTCTTCAGGCTCCGCGTTAATTTCGTCTTCGCCTCCTTGGGGTCGTTGAATAATTTCTTCTTCAACTTCAAGCTGATCGCTATTCGCGCTGATCGCTATTCGCGCTCTCATAGTTGTCGCTCGCATCGTAATTTTTTTCTTGCTCATCTGGATTCGGTTCATTAACATTGTTACCCGCTTGGTCACACTATTGGGTTACTCGGCAAATAGGATTCAAACAGCTCCATGTCTCCCTCTTCACTGCTAAATCCAGCCATGTCATTCTCTAAGAAGACTACATCTCTGCTCTCAATCACCGTTTTCTTCTCCGGACTGTACAAACGATAAGCATTCGCTGTTAAGGAATATCCGATCATTAAATATTCCTACCCTTTGGCAGCGAACTTCTTATTATGAGTCTTCTTCAAAGCGATAGCCTTAGCTCCAAAAATTCTGAGATGGGAAACTTTTGGTCTTCTACCAAACCAAGCTTTAAAAGGCGTCACGTTTACCAAGGAATGCGTCTCGGACCTGTTTCGTAAATACGCCGATGTTTTTACCGTTTCAGCCCACAGTATCTAATTGACTCCAGAATGTTCCAACATTCTTCTGGCCATTTCAACCAATGTTCGATTCATGCGCTCAGCTACATGAACAGCCCCGTTCTGTTGTGGGGTATATGGCACTGTTAATTGTCCTTTAATGCCATTTTCGTTTAAGAAATATTTGAAGTTACGACTTAAATATTCGTGCCCGTTATCGCTACGATTTTTTTTTTTAACTTTTGAGCCGTTTGCCTCTCCCCGAATCTAACAAAGTCTTTAAAGAAATCGAACAATTGGCCACGAGTCTTCAGGCAATACACAAAAACAAATCGAGAACAATCATCAAATGTCACAAAATAATAAATGTCACACAATAAATGTCACAAAATATCGCAACCCACCTGGAGACAATGGATTAATTCGGGTAATTACTGTAACTACTGCCCTACTCTTACAAACGCCCTATCACCAAATTAGCTGCTCTCCCTATGTGCTGAACTAATAGTTTAGGGGGCGCCGGTATTGTAGTATATTCATACAAATAATCATTCAATACAATGAGCTTAACTTGTAGCAAGTTGCAAGTATAAACAATTAAACATGTACGCATTAAAATATAATTGTGCACTTGAATATATTTATACATATGTATACATTGAAGTATGCACATAAACATATTCACATAAATATACAATTAAGCATGAACATATACATATGTATGTACATTTGTATAGACATATATGTTGTAGCGTGCGCTAGTTTAAACTTTCAAATTTTTGAACTTAACGTCTTTACGCGCCACTTTGCCAATAGCGATTAATCAATAAATAAAAATATTGGTATCGATCGAGCGATAACCGCATAATAGGGGGATAGCGATAAATGATCTATCGTTTTTCTTGAGGTGGCAACGCGCTTCATTTTTTGGCTAGGCTTCATTTTCATTTTAATTCTGAGGAGAAAAGTGTTCAATAAAAAAAGCTGTAGCCCAAATCTTTGGTTATAAATCATAGAAGGTATGTAGGTTAATTCGAATTTTTGCCCCGCCGCCATCTGCATCTTACTCCATATCTTAGATTGGAAACCTTACTTTTTCCGGCCAATATTGCTGGTAGCTTTCGTTTGGGAGGATTATTTTCTGGGAACCGGCGCGTTTACAAATATCCATTTCTGGTGACGGAGCACGTGTATTCGAATTTTCTGTTGTCGTGGCCTTCTGGAATTGGCAGTCAGGACATTGAAAAGCCACCGCCAACTAAACACCGGCAGTGCCACATCGTTTCTAAGTTAAGGCTTACAGTGCGGCCAAACTGTCTCATTTCCCGAAAGGTGTCCTAACCTTCGGTGAACTGGATTTTTCCAAATTCTGGATACTGCTTGCTGTTGCCCGATTTAGCGCATTCCATGTGACCACCTCGAAAGCTCCTACAATTGTTTTTTTGAAATTGACCTCGTTTTGAACGAAATCTTTAAGTCTCGATATTTTCATTTCTGATCTTATTTTTAAATTTCAAGTCCTAATCAAGTTAAACCAAAAAAAAAAAAATTAAATAAGTCAAATATGGAATCGATTAAAATCTCGTTAAGGTTATATTAAATAATTCGAGTCGAGAGTAACGTAAAATATAGTAAATGTAAAAGCAAAGTGAGAGGACGGAGTTAATGGTGGTCATAAAGCGCGAAGGAGAAATCATCATATAAACACCTTCCCACAGTGCATCGATGGAAGGCCTTTCAGCGAGTAAACTATGGGGTAAGTGCCTAGTGTATTAAGCAGTATCAATTCGGCGACTTTTAACCGAGTTTTTGCGAACTATGGAGAACGGTAGTCAATTGATACTCTGATTTTGTTGATGTAATTTCTATTTCAGCGTTTTGTGATCAACCAAATAATCGAATTGAATATAAAAAAATTTTTCCGTAAATAATGCTTGACTTGAAGAGCAATCAAAAGCAATGAGTGAATTTGTACGACTTGGAAATTTAAAATAACTTTAAAGAATTTAAAAAAAAAAAAAAAAAAAAAAGATAAAAGAGAACTTGAAAATAAGATGAATAATTACAAGAAAAGGTTAACTTGATTCATTGGACATTCCTTCTACATTTTTTTTATTCTATAATCTTCTACCATAATTAATAATGCGTAACTTGTAAGCTCTCTCGTATACTACTAGTTTTAGTCCCTATTATTCAGTAGTTTGATTTACTTTGAGTTCCATCGTTTTGCAAGACTGAAAGTTCGGAATCTCGAAATGTTGAGTCATACCAGACCAGCGGTTTAAAATTAGTCAGTAAATATTTCTTTAAAATTTATACTGTACAACTCGAAATGCTCCTATATGAAATTATAATTGAATTGAATATGACTGCTTAAGTTTTAAAATTAATTTTTCCTAGTGACATGGGTACATGAGTTGAGATCGATCAGTTTTTTTGGGAATCTTTACAAATGCCAATAAAGATTCATGGTTGGGAGGGTATAGAACTGATAAGGTCCATCTACATCTTGACCTCAGTAACAGCTAGCTTGTGACCCAAAGGATACACCTTCATTTCTTTCGTTTTTTTATTAACATGAATTATTTACTGTTTTCGTAAGTATTTTCGGCCCGACATTTTGATTTCATTTAAAGTTAGTTTCAGTAGAGATCCTAATAAAATTAAATTTTATACTTAAAGGTAGAGATTCAGTAAACAACCCCCCCACCCCGCAAGAGCTACGGAACCAGAGGATCTCGATCTGCTGCAATTCACCTACCGCCTTCGTTTGGTTATCGATAGATTTATCGTCGCTGTGATAGGAGAACCGATTATATAAAATTAGGGCGCGCAACGAAAAACCGTATACGAAGGTTACATAAAATTTTTGGCGCCCAACGTGGGGCAAGATGAAAGCATACTCAACTCCTTGACAATATTAGATATAGACAAGAAGTTTATTTAAGTTACGGCATGTGGTTATTTTGACAGCAGACCACATTAGAAGTATGTAGTTCTACCCCAAGTGATATAAAGGTTGAGTTCAAGTATTCAGGAAAGTCTTAAAATCAAAACATGAGGTTTCAAATTTTTCGTCGATTTTGTTAGATTATATTATGGTTTAACTTACGCGGCTAAATGAACCTGCACGGTTTAAGTCTGCTTGGCGAAGCCGATGTTTCTGTTAGGAATATTCCGCCGCAAAGTTAAAAGCAAGAATGAATGTAAACAAGAATTTCAATACTCTGTATCACAAATTGCTCGTTTAGTTAAGGTCCTCGATAATTTAGCACTCGTTTAGTAAAGTCGTTCAATCTTTTCTTAACAATTTAGATTATTGTATATTGGATGTTTCGATATCAGTACTGATTGGATTTTAGATCATGTTACGACAGCTGAACGTCTAAAAAAATCGAAGAGAACACGAACATATTGTTTTATAGCAAGACTTGGATGATTTAATGTTCTGGTGTCTGGATCTTGGTAATACAGATAGTATAGCCTTGCCGATCAGAAGATTTAAAAGGCCAAAGCCTGACTAAAAGAAACAATTTTGTAGATGCAATAGCCGAAAACAAAAATAGTAAAGTTACCAATATTCTTTAGGTTCATTTAGCTAGTTACGATTTCAAATCATGTACCCAGTCATGTCACTTTTAGGAAAATAATTAAAAAAAAAAAAAAAAAAAAAAAAGAGAATGTCTTTAGTTCAACATAGTCCACCAAATATGGACACCCCAGCAGAAAACATATGCAAAATTTGTTCCTTGGTTTTGGACAACACGCAAACATGTTTCTGTACTCCCTGTAAACACATTTTTCATAAATCCTGTTTGGAAGCTCTACTAGAAAAGGAAAAGCATTGCCCAATTTGTGAGAGTGAGATAGATGTGTCTAGTATAAAGCTCGTAGTAGGCAACTGTTCACCAAAAGCTAAGGAAAAACATTTGTCATTGGCACCCAGCACTTCTCGAGCATGGACTCGTAATTTTACAAAACAGCTAAGTCAAGTCCCAAGAGACAGAGCAGAACAGCTCAACGAACCAGCTGTATCAGTTAGCGAAGCACCAGCATCATGCTTAGATGCCAGTCACAGTAGTAATCAACCAGAACCGCAATTACCTAGAACCATGCCTAATCAACGAAGAGCAAGACCCAATCGTGGTAATAATACTCGTCCTAATCGAGATATCGATTATACGGTCATACAAAATATGATAGAACAAACAGTTTCTCGTGTAGTATCGTCGTTACCTATGAATTTAGGACAGCGAGAAGTCCCATTAGACACGGTCCAAACCCGATCTTTGATAAGTTCGCCCTGCCCTACAACTGTTCAAAATGCAAAAATTGCAAATGTAATGCAGAAATGGAATCTACGTTTTGACGGATCTACAGAAGGTCTAGGAGTAGAAGAATTTATTTATAGAGTAAAAGCCCTAACGGAGGAAACTCTTGATAGTGATTTTATTGGGGTGTGTAAACATATTCAAATATTATTTGGAGGAAAAGCCCGCGAGTGGTATTGGAGATATCATAAGCAAGTCCCGCGAATAGTATGGAGCGAGTTTTGTTCAGCTATTCGTCAGCAATATAAAGACTATCGATCAGATTTTATGAGCAAAGAAATGATTCGTGCGAGAAAGCAAAAAGCTGGAGAATCTTTTGTTTGTTTTTACGATGAGGTAGCTTCTTTGATTGACAAGTTCGGTATAAAGTTTGAGGAAGAGGAGCTGATGGAAATTTTACAAAATAACCTGTTGCCAGAGATACGACAAAAGTTACTATATCAATCCATCGCACCAATAGGTCACCTTCGTAGATTAGTACAGATGCAAGAAAATCTAACACAAGAGCTCAGCCCTCAAGTAAAAGTAATTTCTAACGTCAAAGCGAATGGACGCAGACAAATTTTTGAAATTCAAGAAGGGGAAACCGAAGATAATAAAATAGTTCCAGACCCAGATGAGGAATATGAAGTTGCCGCTGTGCAAGGGAAATTCGTTTGTTGGAATTGTCGCGAAGCCGGTCACACATGGCAAAACTGTCTAGAGGAACGCACCATTTTTTGTTACGGTTGCGGCACGGCCAATGTTTACAAGCCTCAATGTCAAGATTGTATAAAAAGGTTAGCGGAAAACCGACCGAAGGGTGCATCCAGACAACGTCAGATGTTCCCGCAATAGTTACATCAAACTCGGAAAACGTTCAACAAAGTATCAACATTGTGAATGACAAAGTAAACGTACGAAAGTCTCAAAAACTCCCACTAAGATTTTTGTCATATCCGGAGCGTTTACAACATTACCTTACTGTTAAAGACAAAATTTTCAGATCTGACCAACCCTTGGCTAAACGCACGTTGAGACTAAGGAAATATTATGATCACGCAAGACAAACCAGGAAACTTTTTGTTGCAACAATTTTTAGAAACGACAACGATAATAGGAGCTATGCAGAAGTCTCATTTCTTACGTTCACAGAATTAGGTTTATTGGATACCGGTGCCAGCATTAGTTGTATAGGCTCGGATTTAGCACAAACAGATTTTTCACATTTGCCCCAATTTGTAAAAACTAAAGGTCAAGTGCGCACAGCGGACGGAAACGGCCAAAATGTGATTGGTATGTTAGAAGTAATAGTACGGTACGGTAGATTGGAAAGAATGTTAAAATTATTTGTAATTCCCACGTTGAAGAAAAGATTAATATTAGGTCATGATTTTTGGAGAATTTTCGAACTTGCCCCATCTATAATTAGTTCGATCGAGATTGGTTCTGAAAAAAAGTTAGAGACTGACCCTAGTTCTTATTCTCTTTCGTATTCTCAAATAAGACAGCTTGAAGCCGTCAAGCAAATGTTTCCCAATGCAATCATCATCTCGGACGTACGTCCTTAATAAAACATCATATTGAGATTGGCGAAGCCAAACCGGTAAAACAACGTTTTTACGCTATTAGTCCCGCTGTTGAAAAATTAGTATATACGGAAATTGATCGTATGATTCAACTAGGAGTTATCGAACCAGCTGTTAGCGCCTGGAGCTCTCCTATTCGACCAGTGATAAAGCCCAATAAAGTGCGACTGTGCTTAGACGCTCGCAAGTTAAATGCAGTCACAATTAAGGATGCTTATCCTTTGCCCAGCATTGACAGTATTTTTCAAGATTACCCAAGGCAAATATTATTTCCAAAATCGATTTAAAGGATGCCTATTGGCAAATAGAATTAACCGAAGCATCTAAACCTCTTACTGCATTTACAGTACCAGGAAGACCGTTATATCAATTCAAAGTTATGCCTTTCGGCCTTTGTAATGCCACATCTACTATGAGTCGTCTAATGGATGAAGTAGTCCCTGCTGACCTTCGCCATTGTGTTTTTTGCTATTTAGATGATCTGTGTATAATTTCAGAGGATTTCTCATCCCATCTTTCAGTGTTAGCAAGAATTGCGGAGCAATTTCGGAAAGCTAATCTGTCCATTAACATAGAGAAAAGTCAGTTTTGTGTCGCAAGCATTAGTTATTTAGGATATGTGATAGACAGTAAAGGTATCTGCACCGATCCGTCAAAGATTGAATGTATTAAAAATTGGCCACCACCTAGGAATTTGAAACAAACTAGAGGATTTCTTGGAGTTTGCGGTTGGTATCGTCGTTTTATACCGAATTTTGCCGATCTCACTTATCCTATAACGGAACTGTTGTCAACAAAAAGAAATTTCGTTTGGACTACGGAAGCTCAAGCTTCTATGAATAAGTTGAAGGATCTATTAACTTCTGCCCCTATTCTACAAAACCCGGACTTTAATAAGAAATTTTTCTTACATTGTGATGCCAGCGATTATGGTATTGGCGCTGTACTTGTCCAATTATCAGACGCAGAGGAAGAGAAGCCTATTGCTTTCATGTCTAAAAAGTTAAGTCGTGCCCAACGCAATTATAGTGTTACTGAACGCGAATGTTTAGCCGTTATACTGGCTATAGAAAAATTTAGGTGTTATTTGGAATTGCAAGAATTTGAAGTAGTTACTGATCACTCTAGTTTATTGTGGCTAATGCGTCAACAAAATGTTTCTGGGAGATTAGCTCGATGGATTTTTCGCTTACAACAATTTCAGTTTAATATGTCGCATAGGAAAGGAAAAGAACACTTGATTCCTGACGCGTTATCAAGATTGCCCAACCTTTCGATAGAGGCGATAGAAATGGGTCCTATTATAGATCTGGACTCTGAAGCATTTTTGGACGATAGTTATATGTATCTGAAGAAGAAAATCACTGAAAATCCAGACAAATTCCCAGATATCAAAATTGTAAATAAACATTTGTATATTCGAACCGAACATGCCAATGGAGATTCTTATCAAGAAAAGCTTTCTTGGAAACTATGGGTACCGGATAAACTCAGAGTTGATGTTCTAAAACAAGCTCACGATAGCCATACCTCTTCACATTCAGGTATGCAGAAAACCATTGACAAGATACGTAGAACTCTTTTTTGGCCTGGTATGGTAAAGGATGTACGTGACCATATTCGTCAATGTGACACTTGTAAGGAGTCCAAAGCACCAAATTATACGCTTAGACCACCTATGGGACAGCATATTCCCACTTGTAGACCTTTTCAACGTCTGTATATCGATTTACTTGGTCCTTACCCTCGTAGCAAAAAGGGATTTGTCGGTTTATTAATTGTTCTTGACCATTTCAGTAAGTATCATTGGTTACAACCTTTGAAAAAGTTTCGCACGGAGGATATACAAGAATTTTTGTTAAAACAGATATTTCATTGTTTTGGAGTACCGGAAACCATCGTTAGTGATAATGGTGTTCAATTTAAGGCAAATTCATTCAATTCTTTTCTTACGGAACTAGGCATAAAACATCAGTATACCGCTTTATATTCTCCACAAAGCAACGCAGCTGAGCGTGTTAATCGTTCTCTGTTAGCGGCGATCCGTTCGTATTTAAAAAATCAGGATCAAACGCTTTGGGATCAACATTTAACGAGTATATCTTGCGCATTGCGGTCATCGTTGCATCAATCTTTAGGTTGCTCACCCTTTAAAGCTTTGTTCGGACTGGACATGGTTACTCATGGTTCAGATTATAAACTTTTAAAGGAATTAAAGTTGTTACAGGAGCCTATAACACCGCTCAATCAGACTGACCAGTTAAACCTTTTGCGACAGGATATAGGAGAAAACATTAAGAAAGCATATGATCGAAATGTAGCACAGTATAATCTTCGCAGTAAGTCTGTCTCTTTTAAAGAAGGCCAAGAAGTTTTTCGCAGAAACTTCGCGTTAAGCAAATTCTCTCAGAACTTCAATGCTAAATTAGCCCCTAAGTTCATAAAATGTCGAATCAAAAGGAAGCTCGGAAACTGCTTTTATTTGTTAGAAAATATGCAAGGTAGAGAAGTAGGAACATTTCACGCTAAGGATATACGGAACTAATTCCCACTAATATGCTGCCTAACGTTGCATATTATCGGGTGGTGTAGCGTGCGCTAGTTTAAACTTTCAAATTTTTGAACTTAACGTCTTTACGCGCCACTTTGCCAATAGCGATTAATCAATAAATAAAAATATTGGTATCGATCGAGCGATAACCGCATAATAGGGGGATAGCGATAAATGATCTATCGTTTTTCTTGAGGTGGCAACGCGCTTCATTTTTTGGCTAGGCTTCATTTTCATTTTAATTCTGAGGAGAAAAGTGTTCAATAAAAAAGCTGTAGCCCAAATCTTTGGTTATAAATCATAGAAGGTATGTAGGTTAATTCGAATTTTTGCCCCGCCGCCATCTGCATCTTACTCCATATCTTAGATTGGAAACCTTACTTTTTCCGGCCAATATTGCTGGTAGCTTTCGTTTGGGAGGATTATTTTCTGGGAACCGGCGCGTTTACAAATATCCATTTCTGGTGACGGAGCACGTGTATTCGAATTTTCTGTTGTCGTGGCCTTCTGGAATTGGCAGTCAGGACATTGAAAAGCCACCGCCAACTAAACACCGGCAGTGCCACATCGTTTCTAAGTTAAGGCTTACAGTGCGGCCAAACTGTCTCATTTCCCGAAAGGTGTCCTAACCTTCGGTGAACTGGATTTTTTCCAAATTCTGGATACTGCTTGCTGTTGCCCGATTTAGCGCATTCCATGTGACCACCTCGAAAGCTCCTACAATTGTTTTTTTGAAATTGACCTCGTTTTGAACGAAATCTTTAAGTCTCGATATTTTCATTTCTGATCTTATTTTTAAATTTCAAGTCCTAATCAAGTTAAACCAAAAAAAAAAAATGTAAATAAGTCAAATATGGAATCGATTAAAATCTCGTTAAGGTTATATTAAATAATTCGAGTCGAGAGTAACGTAAAATATAGTAAATGTAAAAGCAAAGTGAGAGGACGGAGTTAATGGTGGTCATAAAGCGCGAAGGAGAAATCATCATATAAACACCTTCCCACAGTGCATCGATGGAAGGCCTTTCAGCGAGTAAACTATGGGGTAAGTGCCTAGTGTATTAAGCAGTATCGATTCGGCGACTTTTAACCGAGTTTTTGCGAACTATGGAGAACGGTAGTCAATTGATACTCTGATTTTGTTGATGTAATTTCTATTTCAGCGTTTTGTGATCAACCAAATAATCGAATTGAATATAAAAAAATTTTTCCGTAAATAATGCTTGACTTGAAGAGCAATCAAAAGCAATGAGTGAATTTGTACGACTTGGAAATTTAAAATAACTTTAAAGAATTTAAAAAAAAAAAAAAAAAAAAGATAAAAGAGAACTTGAAAATAAGATGAATAATTACAAGAAAAGGTTAACTTGATTCATTGGACATTCCTTCTACATTTTTTTTATTCTATAATCTTCTACCATAATTAATAATGCGTAACTTGTAAGCTCTCGCATATACTACTAGTTTTAGTCCCTATTATTCAGTAGTTTGATTTACTTTGAGTTCCATCGTTTTGCAAGACTGAAAGTTCGGAATCTCGAAATGTTGAGTCATACCAGACCAGCGGTTTAAAATTAGTCAGTAAATATTTCTTTAAAATTTATACTGTACAACTCGAAATGCTCCTATATGAAATTATAATTGAATTGAATATGACTGCTTAAGTTTTAAAATTAATTTTTCCTAGTGACATGGGTACATGAGTTGAGATCGATCAGTTTTTTTGGGAATCTTTACAAATGCCAATAAAGATTCATGGTTGGGAGGGGTATAGAACTGATAAGGTCCATCTACATCTTGACCTCAGTAACAGCTAGCTTGTGACCCAAAGGATACACCTTCATTTCTTTCGTTTTTTATTAACATGAATTATTTACTGTTTTCGTAAGTATTTTCGGCCCGACATTTTGATTTCATTTAAAGTTAGTTTCAGTAGAGATCCTAATAAAATTAAATTTTATACTTAAAGGTAGAGATTCAGTAAACAACCCCCCCACCCCGCAAGAGCTACGGAACCAGAGGATCTCGATCTGCTGCAATTCACCTACCGCCTTCGTTTGGTTATCGATAGATTTATCGTCGCTGTGATAGGAGAACCGATTATATAAAATTAGGGCGCGCAACGAAAAACCGTATACGAAGGTTACAATGTACATATATTCACATTAGCACTGTATGCACAAGCGTAACATGAGCTAGAGCCAGGCCAGCGTGTGACCACTGACCAAGCACTTTGATGCATGGGCTCCAACAGTATGTATGTATGTACTGACACTTTCCCTCTCTTTTGTAGCTGTAGCTGCCTGATGAAGAAATAGGTCAAGAAGAACCATCAGTGAGCTCTGATCAATCAATCAATCATAAATCATAATAAACCAGCAATTCCAAAAGATAGCAACAAAATGACTAAAACAGTGGTAGAATTCATAAACACAGCCACCAGGCTGCTACCATACTTCGATGGTGATATTAAAAATGTACCAGGTTTCATTGGGGCGCTTCGCGTACTTGACACCATAAAAGAAACGCATGAAGCAGTAGCCATCAAAATCATAAAATCAAAATTGAAAGGTCAAGCGGTCAAGTAATACGAAAACTATCAACAATCTTCAAGGGTGAATCAGTGGATCTTTTAACAGCAAAAATTAAAAGAACAGAATAACAGAATCTAAATGTTCACTGAAACATGGAAAGAAAGTTATGGCAAGAATTGCAGTTAGCGATTTGTATACCAATGGAATTCTCGACTTAGGTCAGTTCTTCCAAAGGCTTGAAATGCAAGCCGGCATACTTGAAATCAGCCAACTAAAAATGGCACCGAGCGAAAAGATCTTTGAAATTATTTCAATAGATTCTTTTAACCAGAGGGCCGGGGCTAACTTCGACCGCGTCGAAGTTTATATACCCTTGGAACTGTTTTGGTAATTCTTTCCTTACCTAAAGCCATCAAAGTGTGAAAGCAATCGCATTAAAAGTAACGAAGTTGACAAAAGTCACCGTTTTCGACCCATCGCTTCTATGGGAGGTAAATGATATAGTGACCCGATCTTGATCAAATTTGGCACACTTTATAGGTGCTATAAACTCACCAATATTTAATTTCATTAGAAAATAGCGAAGTTATTCAGAAAAGTCACTGTTCGTGACTTTGACGTTTGTATGGGAGCTATATGATATAGTGATCCGATCCGGCTGAATCTGAGATATACAGTATATACAAGCCTACATGCAAAATTTCAGCTCTGTAGCTCTAACGGTCTAGGAGGAATTTGATTCGATCCAGACAGACGGACATGGCTATTTGACATTCAGCGGGCATGGCAAGTTGGTCCAGGAGTACGAAAAGTATATTGCTTTACACCAAGAAAGATTGACGTTAGCTGAAGCAATTCTTTATGATCTCGGATCTGACCTTTCTGTTGTTCACCAAACTAAAATTTCGTGAAGTCCTGGCGTTCTGCTCCAGAAATTTGAACACGAATTGTTTCAGATGTGCAGATGTGGAGCATAGCTTTAGTTCAAATACGCCGCTTTGCAATATGATTTCGAACATATGGTGGCGGCAGGGTAGGTTTATTAGACTGCGTCCAAACGTTTTTTCAAGTAGTACTGCTGCTCCTGACAAAATCCCTGAATTTGCAGACATTGACTTGGTCAACTAAATTCCATTTGACTAGCCTGTCGAAAACTGCCTCCGCAATATTTTTGCCAGTTGAAGATTCCACTTTTGGTGTACATAGGAACATTGAAGTACCATTGTAGCTAACTAGAACTGCTATGCGTTCAACCTTACTAGAACAGACTAAATCTGTCATGAACTTTCCGTCAAAATGCACTACCAGGCCATCAGTTCTAGTCAGTGATTATAATAAAAATTTACGTTAAAAATATTAAGTAAGAAACATTTGTTTCTTATTTTCTTTTTGTAAAATGTCATGAACAGTATTAACAAGGTACTAAAATTTTATTTCATAGCATGCCATCTCGCTCACTTTTATGGTATTTGTATGGTGCTATGTATGTTTACATGGGAGCATCACACTGAAAACTTTAGGTGAGTTCCGCGCCAATTATATTTGATCCGATTGGCCCCAAATATTTGAGATTTTTTTAGACTAAAAGAAGAAAATCCGCGGCACTTAACAAAATATTGATATTTTTTCCCCCATACAATCATGGAGTCTCTCTGTAGCAATTCATTAAATCTCGATCTTTAACACCACGAATAATGGCATATTTTCGAAATTTTGTTTTATCACAAATCCATCTCTAAGATCCAGAAATGTTATATTGGCGGGAACGCTGCTTATAATTTGTAATGAATTGTTCCTAAGATATAGTTCTGTGAGGTTATTGACTCCCTTGATGGACGTGTTCAAGTAAGTTAAATTATTATTTTCAAACCACAAACTTGTATTTGTAGTTATCGGTATCAGGGGTATTTTATATAGTCCGCTATTCGAGCAATTTAGAATAAATTGAGGAATACGCATGACTTTTGTTTTAATGGTTTGTCATATATTTTTAAATTTGTTGACTTTGTTAGCTGACGGCAGGGAAGCGTTGAAGCCCCAGTTTTAGAGTAACTAGGTGACTGGTGCCAAAGGACAAATGTACACAAATAGAAGGCTTCTTCTATTTGCAGTCATTTAAATTATATCAAAAAAAGTAGTTCAAGGAATAAAATGTTAAATTATCGGTCTAGTAGTTAGTCTTTTGTAGCCTTTAAAAACAAGAAGGTGAGTTGTTTTATATAAATTCAAGACTGATCAAGTTTTCACTTAAATTTCAATCGCATAATTTTTAGGCAGTTACACAAAAAATATTTATATCTGGGTAATTTTGTTTGCTAAAAAGAACCAAAAATGTTGCCTCTTGAGATGCTTTTACAATTAAGTGAAACAAAAATATGGTTTCTGGCCATTATTGTCATAATGTCAACTGTCTCAATGCGTTGGCTAAGAAAATATCGAAAAGTAAGAAATTAAAAAATATAAAACAAAAAATAAGCAATGCTAGTTTTTTATAAATTAAAGTTGAATGAAATCGCAAAAAAAAATAATGATTGATTTGGCCAATCTCAATGGAATTGTTCGCGATACTGATAAGTATACAAATGAATATGTAAAGAATGATATCTTTTATTTGTTACAACATGGCTAATAAGTTTCCATTTCAGTTGAGAAAACTGAATGAAAATGTCAGAGTAGAAATTTCAGTGACTGAAAGTAAAGAAATTGAACAAGTTAAAGATCAGAAGGAGATTCTCCAAAGAAACCAGCACCAGCACCTCGTAAATCCCGTCAGAAACCAAAACAGTGGCCCAAGTGGTATGTATAATAGAAACGACAGAAAATTATTTATGCAATTTGTATAGTGAATTATGATAAATTTTACTTGGTTCGATGTATTTGAAAAACGTTTCGTGACTTTTACAACGAATAACTTTTTATTTTGTCATAAATTTGGCAATTGATTTAAACTGACTATATTATGATCTGTGCGTATTTATTACATCCAAACTTTTATTTAGAGCTTCTGGCAGAGGTTCTGAACTATAAAAGAAAATATCTTATCTTTTAGAAATAAATGAGAAAGGACCTGGTAGAGTTGATCGTGGTCTGTTCCACATACATACATACGAGACATTTGAAGTCATAAACAACGGATAACTAATGTATACACATAAGAAACTTCTCACTAATTTTAATATTATACCAAGATACTTCAGAATAATGTTAATATCTTAGGGATTGGTTTAATAAATTTAATTTAAGTTTTAATTTAAACATTAACAAAATATACTCAAATTAGTATGTCGGAACGTCAAGACTTTTGTTTATTTAATTATAATGCTCACTTTATAATGTTCACTTTATAGTTTTTCATTTCTCCACTTGCACTTTTCACTGTAGGGTTAGTTGAATGAGCTCTCTAGCCCGAGGCCCCCTTTATATAGGACCTGACCTGATGACAGATTTGTTTCTAAACATGTTGCTAAGGCAACGATGCTTGTCATCCTTCAAATTCGATCATCGTCTCTCCTAGACGGATAACCATTGAATCTCCTAGACGGATAACCAAACATCGTCTTTCCTAGACGGATAACCATCGTCTATCCTAGACGGATAACCATCGTATCTCCTAGACGATAACAAAACATCGTCTTTCCTAGACGGAAAACCATCGCCTCTCCTAAACGGATAACAAAACATCGTCTTTCCTAGACGGATAACCATCGTCTCTCCTAGACGGATAACCAATCATCGTCTCGAGTGGGACAACATTAAAGAGAACTAAAACCGCATATACGCATGCAAAAAGACGGAACCAATACTTATTCGGGAAATCCAGACCCTACCAATCAATTTAACCTCCCCCCAACTCATGGCAACCAGTTTGAAAACCAAAGCGTATCAGCAAAGAACTTTTTATGACGAGATTTGTCTTCATGCCTTTCTGGTAGGTCTCCGTGACCCCCTTAAAACCATGATTAGGACCAGAAGACCAACCATCATCGAAGAAGCTTACGAATGGCGTCAAGATGAAAAAAGCGTGTATTACCAGAGTCAGAACAGAACACAATATCCAAATAATAATTCAAACAAGACACAATATTCAAATGACAATTTACAAAGGCATTTAAAGTATTTATGAAACAATTCGGTGTACCTAAAAAAATTGTTTTCGATCAGGGTGCTGAATTTTCGGGTGCCATTTCTAAACATTTCATAGGCGTTCATACGGACGGACTGACAGACGGACAATGCTAGATCGACTCCACTGTTGATACTGATCAAGAATATATATGCTTTATGGGGTCGGAAAAGCTTCCTTCTGCCTGTTACATACATTTTGGAGACTTTAATATACAATTTCACCATATGGTTGTATGGTATAAATAGTGTGGCCAGACTGCGAGTACATATTGTTGCCAAAGTAATAGATACGCTAATATTCCCAGATTATCAATAATCCTTCTCAACAAATTACTTCTATGCTTAAGTACTAATGACAATTCATTTCAGTGATACATTTCATATGTTTACATTTTTGCAAATTCTAAGTCAATACATCTGATTAGGGATTTCCGAAGAGAAGGAAAATAACCCAGTCTTCATTCGTTGAATTCAAAATATGAACTGATTTTATTGAAAAATCTTAAACTCTAAGAAGTGACAATTGTTCTTAAAAAATACTTATTCTAATGCCCCACGTCTTCGGGGTTTGGAATTTGTTTATTTTTCATGCTCAGCGCTTGGCGACTTAAGTGTTAAGTGTCGACAGAGTGCGGATGCATGTTTGTTTGGTTTTAAGCAATACTTGCCATATGAATCTTTATGACATATTTTTGTTTATGTTTCGTTTGTGTATATTTCTTTGGTCAATCTGATTTGGTGAAGCCATTTCAGCTGACCACGATGTTTAATCTTAAACATTCTGCGAGGCGCCTACTTCCACTTCACCCATTGGATCTAAGTACAATGCGGCTGTTGCGTTTAGTTCGTCTACCGTTATTTTTGGTCTATTATCTTTAATGCTCGCTGCATTCGAAAGTTGACAAAGCATCATAAAAATTGCTAACATCAATACGGTTCCTATTTTGGACAGATGACCGAACCTGCCACCTTTCCGATATCGATTCTCCTCAACGTCTTCTGATGATTTGACCCCAACAAGTGGACAGATTTTATTTATAGGTCTTGTAATTGACCCTTCCTGCAACTTGACTTTTACCACTCTTACTTTATCGTCCCTGCCTTTGTGAATTTCTTCAATCTTGCCCAGAGGCCACCTGGCTGGGTGACAATTTTCATCTTTGATCAGTACGACCTGACCATTCTCTAAATTTTCTGTGGTTCGTCGCCACTTATTCCTTTGCTGGAGAGTATATAGATACTCGTCTTTCCATTTCAACCAAAAATCTTTTTCATTTTTTGAATTAGTTTCCATCTGTCTAAATTTCCAATTTTTTCCTCTGATATGGACTCGGCTGCTTCCAATGTTGGTCTTCCAATTAGGAAATGACCGGGAGTTAACACTTCGTTGTTGTCCATATCTTCACCCGTCGTATACAATGGACGTGAATTTAGCACGGCTTCTATTTGGCACAACAATGTTGCAAGTTCCTCATATGTGAGGTTACTGTCTCCTATGACTCTTTTTAGATGATACTTAACCGACTTTACCCCAGCTTCCCATATACCTCCAAAGTGAGGTCCTGCCGGGGGGCTAAAATGCCAGCTAATCTGTTCTCGCTCTAGAACAGGGGCAACTTAACGTTATCTTCAATTGCTTTTTTGAATTCTTCATCAAGCCTCCTAGCCGCTCCCACAAAATTTGTACCATTATCAGAATATATGTTAGCGCATTTACCCCGTCTTGCAACAAATCTTCGAAATGCTGCTAGGAAAGCTTCAGTTGTCAAGTCACTAACAACATCTAAATGAATTGCTTTAGTTGACAAACATACGAATACTGCTATGTACCCTTTGAACGTTTTTTGTCCCCGATTTTTTGAGCATCTTATATGGTATGGACCGGCAAAATCAATCCCCGTGTTATGAAATGGAGATGACACCGTTACCCTATTTTTGGGCAGGTTACCCATAATTTGCTCCGCAGTTACTTGGCGGTATCTGGCACAAGTGACGCATTCCCTTAGGTATTTTTTAAGGGCGTTTCTCAATCCGAAAATCCAAAATTTCCGTTGAATTTGGCTTCTCATAAGATTAATTCCTCCATATAGAGTTTCCTTATGAGCATCCTTAATCAACAGCATTGTTAGATGTGATTTATCCAAAATCACAGGATGTTTGGTGTCAAAGCATATGTTGGCATTTTGCAATCTTCCCCCCCACGCGCAATATTCCATCGTCATCCAAAAATGGATTTAAGCTTAAAATTTTGCTTTTCATATCAATTTGCTTGTTCTGCGTAAGACATGATATTTCTTTGTTAAATTGATATGCCTGTTGGTGTTTAATTATAAAATTTTTAGCATTCTTAAGCTCACTGACGGTGAGATATGATGGGTACACTCCATCTCTTTTTTAATGCCAATAAATCTTAATACATATGCCGTAATTCTGGCCAGCTTATTCATACAGGAATACTTTCCAACTAGCTCCTGCATAATACTGCTTTCTGTATTTACTAGTACGGAATTTACCATACTCTTGTCATCATCTGTTTTTTGTTTAGGCCATTTATCATTTGCCTCACCGAGCCACTTTGGCCCATTCCACCACAATTCGCAATCTTTTAACTTGTTTGGACAAATACCCCTTGAAGCTACATCTGCAGGGTTATCTTCAGATTTTACATGGTTCCATGTTATTTCTTTGATTTTTAGGATATCCTCTATGCGACGCCTTACGAATTTTTCCTTACTAGCCCCGTTTTTTATCCAGCACAGTGTGATAGTAGAGTCACTCCAAGCAAATATTTCAGCTGTAACAGCAATAGATTGCTGGACTCTTTTTAGCAATTGCGATAGCAAGTGTGCTGCACATAATTCCAATTTAGGAATAGTCTTCCTATTTTTGATTGGATTAACTTTGTTCTTGCTGGCTATTAAGGTAACTGCTTCACCTATTTTAGCATATACTACCGCTGCATATGCTTTTTCTGAAGCGTCAGCAAAACCATGAATCTGTAACAACATATTAGGCTGTGTCTTGATCCATCGGGGTAATCGGACTTCTTCCAGATACCCCAAATTGTCCCTGAAGGACTTCCATTCTGAAGTTTCGTTCTCGGACAACTCTTGATCCCAATTTTGCTCCGCTAGCCACAACTTCTGCATGAACAACTTGCCTATTACTGTTACTGGTGCTAGCCACCCTAGTGGATCATAAATTTTGGCTAGTGTGGATAGCACCCCTCTTTATTCACCTTCTTGTTTTCGTCACAGTTTACCTTAAATTTAAATTCGTCTTTAAATGGCTCCCACTGCAACCCCAAGGTTTTAATTGCTTCGTTCTCATCAATTTTTAATACTTTATTATCGCCTGTATTAATAACCTCTTCAACAATTTCGGATCTATTCGAAATCCATTTTCTCAAATTCATTCCTGCCTTTTCCAGCTCTCTGGAAACATGCTGAACTTTGTGTTTTGATTCTTGTACGGTATCACCACCTGTCATTAAATCATCCATGTAGAATTCATCTCGGATAATTTCACTAATCACTTTATCCTGACACCTGTTTGCGATTTCTGCAAGCACCCTTGTAGCTAAGTACGGTGCCGATGCAGTACCGTACGTTACTGTTGTCAATTTATATTTTCTTAACTTTTTCTGCGGAGAATTTCTCCACAAAATATGCAAATATTTTTGATCGTCTTGATCAATGTTTATCTGCCGATACATTTTTTCAATATCTGCAGATGCTACGTACTGCCATTTTCGCCATTTTAATATTATGTCGAATATGTCTTTTTGGAGTCGCGGCCCTATCCACATCACATCATTGAGACTTCTGTTATTCGTGGTTTTTGCAGAAGCGTCAAATACAACTCTTAATTTAGTTGTCAAACTTTCTTTATTTACTACTGCTTGATGTGGAAGGTAATAAGCACCGTCATCCTTAGTTTCTACCATGTGGCCTAACTCCAAATATTCTTTAATGAACTTTTCGTACTCCTCCTTAAGTTTTGGATTTTTCTCAAATTTTTTCTCCAAGTTGAGGAGTCGCGCAGTTGCTTGTGCCTTCGAGTCACCTAATTCCCTTTCTTGCTTAAATGGGATCGTTACCACATATCTTCCAGAGTTATCAATCTTTGTTGTTTTGTTAAAATTTTCTTCACATTGATTAGCTTCTATATCATCTTTTTCGTCTGCCTCCAACTCCCAAAAACGCTCCATATCTGTAACATCTATTGTTGTAGCTACTATAGACCCATCTCCTTTTGACTTAGTACATCCCGACACGATCCAGCCAAATTGAGTGTTTTGTCCCAGCAAGCCGTTAATCTTGGCAACTCCACTTTTAAGATGTGGGTATATACGTCTACCCCTATTATCATATCAACCCTACCAGGTTTATCAAAGGTGGGGTCAGCTAGAACGTAAGTTTGCCATTTTGACATATCCACGTTTGCTATTTTTGATGGAAGAGCTTTTATTAATTGCGGCAATACAATTGCTTCAACCTTAAGCAGTTTCTTTTCCGAATCACGTGTCTTCATTTCAATATTTACCTTATACTTCGACGTTCTACTTTTTTGTTGCAGATACGCCACTTATTTCTGTTTGTTTCTTGATCTTAGGTAATTTTAACATTTGAGCGGCTTCTTCAGACAAAATAGTGCTCTGAGAGCCATTATCAATTAAGGCTCTTAATGTTTCATACTCTCCATTTATTTTTTAACTTGTATTAGAGCTGTGGCCAACAGTTTTTGTTGTTCTGTAACACAAGTATTTACCTTCGCCTGTTTTTCCCCAAAATGAAGCATGGTATGGTGCCCCTTGCTGCACAATGAGCATACTATTTCATTGGTGCATCTCTTGTTGCTTGAATGCTTCAAGCACCTTGTACATAATTGTACTTTTTTTGCTATTTCCGCCCTTTCTTTAGGTGTTAGCGCTTTAAACTTATAGCACATCGGTGCGCTATGCCAGGGACCTTTGCAGATCGGACAACTATCTTTAAACACCGCCACCGACGTTTTTTGTAACGGTTTTTTCTCTTCCTTTCTCATGGCACTTAGCGAGCAATATCTTTGCTCTAAGTATTCCATGACATCAGATAGCATCTGAACTTGCCTGGTTTTTCTAATCTGACTCTCATACAGTTGCAGAGCCTCTCTGTCAAATTTCCGAAGTATGAGTTGTGCAAATATTATGTCCACTTCATCGGACAAATTTGTTTTAATTTTCATTAAGTGTATTGATTCATTAATTATGTCAATCACTCCTTTTACACTTTTTGCGGATTCATTGTTGATCATCGGTAAATCAACGATCCGACTTAATTGCTCGGAGAATACCCTCCGATTATTTTCATATCGCTTGTTTAATAATTCCCAAAGCGGCACTATAATTGTCAGCTGAACCTGACAATAGATGGGCTACCATGCTCTTGGCTTCGCCCTTTAACGCGGATTTTAAATAATTGAATTTAAGAGCAGGACTTAGATCCTCTCTTTTTTCAATCAGTTCCGCAAATAATTCCACAAACAGGCCCCATTCTCTAGGTTCCCCAGAAAACGTGGGTACCTGTATTTTCGGCAATACCGGTAGTTCGCCTCTCACGGTTACATTCTCAATCTTACTTTCCTTCTTGTTTATTTTCATTTCTAACACTGATACAGAATTCCGAACATCGAATTCTAACTCCTCCATAGTATTTTTAAATTTTGCATCTTTCAACGCAGCCTGGCACGCCTGTACTTTCTCCCATAAATAATTGATCTTATTAATATATATTATGCATGCCTCATTGCCTGTTGAATTATCTATAGTGCGTAAATCTTTGGTTACCCTATCCAAATATTCCTGGAGCTGTCGAACTTTATCCATAGATATCTCCTGATTACCACTAGCGTTTTCATTACTGGAGGTCGCATTCCCTCGCGACTCTCCTTTGCTATCCTCAAACATTTCTGACATATTCGCTTCTGCTTCAACTAACGCTGACTTACTAGTGCCTGGTCTTTCCGACTCTCCTGTAGCTATTATTTTGGCAACTATCTTTAACATTCCTTCATGTATTTTCTCTTTGAAATACTGATGCTCAAAATTCCCTTGCTGTAGCAATTTGTTATGATTAGGTAACCATCGATTCCTAATCTCTTTTACTTCCTCGATCACCTTGCTAGTTATGCTTCTGGGATCTAGTGCTTCTAATTGCCTTATCCTGGTATGCAACTCTAACTGCTTCCCTAACAACTTTTCAGTTTTGTTAAGAAACATTTTGTATGGCGTATGTTTGACAATCAATTGATTTTTTTTTTTTCGATATATTTATCCGCCTTTTTTTTTTTTTGAGAAAGAGAGAAAAAAATATCTCAACTGTGTCTTGCACAGTGAGCCAGAGACGTGGAAAAAATGTTGATAGCGTATGTGGTTGGCTCACAATTCAGATATACATTTCATTTTTTAATAAAAGAAGTTTTTTTTTTTAATCTCCAACCACATTGTTAGTAAAAGCCTATCAAGGAGTTAGTAGTTCGCAAGTTGCACTTTCGTGCTTCAACTTGCTTATAGAGGCTTATATTTAAATTATTAAATAAGGCAAGTTAAGGCTTGCGCATTTCTGCGGCCCCCTTGCGTTTCTTCGCTCTTCGGCGAAGTTCAGCTTTCAGTTGGTCAGCACGCTCTATGCAGCGTTGTCGGTCCTCTTAGCACAGGGTCTACTCGCAATAGGGTGAGTCAAATGGTCCAGGGCAGTCCTTCACCGGTGTGTTTTTTTTTTGCTGTGTCGTTGCTCAGCTGCTGTTGTCCAGGGCCTATGAGCTCAGGCGGTACCGGTGCCGGTCCTCGCACCAGATTTTCTCGTCAACTATCTTGTTGCTCTGCTGCTGTTTGTAGTTGCCGACTTGCAACTACATACATATACACTTTTAACTTTAACTTTTTTTTTTTTTCGATATTAGGGCTTCGAATACGCCACACACCACGCCGCCGAAATTATTGCAGTTGCTCGACTAGCCAAACTGCCTTTATTTAACTCGGTCGCGCGCACTTTTTATTTTTTTTTATTAAGCAATATTTTGCTTTTTTGTTTTATACTCTGTCTCTTACCACTGGTGGGGAGAACAGAGTTATTTTATTTTTTGTAACCTTTAGCTGATCTTAGCATTTACACTTGCATAAGAATTCAGACTTACAGGTACTGATTCATCCTCTGAGTCTCTTACCACTGGTGGGGGAAAACTACAGAGTTCCTTTTTTTTCGAAGGACCAAAAATGATTAGGGATTTCCGAAGAGAAGGAAAATAACCCAGTCTTCATTCGTTGAATTCAAAATATGAACTGATTTTATTGAAAAATCTTAAACTCTAAGAAGCGACAATTGTTCTTAAAAAATACTTATTCTAATGCCCCACGTCTTCGGGGTTTGGAATTTGTTTATTTTTCATGCTCAGCGCTTTGCGACTTAAGTGTTAAGTGTCGACAGAGTGCGGATGCATGTTTGTTTGGTTTTAAGCAATACTTGCCATATGAATCTTTATGACATATTTTTGTTTATGTTTCGTTTGTGTATATTTCTTTGGTCAATCTGATTTGGTGAAGCCATTTCAGCTGACCACGATGTTTAATCTTAAACAACATCAGAAATCATGTCGTTACTACAAATATACTTAACATCAATTTCTTTTTTCTTAAAAAGCTCTCTGATATGATGGTACTTTATATCAATGTGTTTGCTTCTATTACGCAGAGTTGGGTTACTGCAATGGTTGGATACTGCAATGATATTAAGCCTACCTATGTATGCCTTATGTACGTAAGATTATTGCGTACATAAACGCATGGCTCACTAATACTGGATCTGAAACTTAGTTTTTTAAGCACTTCATCTAGTCTGTTATTCCATTCGCTACCACTCTGTTTCAAACCTTAAAACGATTTTTTCAATTTCAAAACTCTTTCTGGATAAGCTTCGCTAACAAATCGACTAGGCTGCTTCATATAAACTTCCTCTGTCAAGTCACTATTCAGATATGCCGACGATACGTCTAGTTGATGGAGATAAAGTTTATACTCTACTGCTAGAGCTAATATCAATCTTATTGATGAGTATCTTACTACTGGCGAAAAAATTTCAAAGTAATCAATATTAAACTGTTGCGCACAACCCTTAGCAACTAACCTGGACTTAAATTTTTGACAAAACCATTTTTGTCATTTTACAAACGATAAGCATTCACTGTTAAGGAATATCCGATCATTAAATATTCCTACCCTTTGGCAGCGAACTTCTTATTATGAGTCTTCTTCAAAGCGATAGCCTTAGCTCCAAAAATTCTGAGATGGGAAACTTTTGGTCTTCTACCAAACCAAGCTTTAAAAGGCGTCACGTTTACCAAGGAATGCGTCTCGGACCTGTTTCGTAAATACGCCGATGTTTTTACCGTTTCAGCCCACAGTATCTAATTGACTCCAGAATGTTCCAACATTCTTCTGGCCATTTCAACCAATGTTCGATTCATGCGCTCAGCTACATGAACAGCCCCGTTCTGTTGTGGGGTATATGGCACTGTTAATTGTCTTTTAATGCCATTTTCGTTTAAGAAATATTTGAAGTTACGACTTAAATATTGGTGCCCGTTATCGCTACGATTTTTTTTTTAAACTTTTGAGCCGTTTGCCTCTCCCCGAATCTAACAAAGTCTTTAAAGAAATTGAACAATTGGCCACGAGTCTTCAGGCAATACACAAAAACAAATCGAGAACAATCATCAAATGTCACAAAATAATAAATGTCACAAAATATCGCAACCCACCTGGAGACAATGGATTAATTCGGGTAATTACTGTAACTACTGCCCTACTCTTACAAACGCCCTATCACCAAATTAGCTGCCCTCCCTATGTGCTGAACTAATAGTTTAGGGGGCGCCGGTATTGTAGTATATTCATACAAATAATCATTCAATACAATGAGCTTAACTTGTAACACTTTGTTGCAAGTATAAACAATTAAACATGTACGCATTAAAATATAATTGTGCACTTGAATATGTTTATACATATGTATACATTGAAGTATGCACATAAACATATTCACATAAATATACAATTAAGCATGAACATATACATATGTATGTACATTTGTATAGACATATATGTACATATATTCACATTAGCACTGTATGCACAAGCGTAACATGAGCTAGAGCCAGGCCAGCGTGTGACCACTGACCAAGCACTTTGATGCATGGGCTCCAACAGTATGTATGTATGTGCTGACACTCTCTCTCTCTTTTGTAGCTGTAGCTGCCTGATGAAGAAATAGGTCAAGAAGAACCATCAGTGAGCTCTGATCAATCAATCAATCATAAATCATAATAAACCAGCAATTCCAAAAGATAGCAACAAAATGACTAAAACAGTGGTAGAATTCATAAACACAGCCACCAGGCTGGTACCATACTTCGATGGTGATATTAAAAATGTACCAGGTTTCATTGGGGCGCTTCGCGTACTTGACACCATAAAAGAAACGCATGAAGCAGTAGCCATCGAAATCATAAAATCAGAATTGAAAGGTCAAGCGGTCAAGTAATACGAAAACTATCAACAATCTTCAAGGGTGAATCAGTGGATCTTTTAATAGCAAAAATTAAAAATCTGCAGAGAAACCCCAATAACTGTGTTTCATGTGTATGAAACAAAGATTACTGAGTTGACCGACGCCCTTAAAGACGCATATATTTCGGATGGTCTTCCAACCTTCAAGGGTGAATCAGTGGATCTTTTAATAGCAACAATTAAAAATCTGCAGAGAAACCCCAATAACTGTGTTTCATGTGTATGAAACAAAGATTACTGAATTGACCGACGCCCTTAAAGGCGCATATATTTCGGATGGTCTTCCAACTGAAGAAGCAATAAAATACACTACCAAAGTGGCAGTAAATGGTAAGTCATACCAAAAGTCAAAGAGTCCAGATATTAATGGAATCAGGAAACTTGGATTCAGCTTAAGAAGCCATCACTAGATTTACCACTCTTTCAGTAGAGTCGGGCTCCACAGAAAGTTCCCAAAATAATACCATTTTTTATCTTCAAGGGTGAATCAGTGGATCTTTTAACAGCAAAAATTAAAAGAACAGAATAACAGAATCTAAATGTTCACTGAAACATGGAAAGAAAGTTATGGCAAGAATTGCAGTTAGCGATTTGTATACCAATGGAATTCTCGACTTAGGTCAGTTCTTCCAAAGGCTTGAAATGCAAGCCGGCATACTTGAAATCAGCCAACTAAAAGTGGCACCGAGCGAAAAGATCTTTGAAATTATTTCAATAGATTCTTTTAACCAGAGGGCCGGGGCTAACTTCGACCGCGTCGAAGTTTATATACCCTTGGAACTGTTTTGGTAATTCTTTCCTTACCTAAAGCCATCAAAGTGTGGCCGTTTTCGACCCATCGCTTCTATCGGTGGTAAATTATATAGTGACCCGATCTTGATCAAATTTGGCACACTTTATAGGTGCTATAAACTCACCAATATTTAATTTCATTAGAAAATAGCGAAGTTATTCAGAAAAGTCACTGTTCGTGACTTTGACGTTTGTATGGGAGCTATATGATATAGTGATCCGATCCGGCTGAATCTGAGATATACAGTATATACAAGCCTACATGCAAAATTTCAGCTCTGTAGCTCTAACGGTCTAGGAGGAATTTGATTCGATCCAGACAGACGGACATGGCTATTTGAATTCGTCTCGTCGTGCTGATCAAGAATATATGTATATACTTTATATAGTCGGAGATGCTTCCTTCTATGCGTTGCACACTTCTGATCAAAATTACTATACCCTCTTTGCAAGGGTATATATATCTTCAACGAATATATGGTTTTTGACATTTAGCGGGCATGGCAAGTTGGTCCAGGAGTACGAAAAGTATATTGCTTTACACCAAGAAAGATTGACGTTAGCTGAAGCAATTCTTTATGATCTTCTCGGATCTGACCTTTCTGTAGTTCACCAAACTAAAATTTCGTGAAGTCCTGGCGTTCTGCTCCAGAAATTTGAACACGAATTGTTTCAGATGTGCAGATGTGGAGCATAGCTTTAGTTCAAATACGCCGCTTCGCAATATGATTTCGAACATATGGTGGCGGCAGGGTAGGTTTATTAGACTGCGTCCAAACGTTTTTTCAAGTAGTACTGCTGCTCCTGACAAAATCCCTGAATTTGCAGACATTGACTTGGTCAACTAAATTCCATTTGACTAGCCTGTCGAAAACTGCCTCCGCAATATTTTTGCCAGTTGAAGATTCCACTTTTGGTGTACTTAGGAACATTGAAGTACCATTGTAGCTATCTAGAACTGCTATGCGTTCAACCTTACTAGAACAGACTAAATCAGTCATGAACTTTCCGTCAAAATGCACTACCAGGCCATCAGTTCTGGTCAGTGATTATAATAAAAATTTACGTTAAAAATATTAAGAAACATTTGTTTCTTATTTTCTTTTTGTAAAATGTCATGAACAGTATTAACAAGGTACTAAAATTTTATTTCATAGCATGCCATCTCGCTCACTTTTATGGTATTTGTATGGTGCTATGTATGTTTACATGGGAGCATCACACTGAAAACTTTAGGTGAGTTCCGCGCCAATTATATTTGATCCGATTGGCCCCAAATATTTGAGATTTTTTTAGACTAAAAGAAGAAAATCCGCGGCACTTAACAAAATATTGATATTTTTTCCCCCATACAACCATGGAGTCTCTCTGTAGCAATTCATTAAATCTCGATCTTTAACACCACGAATAATGGCATATTTTCGAAATTTTGTTTTATCACAAATCCATCTCTAAGATCCAGAAATGTTATATTGGCGGGAACGCTGCTTATAATTTGTAATGAATTGTTCCTAAGATATAGTTCTGTGAGGTTATTGACTCCCTTGATGGACGTGTTCAAGTAAGTTAAATTATTATTTTCAAACCACAAACTTGTATTTGTAGTTATCGGTATCAGGGGTATTTTATATAGTCCGCTATTCGAGCAATTTAGAATAAATTGAGGAATACGCATGACTTTTGTTTTAATGGTTTGTCATATATTTTTAAATTTGTTGACTTTGTTAGCTGACGGCAGGGAAGCGTTGAAGCCCCAGTTTTAGAGTAACTAGGTGACTGGTGCCAAAGGACATATGTATACAAATAGAAGGCTTCTTCTATTTGCAGTCATTTAAATTATATCAAAAAAAGTAGTTCAAGGAATAAAATGTTAAATTATCGGTCTAGTAGTTAGTCTTTTGTAGCCTTTAAAAACAAGAAAGTGAGTTGTTTTATATAAATTCAAGACTGATCAAGTTTTCACTTAAATTTCAATCGCATAATTTTTAGTCAGTTAAATATTTATATCTGGGTATTTTTGTTTGCTAAAAAGAACCAAAAATGTTGCCTCTTGAGAGCTTTTACAATTAAGTGAAACAAAAATATGGTTTCTGGCCATTATTGTCATAATGTCAATTGTCTCAATGCGTTGGCTAAGAAAATATCGAAAAGTAAGAAATTAAAAAATATAAAACAAAAAATAGGCGATGCTAAGTTTTTTATAAATTAAAGTTGAATGAAATCGCCAAAAAAAATAATGATTGATTTGGCCAATCTCAATGGAATTGTTCGCGATACTGATAAGTATACAAATGAATATGTAAAGAATGATATCTTTTATTTGTTACAACATGGCTAATAAGTTTCCTTTTCAGTTGAGAAAACTGAATGAAAATGTCAGAGTAGAAATTTCAGTGACTGAAATTAAAAGAATTTAACAACTTAAAGATCAGAAAGGAGATTCTCCAAAGAAACCAGCACCAGCACCTCGTAAATCCCGTCAGAAACCAAAACAGTGGCCCAAGTGGAGTGTATAATAGAAACGACAGAAAATTATTTATGCAATTTGTATAGTGAATTATGATAAATTTTACTTGGTTCGATGTATTTGAAAAACGTTTCATGACTTTTACAACGAATAACTTTTTATTTTGTCATAAATTTGGCATGTAAGATGTCATTTATTTATGTTCTGTTCGATTAATTTTAGCTATCTACACATATGTCGCGGTCAGTAATTCTAAGTATCGATTGTTAGTAATAAGTATCGATTGTTAGTAATAAGTATCGATTGTTAGTCATAAGTATCGAGTTAGTGAGAAGTCATCGATATGTGAAGTTTGAACTCTCTCTTCTCTTCCGGCGATGCAACGACCAAGTTGCATTCGCGCAGAAAACCCAAAAGTAAATCTAAGAAATACAAACTAATCGTTATCTTTTTCACAGAATAAATAGGTGTTTACAACTCAGAAGTGGGATTACTACCCGAATGGATAGATATTTCGGTACAAGGCAGGCCACACGCTCCGCGTCTAAGGTGGCTGCCTCCACGCCCGCCGCTGCCACTGACACCACTGCTGTGCCTGCAACCGCAGTACCGGTTGCCATTGTGCCCGCCGCTGCTGTACCCGCTGCTCACGTGCCCACTGCTGTGCCTGTAACTGCAGTACCGGTTGCCATTGTGCCCGCCGCTGCTGTACCCGCTGTTCACGTGCCTACTGCTGCGCCTGCAACCGCAGTACCGGTTGCCATTGTGCCCGCCGCTGACGTGCCCACTGCTGTGCCCGCCGCTGCAGTACCGGTTGCCACTGTGCCGGCCGCTGCTGTAGCCGCTGCTGACGCGCCCACCGCTGTGCCTGCCGCCGCAGTATCTGTTGCCACTGTGCCGGCCTCTGCTGACATGTCCACTGCTGCGCCTGCCGCTGTAGTACCGAGAGCCGCTGTGCCAACTGCCGATATCCTCGCCCCTGCCGGGCCAACTGCCGATATACTCGCCCCTGCTGGGCCAACTGCCGATATACTCGCCCCTGCCGGGCCAACTGCTGACATACTCGCCCCTGCCGGGCCAACTGCTGACACACTCGCCCCTGCCGGGCCCGCCGCTGCTGGGCCAACTGCCGATATACTCGCCCCTGCCGGGCCAACTGCTGACATCCCCGCCGCTGCTGGGCCAACTGCCGATATACTCGCCCCTTCCGGGCCAACTGCTGACATACTCGCCCCTGCCGGGCCAACTGCTGACACACCCGCCACACTGCCGCCGCACCCGCCCCTGCTGTGCCCACCGCTGCGGTGTCCGCCGCTTCCACGCCGGCCTCTGCAGTTCCCGCTGCTGTCTCGGCTGCCGCTTCCGAGCCTACCGCTGCCCAGCCCGCTGTACAGTCGGTGGCAATTCGAGCCACTGGCACCTCCGTTACTACTCCTGCTCTTCATCTGACGATGACGCCTGTTGCCCTGCTTGATGCCCTGCATGCCGCTATGCATACTGCCGGCCGCATCCTACTGACTCTGACGTTCCCTTGGCCGCTGACCAATGGGAAGACATGCCTGACGTAGTGCCCTCCATGCCGTCTCCCTCTACAGTCATCACGCCTGCTGTTTCTGAGTTGCTGCAACTGCCGCCGCCACCACTGCCGCTGCTGATGAGGTGAGATTTAACCTGTATCAGTTATAACTGCCCGAAGAGTTTTATACGTCAATCTGAAGTCCCCCCCTTGTTAGCCATTGGGATCGAGGTCGATCCCTCGTCAGGATGGCCGAGCTGTAAGATGTCATTTATTTATGTTCTGTTCGATTAATTTTAGCTATCTACACATATGTCGCGGTCAGTAATTCTAAGTATCGATTGTTAGTAATAAGTATCGATTGTTAGTAATAAGTATCGATTGTAAGTCATAAGTATCGAGTTAGTGAGAAGTCATCGATATGTGGAGATGGAACTCTCTCTTCTCTTCCGGCGATGCAACGAGCAAGTTGCATTCGCGCAGAAAATGGAAAATTAAATCTAACAAATACAAACTAATCGTTATCTTTTTCACAGAATAAATAGGTGTTTACAACTCAGAAGTGGGATTACTACCCGAATGGATAGATATTTCAGTACAAGGCAGGCCACACGCTCCGCTCCGCCGCTGCTGGGCCAACGCCGATACACTCGCCCCTGCTGGGCCCGCTGCTGCCGCATTCGCCGCTGCTGGGCCAACTGCCGATATACTCGCCCCTGCTGGGCCCGCTGCTGCCGCATTCGCCCCTGCTGTAACCACTGCCGCCGCACCCGCCCCTGCTGTGCCCACCGCTGCGGTGTCCGCCGCGTCTGTCTCGGCTGCCGCTTCCGAGCCTACCGCTGCCCGGCCCGCTGTACAGTCGGTGGCGATTCGAGCCACTGGCACCTCCGTTACTACTCCTGCTCTTCATCTGACGATGACGCCTGCTGCCCTGCTTGATGCCCTGCATGCCGCCATGCATACTGCCGGCCGCATCCTACTGACTCTGACGTTCCCTTGGCCGCTGACCAATGGGAAGACATGCCTGACGTAGTGCCCTCCATGCCGTCTCCCTCTACAGTCATCACGCCTGCTGTTTCTGCCACCTCCAGTCCGAACGAGCAACTGACGACGCTTTTAGGACGGCATGAGTTGCTGCAACTGCCGCCGCCACCGCTGCCGCTGCTGATGAGGTGAAATTTAACCGGTACCAGTATAACTGCCCGAAGAGTTTTATACGTCAATCTGAAGTTTCCCCCCCAAACCGCCGTCCTAGCCACTGATTGTTCTTAGTTTTATACGTCAATCTGAAGTTTCCCCTCCACGTTATCTTTTTCACAGAATAAATAGGTGTTTACAGGCAATTGATTTAAACTGACTATGATCTGTGCGTATTTATTACATCCAAACTTTTATTTAGAGCTTCTGGCAGAGGTTCTGAACTATAAAAGAAAATATCTTATCTTTTAGAAATAAATGAGAAAGGACCTGGTAGAGTTGATCGTGGTCTGTTCCACATACATACATACGAGACATTTGAAGTCATAAACAACGGATAACTAATGTATACACATAAGAAACTTCTCACTGATTTTAATATTATACCAAGATACTTCAGAATAATGTTAATATCTTAGGGATTGGTTTAATATATTTAATTTAAGTTTTAATTTAAACATTAACAAAATATATTAATTTGAGTATGTCGGAACGTCAAGACTTTTGTTTATTTCACTCATGTTTTAATTTATAATGTTCACTTTATAGTTTTTCATTTCTCCACTTGCACTTTTCACTGTAGGGTTAGTTGACTGAGCTCTCTAGCCCGAGGCCCCCCTTTATATAGAACCCGACCTGATGACAGATTTGTTTCTAAACATGTTGCTAAGGCAAAGATGCTTGTCATCCTTCAAATTCGATCATCGTGTCTCCTAGACGGATAACCATTGAATCTCCTAGACGGATAACCAAACATCGTCTTTCCTAGACGGATAACCATCGTCTATCCTAGACGGATAACCATCGTATCTCCTAGACGGATAACAAAACATCGTCTTTCCTAGACGGAAAACCATCGCCTCTCCTAGACGGATAACAAAACATCGTCTTTCCTAGACGGATAACCATCGTCTCTCCTAGACGGATAACCAATCATCGTCTCGAGTGGGACAACATTAAAGAGAACTAAAACCGCATATACGCATGCAAAAAGACGGAACCAATACTTATTCGGGAAATCCAGACCCTACCAATCAATTTAACCTTCCCCCAACTCATGGAAACCAGTTTGAAAACCAAAGCGTATCAGCAAAGAACTTTTTATGACGAGATTTGTCTTCATGCCTTTCTGGTAGGTCTCCGTGACCCCCTTAAAACCATGATTAGGACCAGAAGACCAACCATCATCGAAGCAGCCTACGTCAAGATGAAAAAAGCGTGTATTACCAGAGTCAGAACAGAGCACAAAATCGACTCCGCTGTTGATACTGATCAAGAATATGCCCGTATACTTTATGGGGTCGGAAAAGCTTCCTTCTGCCTGTTACATACATTTTGGAGACTTTAACATACAATTTCACCATATGGTTGTATGGTATAAATAGTATGGCCAGACTGCGAGTACATGTTGTTGCCAAAGTAATAGATACGCTAATATTCCCAGATTATCAATAATCCTTCTCAACAAATTACTTCTATGCTTAAGTACTAATGACAATTCATTTCAGTGATACATTTCATATGTTTACATTTTTGCAAATTCTAAGTCAATACATCTGATTAGGGATTTCCGAAGAGAAGGAAAATAACCCAGTCTTCATTCGTTGAATTCAAAATATGAACTGATTTTATTGAAAAATCTTAAACTCTAAGAAGTGACAATTGTTCTTAAAAAATACTTATTCTAATGCCCCACGTCTTCGGGGTTTGGAATTTGTTTATTTTTCATGCTCAGCGCTTGGCGACTTAAGTGTTAAGTGTCGACAGAGTGCGGATGCATGTTTGTTTGGTTTTAAGCAATACTTGCCATATGAATCTTTATGACATATTTTTGTTTATGTTTCGTTTGTGTATATTTCTTTGGTCAATCTGATTTGGTGAAGCCATTTCAGCTGACCACGATGTTTAATCTTAAACATTCTGCGAGGCGCCTACTTCCACTTCACCCATTGGATCTAAGTACAATGCGGCTGTTGCGTTTAGTTCGTCTACCGTTATTTTTGGTCTATTATCTTTAATGCTCGCTGCATTCGAAAGTTGACAAAGCATCATAAAAATTGCTAACATCAATACGGTTCCTATTTTGGACAGATGACCGAACCTGCCACCTTTCCGATATCGATTCTCCTCAACGTCTTCTGATGATTTGACCCCAACAAGTGGACAGATTTTATTTATAGGTCTTGTAATTGACCCTTCCTGCAACTTGACTTTTACCACTCTTACTTTATCGTCCCTGCCTTTGTGAATTTCTTCAATCTTGCCCAGAGGCCACCTGGCTGGGTGACAATTTTCATCTTTGATCAGTACGACCTGACCATTCTCTAAATTTTCTGTGGTTCGTCGCCACTTATTCCTTTGCTGGAGAGTATATAGATACTCGTCTTTCCATTTCAACCAAAAATCTTTTTTCATTTTTTGAATTAGTTTCCATCTGTCTAAATTTCCAATTTTTTCCTCTGATATGGACTCGGCTGCTTCCAATGTTGGTCTTCCAATTAGGAAATGACCGGGAGTTAACACTTCGTTGTTGTCCATATCTTCACCCGTCGTATACAATGGACGTGAATTTAGCACGGCTTCTATTTGGCACAACAATGTTGCAAGTTCCTCATATGTGAGGTTACTGTCTCCTATGACTCTTTTTAGATGATACTTAACCGACTTTACCCCAGCTTCCCATATACCTCCAAAGTGAGGTCCTGCCGGGGGGCTAAAATGCCAGCTAATCTGTTCTCGCTCTAGAACAGGGGCAACTTTAACGTTATCTTCAATTGCTTTTTTGAATTCTTCATCAAGCCTCCTAGCCGCTCCCACAAAATTTGTACCATTATCAGAATATATGTTAGCGCATTTACCCCGTGTTGCAACAAATCTTCGAAATGCTGCTAGGAAAGCTTCAGTTGTCAAGTCACTAACAACATCTAAATGAATTGCTTTAGTTGACAAACATACGAATACTGCTATGTACCCTTTGAACGTTTTTTGTCCCCGATTTTTTGAGCATCTTATATGGTATGGACCGGCAAAATCAATCCCCGTGTTATGAAATGGAGATGACACCGTTACCCTATTTTTGGGCAGGTTACCCATAATTTGCTCCGCAGTTACTTGGCGGTATCTGGCACAAGTGACGCATTCCCTTAGGTATTTTTTAAGGGCGTTTCTCAATCCGAAAATCCAAAATTTCCGTTGAATTTGGCTTCTCATAAGATTAATTCCTCCATATAGAGTTTCCTTATGAGCATCCTTAATCAACAGCATTGTTAGATGTGATTTATCCAAAATCACAGGATGTTTGGTGTCAAAGCATATGTTGGCATTTTGCAATCTTCCCCCCACGCGCAATATTCCATCGTCATCCAAAAATGGATTTAAGCTTAAAATTTTGCTTTTCATATCAATTTGCTTGTTCTGCGTAAGACATGATATTTCTTTGTTAAATTGATATGCCTGTTGGTGTTTAATTATAAAATTTTTAGCATTCTTAAGCTCACTGACGGTGAGATATGATGGGTACACTCCATCTCTTTTTTTAATGCCAATAAATCTTAATACATATGCCGTAATTCTGGCCAGCTTATTCATACAGGAATACTTTCCAACTAGCTCCTGCATAATACTGCTTTCTGTATTTACTAGTACGGAATTTACCATACTCTTGTCATCATCTGTTTTTTGTTTAGGCCATTTATCATTTGCCTCACCGAGCCACTTTGGCCCATTCCACCACAATTCGCAATCTTTTAACTTGTTTGGACAAATACCCCTTGAAGCTACATCTGCAGGGTTATCTTCAGATTTTACATGGTTCCATGTTATTTCTTTGATTTTTAGGATATCCTCTATGCGACGCCTTACGAATTTTTCCTTACTAGCCCCGTTTTTTATCCAGCACAGTGTGATAGTAGAGTCACTCCAAGCAAATATTTCAGCTGTAACAGCAATAGATTGCTGGACTCTTTTTAGCAATTGCGATAGCAAGTGTGCTGCACATAATTCCAATTTAGGAATAGTCTTCCTATTTTTGATTGGATTAACTTTGTTCTTGCTGGCTATTAAGGTAACTGCTTCACCTATTTTAGCATATACTACCGCTGCATATGCTTTTTCTGAAGCGTCAGCAAAACCATGAATCTGTAACAACATATTAGGCTGTGTCTTGATCCATCGGGGTAATCGGACTTCTTCCAGATACCCCAAATTGTCCCTGAAGGACTTCCATTCTGAAGTTTCGTTCTCGGACAACTCTTGATCCCAATTTTGCTCCGCTAGCCACAACTTCTGCATGAACAACTTGCCTATTACTGTTACTGGTGCTAGCCACCCTAGTGGATCATAAATTTTGGCTAGTGTGGATAGCACCCCTCTTTTATTCACCTTCTTGTTTTCGTCACAGTTTACCTTAAATTTAAATTCGTCTTTAAATGGCTCCCACTGCAACCCCAAGGTTTTAATTGCTTCGTTCTCATCAATTTTTAATACTTTATTATCGCCTGTATTAATAACCTCTTCAACAATTTCGGATCTATTCGAAATCCATTTTCTCAAATTCATTCCTGCCTTTTCCAGCTCTCTGGAAACATGCTGAACTTTGTGTTTTGATTCTTGTACGGTATCACCACCTGTCATTAATCAGTCAATAAGTCAATAAGTCAGAAATCATGTCGTTACTACAAATATACTTAACATCAATTTCTTTTTTCTTAAAAAGCTCTCTGATATGATGGTACTTTATATCAATGTGTTTGCTTCTATTACGCAGAGTTGGGTTACTGCAATGGTTGGATACTGCAATGATATTAAGCCTACCTATGTATGCCTTATGTACGTAAGATTATTGCGTACATAAACGCATGGCTCACTAATACTTGATCTGAAATTTAGTTTTTTAAGCACTTCATCTAGTCTGTTATTCCATTCGCTACCACTCTGTTTCAAACCTTAAAACGATTTTTTCAATTTCAAAACTCTTTCTGGATAAGCTTCGCTAACAAATCGACTAGGCTGCTTCATATAAACTTCCTCTGTCAAGGCACTATTCAGATATGCCGACGATACGTCTAGTTGATGGAGATAAAGTTTATACTCTACTGCTAAAGCTAATATCAATCTTATTGATGAGTATCTTACTACTGGCGAAAAAGTTTTAAAGTAATTAATATTAAACTGTTGCGCACAACCCTTAGCAACTAACCTGGACTTAAATTTTTGACAAAACCTTTTTTGTCATTTTTTCAGTGCATTTATCTCCTTCTGCATTGATGCTATCCATTCGCTTCCCAATTTGCCATTAATGGCGTCATTAACTCCTAATGGAACTTTTACCTTTTCTGCTTTTAGCATATTCACCATATTCTTCTTCGTTCTTCGTTCTTTCTACTTTTGGACGCCCTGGACCTCGAGCTTCAGCTTCTGAGTCCTCTTCAGGCTCCTCGTTAGTTTCGTCTTCGCCTCCTTGGGGTCGTTGAATAATTTCTTCTTCAACTTCAAGCTGATCGTTATTCGCGCTGATCGCTATTCGCGCTCTCATAGTTGTCGCTCGCATCGTGATTTTTTTCCTGCTCATCTGGATTCGGTTCATTAACATTGTTACCCGCTTGGTCACACTATTCGGTTACTCGGCAAATAGGATTCAAACAGCTCCATGTCTCCCTCTTCACTGCTAAATCCAGCCATGTCATTCTCTAAGTAGACTACATCTCTGCTCTCAATCACCGTTTTCATCTCCGGACTGTACAAACGATAAGCATTCACTGTTAAGGAATATCCGATCATTAAATATTCCTACCCTTTGGCAGCGAACTTCTTATTATGAGTCTTCTTCAAAGCGATAGCCTTAGCTCCAAAAATTCTGAGATGGGAAACTTTTGGTCTTCTACCAAACCAAGCTTTAAAAGGCGTCACGTTTACCAAGGAATGCGTCTCGGACCTGTTTCGTAAATACGCCGATGTTTTTACCGTTTCAGCCCACAGTATCTAATTGACTCCAGAATGTTCCAACATTCTTCTGGCCATTTCAACCAATGTTCGATTCATGCGCTCAGCTACATGAACAGCCCCGTTCTGTTGTGGGGTATATGGCACTGTTAATTGTCCTTTAATGCCATTTTCGTTTAAGAAATATTTGAAGTTACGACTTAAATATTCGTGCCCGTTATCGCTACGATTTTTATACCCTTGCAGAGGGTATTATAAAATTGGTCAGATGTTTGTAACGCACAGAAGGAGACGTTTCCGACCCCATAAAGTATATATATTCTTGATCAGCTTGAGAAGCTGAGTCGATATAGCCATGTCCGTCTGTCCGTCTGTCCGTCCGTCTGTGCGTATGCGTTTTACTCAGCCATCTTAAGAGATATCGGGTTGAAATTTTTTTTGGAGACTCTTTATTACCTGTGTGAGATAAAGTATGAAAATCATCGGGATCGGACTACTATATCATATATTGTTTAATAATCATTAAATGTGTTTTGAATTCAGTAGTTTGAAAAATATTTGAGCATATTCATAATACGACAACTAATGCTGTTGATGTATGAAATTTCACTTTTCTTATCGAATTAAATATAATAAAGAACTGCAAGGGTATATAAACTTCGGCAAGGCCGAAGTTAACTTCCATAGCTCGTTTTTTTTAACTTTTGAGCCGTTTGCCTCTCCGCGAATCTAACAAAGTCTTTAAAGAAATCTAACAATTGGCCACGAGTCTTCAGGCAATACACAAAAACAAATCGAGAACAATCATCAAATGTCACAAAATAATAAATGTCACACAATAAATGTCACAAAATATCGCAACCCACCTGGAGACAATGGATTAATTCGGGTAATTACTGTAACTACTGCCCTACAAGCGCCCTATCACCAAATTAGCTGCCCTGTGCTGAACTAATAGTTTAGGGGGTACCGGTATTGTAGTATATTATACAAATAATCATTCAATACAATGAGCTTAACTTGTAACACTTTGTTGCAAGTATAAACAATTAAACATGTACGCATTAAAATATAATTGTGCACTTGAATATGTTTATACATATGTATACATTGAAGTATGCACATAAACATATTCACATAAATATACAATTAAGCATGAACATATACATATGTATGTACATTTGTATAGACATATATGTACATATATTCACATTAGCACTGTATGCACAAGCGTAACATGAGCTAGAGCCAGGCCAGCGTGTGACCACTGACCAAGCACTTTGATGCATGGGCTCCAACAGTATGTATGTATGTGCTGACACTCTCTCTCTCTTTTGTAGCTGTAGCTGCCTGATGAAGAAATAGGTCAAGAAGAACCATCAGTGAGCTCTGATCAATCAATCAATCATAAATCATAATAAACCAGCAATTCCAAAAGATAGCAACAAAATGACTAAAACAGTGGTAGAATTCATAAACACAGCCACCAGGCTGGTACCATACTTCGATGGTGATATTAAAAATGTACCAGGTTTCATTGGGGCGCTTCGCGTACTTGACACCATAAAAGAAACGCATGAAGCAGTAGCCATCGAAATCATAAAATCAGAATTGAAAGGTCAAGCGGTCAAGTAATACGAAAACTATCAACAATCTTCAAGGGTGAATCAGTGGATCTTTTAATAGCAAAAATTAAAAATCTGCAGAGAAACCCCAATAACTGTGTTTCATGTGTATGAAACAAAGATTACTGAGTTGACCGACGCCCTTAAAGACGCATATATTTCGGATGGTCTTCCAACCTTCAAGGGTGAATCAGTGGATCTTTTAATAGCAACAATTAAAAATCTGCAGAGAAACCCCAATAACTGTGTTTCATGTGTATGAAACAAAGATTACTGAATTGACCGACGCCCTTAAAGGCGCATATATTTCGGATGGTCTTCCAACTGAAGAAGCAATAAAATACACTACCAAAGTGGCAGTAAATGGTAAGTCATACCAAAAGTCAAAGAGTCCAGATATTAATGGAATCAGGAAACTTGGATTCAGCTTAAGAAGCCATCACTAGATTTACCAAATTTGATCAAGATCGGGTGACTATATCATATAGCTCCCATACAAACGGCAAAGTCACAAACAGTGACTTTCTCAATAACTTCATTAATTTTATAGCTATTGTCATAAAAATTGGTATTTGTCAGTTCTTATGTGTTCTATTTAATAATTGTGCCAAATTTGATCAAGATCGGGTGACTATATCATATAGCTCCCATAGAAACGATCGGTGTAAAACAGTGACTTTGATCAAGATCGGGTGACTATATCATATAGCTCCCATAGAAACGATCGGTGTAAAACAGTGACTTTGATCAATATCTTCGTTATTCCCTATGCTAAGATTAAAGGCCGTCCTTTCGCAGACATTAGACTTTTTGGATAAAACCTTTTACACTTTGATGGCTATGGGTAAGGAAAGAATTACCAAAACAGTTGCAAGGGTATACAAACTTCGACGTGGTCGAAGTTAACCCCGGCCCTCTGGTTTATCTTCAAGGGTGAATCAGTGGATCTTTTAACAGCAAAAATTAAAAGAACAGAATAACAGAATCTAAATTTTCACTGAAACATGGAAAGAAAGTTATGGCAAGAATTGCAGTTAGCGATTTGTATACCAATGGAAATGCAAGCCGGCATACTTGAAATCAGCCAACTAAAAGTGGCACCGAGCGAAAAGATCTTTGAAATTATTTCAATAGATTCTTTTAACCAGAGGGCCGGGGCTAACTTCGACCGCGTCGAAGTTTGTATACCCTTGCAACTGTTTTGGTAATTCTTTCCTTACCTAAAGCCATCAAAGTGTAAAAACGTTTTATCCAAAAAGCCTAGTGTTTGCGAAAGAACGGCCTTCTTAGCATAGGATATAACGATCTTTACCAAATTCGGCACAGTCATAAACAGGTATATTGAACTATCAAATGTTTAATTTGAAAGCAATCGCATTAAAAGTATCGAAGTTATTGACAAAACTCACCGTTTTCGACCCATCGCTTCTATGGGAGGTAAATGATATAGTGACCCGATCTTGATGAATTTGGCACAGTTTATATGTGCTATAAACTCACCAATATTTAATTTCATTAGAAAATAGCGAAGTTATTCAGAAAAGTCACTGTTCGTGACTTTGACGTTTGTATGGGAGCTATATGATATAGTGATCCGATCCGGCTGAATCTGAGATATACAGACCCTGCAGTATATACAAGCCTACATGCAAAATTTCAGCTCTGTAGCTCTAACGGTCTAGGAGGAATTTGATTCGATCCAGACAGACGGACATGGCTATTTGAATTCGTCTCGTCGTGCTGATCAAGAATATATGTATATACTTTATATAGTCGGAGATGCTTCCTTCTATGCGTTGCACACTTCTGATCAAAATTACTATACCCTCTTTGCAAGGGTATATATATCTTCAAGGAATATATGGTTTTTGACATCCAGCGGGCATGGCAAGTTGGTCCAGGAGTACGAAAAGTATATTGCCTTACACCAAGAAAGATTAATGTTAGCTGAAGCAATTCTTTATGATCTTCTCGGATCTGACCTTTCTGTAGTTCACCAAACCAAAATTTCGTGAAGTCCTGGCGTTCTGCTCCAGAAATTTGAACACGAATTGTTTCAGATGTGCAGATGTGGAGCATAGCTTTAGTTCAAATACGCCGCTTCGCAATATGATTTCGAACATATGGTGGCGGTAGAGTAGGTTTATTAGACTGCGTCCAAACGTTTTTTCAAGTAGTACTGCTGCTCCTGACAAAATCCCTGAATTTGCAGACATTGACTTGGTCAACTAAATTCCATTTGACTAGCCTGTCGAAAACTGCCTCCGCAATATTTTTGCCAGTTGAAGATTCCACTTTTGGTGTACATAGGAACATTGAAGTACCATTGTAGCTAACTAGAACTGCTATGCGTTCAACCTTACTAGAACAGACTAAATCAGTCATGAACTTTCCGTCAAAATGCACTACCAGGCCATCAGTTCTAGTCAGTGATTATAATTAAAATTTACGTTAAAAATATTAATTAAGAAACATTTGTTTCTTCTTTTCTTTTTGTAAAATGTCATGAACAGTATTAACAAGGTACTAAAATTTTTTTTGTATGGTGCTATGTATGTTTACATGGGAGCATCACACTGAAAACTTTAGGTGAGTTCCGCGCCAATTATATTTGATCCGATTGGCCCCAAATATTTGAGATTTTTTATACCCTTGCAGAGGGTATTATAAAATTGATCAGATGTTTGTAACGCACAGAAGGAGACGTTTCCGACCCCATAAAGTATATATATTCTTGATCAGCTTGAGAAGCTGAGTCGATATAGCCATGTCCGTCTGTCCGTCTGTCCGTCTGTCCGTCCGTCTGTGCGTATGCGTTTTACTCAGCCATCTTAAGAGATATCGGGTTGAAATTTTTTTTGGAGACTCTTTATTACCTGTGTGAGATAAAGTATGAAAATCATCGGGATCGGACTACTATATCATATATTGTTAAATAATCATTAAATGTGTTTTGAATTCAGTAGTTTGAAAAATATTTGAGCATATTCATAATACGACAACTAATGCTGTTGATGTATGAAATTTCACTTTTCTTATCGAATTAAATATAATAAAGAACTGCAAGGGTATATAAACTTCGGCAAGGCCGAAGTTAACTTCCATAGCTCGTTTTAGACTAAAAGAAGAAAATCCGCGGCACTTAACAAAATATTGATATTTTTTCCCCCATACAACCATGGAGTCTCTCTGTAGCAATTCATTAAATCTCGATCTTTAACACAACGAATAATGGCATATTTTCGAAATTTTGTTTTATCACAAATCCATCTCTAAGACCCAGAAATGTTATATTGGCGGGAACGCTGCTTATAATTTGTAATGAATTGTTCCTAAGATATAGTTCTGTGAGGTTATTGACTCCCTTGATGGACGTGTTCAAGTAGGTTAAATTATTATTTTCAAACCACAAACTTGTATTTGTAGTTATCGGTATCAGGGGTACTTTATATAGTCCGCTATTCGAGCAATTTAGAATAAATTGAGGGATGCGCGATACTTTTGTTTTAATGGTTTGTCATATATTTTTAAATTTGTTGACTTTGTTAGCTGACGTCAGGGAAGCGTTGAAGCCCCAGTTTTAGAGTAACTAGGTGACTGGTGCCAAAGGACAAATGTACACAAATAGAAGGCTTCTTCTATTTGCAGTCATTTAAATTATATCAAAAAAAGTAGTTCAAGGAATAAAATGTTAAATTATCGGTCTAGTAGTTAGTCTTTTGTAGCCTTTAAAAACAAGAAGGTGAGTTGTTTTATATAAATTCAAGACTGATCAAGTTTTCACTTAAATTTCAATCGCATAATTTTTAGGCAGTTACACAAAAAATATTTATATCTGGGTAATTTTGTTTGCTAAAAAGAACCAAAAATGTTGCCTCTTGAGATGCTTTTACAATTAAGTGAAACAAAAATATGGTTTCTGGCCATTATTGTCATAATGTCAATTGTCTCAATGCGTTGGCTAAGAAAATATCGAAAAGTAAGAAATTAAAAAATATAAAACAAAAAATAAGCAATGCTAGTTTTTATAAATTAAAGTTGAATGAAATCGCAAAAAAATAATGATTGATTTGGCCAATCTCAATGGAATTGTTCGCGATACTGATAAGTATACAAATGAATATGTAAAGAATGATATCTTTTATTTGTTACAACATGGCTAATAAGTTTCCATTTCAGTTGAGAAAACTGAATGAAAATTTCAGAGTAGAAATTTCAGTGACTGAAAGTAAAGAAATTGAACAAGTTAAAGATCAGAAGGAGATTCTCCAAAGAAACCAGCACCAGCACCTCGTAAATCCCGTCAGAAACAGTGGCCCAAGTGGTATGTATAATAGAAACGACAGAAAATTATTTATGCAATTTGTATAGTGAATTATGATAAATTTTACTTGGTTCGATGTATTTGAAAAACGTTTCGTGACTTTTACAACGAATAACTTTTTATTTTGTCATAAATTTGGCAATTGATTTAAACTGACTATATTATGATCTGTGCGTATTTATTACATCCAAACTTTTATTTAGAGCTTCTGGCAGAGGTTCTGAACTATAAAAGAAAATATCTTATCTTTTAGAAATAAATGAGAAAGGACCTGGTAGAGTTGATCGTGGTCTGTTCCACATACATACATACGAGACATTTGAAGTCATAAATAACGGATAACTAATGTATACACATAAGAAACTTCTCACTGATTTTAATATTATACCAAGATACTTCAGAATAATGTTAATATCTTAGTATGGTATATATTGGATTGGTTTAATATATTTAATTTAAGTTTTAATTTAAACATTAACAAAATATATTAATTTGAGTATGTCGGAACGTCAAGACTTTTGTTTATTTCACTCATGTTTTAATTTATAATGTTCACTTTATAGTTTTTCATTTCTCCACTTGCACTTTTCACTGTAGGGTTAGTTGACTGAGCTCTCTAGCCCGAGGCCCCCCTTTATATAGGACATGTTGCTAAGGCAAAGATGCTTGTCATCCTTCAAATTCGATCATCGTCTCTTCTAGACGGATAACCATTGTCTCTCCTAGACGGATAACCAAACATCGTCTTTCCTAGACGGATAACCATCGTCTATCCTAGACGGATAACCATCGTCTCTCCTAGACTGATAACCAATCATCGTCTCTGCTAGATGGATAACCATTCTGACATTCACTCGTCCTCGATAAAATATTCAGCTGCTTTCATACAAACATTTCTTTCACACAAAATTTTATATTTATACTTACTATAAACATTATCAATCTATGCAAATTACAAAACTCAAATAATTTTTTTTTTTTCAACATATTAATTTTACATTTCTTCTAACTATCCAACACGGCCATCCTGACCTTTACACGTACTCGTGTAACCCAGACCGTCAATGAACTAATATTACCGAGGTGTTATTGAAATAGCCATTTCTTATTCAGACTTAAATTAATTACATTAATTCTTTCTTAATTTACACAGTATTTTAGATCATCATAAATCATTTATACCATTCCAAATTTATTTCTGTACTAATAATACTTTTCAATACTTTTCATACTAATTCATTTACATTATTCATCAAATAATCTTTACATTATTTATCTTTTCAACTTCGTTTCGCTTTTTTTTTATACTTTGTTAGTTTTTTATCAATTGTAACAAAAACAACTTTTTTTTGGACCAGACCACCACGCAGCGATCGATGATCGTATATATCAGTATGCACTTCATTTTACATTTCTTATTTTTCAACATTCATACTGTCTATTTCAACAGCTTCCATACCGTCTCTTTCAACGGTTTCCATACTGTCTATTTCAACAGCTTCCATACCGTCTCTTTCAACGGTTTCTCTTGTTTCAATACTGTCTCTTTCAACAGTTTCTTTTTTAATTACTTAATCAGTTCCATATTAAGGATTCGAAATTCGACTGCAGTAATTCTCATTATGATTCCCTTTTGATTATGAGCATGGTTCCGTCAAGAGCGCAACAGGCCATGTTCCAACTTTCATTTTTTACTTGTGCTTGCTCAATGACGCAGTCAGCTCCAATCTCAAAACCATAGATCAAATATTACCATGCAACACAAAATATTTACCATGTTGTTTCCATTGGAATCTTCATACCTCCCTATTCAAAATTCCCATCGAAGGTTATTCCAACACCATTGCAACTTACCAAACAGCATATCCTCTCACCTGGATATCTTTCACTACATATCCTCTTAGGGATACCATTGAAGATAAATGTCCGATTTGCAAAATTGCCGGGCACAAAGCATATAAATGCTATAAGTTTAAAGGATTGACACCTACTGAAAGGTATGAAACAGCCAAAAAAGTGCAGCTTTGCATAAGATGCTTGAACCATTCAAGCAACAAGATGTGCACTAATGAAATGGTCTGTTCATTGTGCAGTAAGGAACATCATACTTTACTCCATTTTGAAGAAACACATGAGGGAGTTAATACTTGTGTAGTGGCACAACCAACACTGTTGGCCACAGCTGTAATACAAGTAAAAAATGTAAATGGAGGATATAAGACTCTAAGAGCCCTTATTGATTGTGGTTCACAGAGCACCATTTTGTCTGAAGAGGCCGCTCAAATATTAAAACTACCTAAAATTAAACAGTTTACAGAATTAAGTGGAGTGTCCTCAATAAAATCTAATAAATCAAAATATAAGGTAAAAATAGATGTAAAGACGAGAAATCATTGGAGAGGACATCTAAAGGTTGAGGCAATTGTGTTGCCAAAGTTAATGAAAGCTCTTCCATTAAAAATAGCAAACGTGGATATGTCGAAATGGCAAACTTACGTGCTAGCTGATCCTACCTTTGATAAACCTGGTAGGATTGATATAATAATGGGAGTAAACGTATATACCCAAATCTTAAAAAGGGGAATTACAAAGATTGATGGCCTGCTAGGCCCAAATACTCAATTTGGTTGGATCGTCTTGGGATGCACCAAATCAAATCGGAATAAATCGGTAGTGGCAACAACAATAGATGTCACAGGTTTTGAACAACGTTTGGAGATGAATAAAGTTAAATGTCAAAATAAATACAACAAAACTCAAAAAATAAATTTATGGCCCCCGGCAGGACTTCACATTGGAGGTAAAGTGAATATATAAAAGAACAACATTTAATAATAAACAGAATAACCACTCAAGTTTTAGCAGTCAGCGCTATTTAAAAATGGTGGAGCGAAGATCACATTGGTACAAGTCAAAAAGGAAAGATAGTTATTTTTTAAATTCTCCAGCTTATAAAAAGGCTAGAAGTCAGCACAGTAATACACATCAGGAGTGGGTAGATATCCCGAAACAGAAATCATTAGGTAATATGCCAAATATTATAAAAACCAGTAGAAGCCAACTCAGTAATACATACGGGAGAATTGGTAAGAATATGAAGTCAGTGACAATGGTAAAGGAACATCAGATTGATTAGCTTCATCGTCCATCATGTAACTGGTCATGCTTCTTTAACAATAATTATCTTACTAATGATAGTTTAATAATAATTGGTATAAGACAACTATAAAAATAATAATAAAGTCCATAACGTCACATTTGGCGGCCCTTGGAGAATGTTTAAGAATAAACATCGTGTTTATCTGAACTGGCTTCACCAAATCAGATGCACCAATGAGATATACAATTCGAAACAAAAACATAAACCAAGAAGAAGTCGTAAAGATTCATATGACAATTATTGCCAATACCAAACAAAACATGCATCCACACTCTGTGGAAAAACACTTGAGATGATAACAGCAGTGCTGTATCCAGTAACCAGCGCTGAGCATGAAATATAAATAATTTTCAACCCCCGAGAACGTGGGGCATTAGAATAAGTATTTTTAAAACAACAATTGCTACCTCCTAGAGCCTAAGATAATCCTATATAAACTCCGTACTTTTGTAAATAAAATCAGTTCATATTTTGAATTCAACGAATGAAGATTGGGTTATTTTCCTTCTCTCCGGGAATCCCTATTCATTTTGGTCCTTCGAACCCTATTCACTTGGTTATATAATATCAACAGAAGGTATAAAACCTTATCCAAATAAAATACAAGCAATTATAAATTTTCCAATTCCAAAGACTCAGAAAGAAATAAAATCATTTTTAGGAAGCATCTAAAATTAACACAATCGACCCATATTTTATTTCATCCTTTGGAAAATTAAAATATTTTCTTATAAACGATCCCGTACTTGCATATCCCGATTTCGAAAAACCATTATTTCTAACCACAGATGCTAGCAATACAGCTTTAGTTGCGTTCATCTCACTGGACCACAGACCTATTTCTTATGCTAGTAGTACACATAACGAACATTAACTTAATTATTCAGCCATAAAAAAGAAACTACTATCTATCGTATGGGCAACCAAATATCTTAGGTCATACCTCTTCGGTAGACATTTTGAAATCCCAAGTGACCATAAACCCCTTGTCTAGTTGCACAATATCAAAGAACCTAACATGAAATTACAGAGATGGAGCATAAAACTGAGCGAATTCGATTACAAAATAAAATACTTACCAGGAAAAGAGAATCACGTACCAGGTGCCCCTTCCAGAATTAAAACAGATGAAAACTTTATAGGATCAACAATAAGCACCGCAGCTACAATACATAGTGCTCATGAGGATAATGAGAATAACATTCCGACAGTAGAAAAACCCATTAATTATTTCAACAAGCAAATAGAATTCATTAAAGGTTTAGAAGACAAAGCAGAAACAACAACTTATTTTCATAAATCAAACTTAAAAATAACATTCAAAGAAATGACCAATGCTTACGCAAGGGATATAATCAAATGAAGTAAGTAAGTCGTCTCGCCGACTTAGGTATACCATACACCAGTAAAGCAAATATTTTAAATTTATTAAACAAATGCATTTTCACATGCTTTTTATTACAAGCATATCTTAGAATCTCCCTCACTCAAGTATACGAGCACCCTAGCGCCCCCACCAGCCAACGGCCAACTACGGCCTTATGGAAAAACGTTTATATGCATAACTTGGCTACTTTTTGTCCGATTTTAATCAAATTTGGTAGTTTGCTGGGTATTAGTATCAAATTCAAGTGTGCTAAATTTGATTACAAAAGGTAGAAAATTACGTGAGATAATCGAGTTTTCACAAATTACGGGGGCGGAAAGGGGCGTGGCAAAATCGTTGCATATACAGTATATGCGCATTTATTAAGCAAATACACATACAAAATTTGGTGTCTCTAGCTATTATAGTCTTTAAGAAAATCAAATTTGTTTCAATTTCGTGGGCGGAGGGGGCGTGGCAAATTTTTTTGCAACAAATTTGTGCGCGCTTACTAAAGGATTAATCATACCAAATTTGATGTCTTTAGCTATTATAGTCTTTAAGAAAATCAAATTTGTTTAAATTCCGTGGGCGGAGGGGGGCGTGGCAAAAATTTGAAATAAACTTGACCACCGTAGGTTATACACGAGTCTACGTACCAAATTTGGTGACTCTAGCTCTTATAGTCTCTGAGATCTACGTGTTCATACGGACAGACGGACGGACGGACGGACGGACGGACGGACGGACGGACGGACGGACGGACGGACGGACGGACGGACGGACGGACGGACGGACATGTCTATATCGACTCGGCTGTTGATCCCGATCAAGAATATATATACTTTATGGGGTGGGAAAAGCTTCCTTCTGCCTGTTACATACATTTTGGCGACTTTAATATACCATTTCACCCTATGGGTGTATGGTATAAAAATATCTTTGTAGTAAGAATAAAAATGTTGACGTCCCGACATCAGAGTTGGGATCGGCATCACGTCCTGCATTCTCAGAGGAACAATGGCGCATAATCCTAGTAGAGCTTGTAAAAACTGCGCAAGCGTCAACACGTAAACAGCAGCAGATACGTGGGGTCACCGACTCCTATACTGTCTGAGGACCAGTTGCGTGGTATGTGGGACATGCAGAACCGAAACCTGGAGGAGTTCCCGAAAAGAAGATTAATTAGTGCTCTGTGTCTGAGTCAATGGGAGTTATGACACACCGAGGTGAGACCGTTCCAGTTTGTTTTGACTCCGGAGCTGAGTGCTCTCTTATCCTAAGCAGTGTTGACGTTAAATTTGATGGCAAACTGTACAACAATCATATTATAATAAGGGGTATTGGCGACGCTGGTATATACAGTGCACATCAAAAATTATGTAAAGTTTGATTAACCCAAACAGTTTAGAAGTACTATTTCATGTTATATCGTTCAAATATCTTACTAATGTTATTGTAATTCGTAGAGAAATCCTTAGTAAAGGATATAAGATATTCTGACAAATTTGAAATAGTTAAATTCTTGTGTATTGTTTGAGCCACATACTGTTTCATTTAACGTTAATACTGAATTATTCGATAATGATAGAGTGAATGTGATTAAAATGCTTTACAAATATACAAAAGCATTTGTCCATGGAATCCCTTGCACGACACTTTACTCAGGGATAATGACCATTAGGTTGATTGACCCTAACAAAACGGTGCACAAGAGTCCATATGGATTGAGTCCAAATGAAAAAGTAATTGTACGCAAACCTATAAATTAATTGTCAAGTTGTAATATCGTTGGACCTAATTGATAATCGTGAGTTAAATGCCAGCACGGTCAGTGGTAGATTTGCGTTACTCCTTATTAGTGATCAAATTGCTAGACATAGGGTTGTAAAATATTTTACGTGTTTGGATAAGACTAATAAACTGTGTTTGTAACTCCTGGTTTAAGGTCGTTTTGGAGGTACTAACTAAGGCTGGATTTTCATTTAACATTTCGAAGTGTGAGTTCCTTAAGACTACAATGCAGTGTCTGGGGTATGAGATACGAGACCTAATCCACAGAAGATCTTAGCACTAACTTCTCTGAGACCGCCTTCAACATTTAGTATTGTGAGACAATTTATTGGATTAGCGCCTTATTTTCGAAAATTTATCCAATTCTCTCAGCTTATGAAACCGATATACATGCTAACTGCGACCAAAAACGTCTTTGGTTGGGATGACTGTTTGGAATCAATTAGGAAGATAGTCATGTCTATTCTATTCTCCCAAATAAGCCAGTGTTGAAAATATATCAGCCACAATTTCCAATAGAACTACATACAGATGCTAGTTCTCATGGTTATTGTGCTTGTTAATACGTCGTTAATTGCAATCCTCATGTAGTGGAATACTTTAGTAACAAAACCTCTTCTGCAGAGTCCAGATATCACTTCTAGTTGGGTCAGCTAAGCATTTTCGACAGTATTTGATTGGCCATGAATTCGTTGTGTATACGGATTATAATTTTCTGAAAGCATCAAGAACAAAGATGGATCCAAGGCCAATAGTACTCCGTTGATGGGCGTATTTACAATATTTTGACTTTACGATATGGCGCACATACACGTAAAAAGCAGAAATAATAAATGCAAATGGGTTCCCTTTAAACTCTTTTGTCCGCGGTTGAATCGGGCCAACGGTCGTGGTGGGATGCTCTTGGCGAGGTACAACTTGATTTGAATTGCACAGTTATTAGTGTAACCGATAAAAAAAGACACATCCTTTGAGCGTGATTTCGCCGTGCGATACAGAGATTGATATCTACAAAATAGATGCATAGTTTAGAGTAGAAGGTGATAGATATATTTTGAAGTCATTGCATAATAGGAGAACGTATTGTCATGAGGATTAAAGAAAATTGCCACATGGTTATGTTACGCCCGCGTGAATGTTATCCCTAAGAGGATATGTAATGAAAGATATCCCGGTGAAAGGATATGTTGTTTGGTAAGTTGCAATGGTGTTGGAATAACCTTCAATATGGAAATTTTGTGAATAGGGAGGTATGAAGATTCCAATGGAAACAACATGGTAAATATATTGTGTTGCATGGTAATATTTGATCTATGGTTTTGAGATCACAAGTGAAAAACGAAAGTTGGAACATGGCGTGTGGCGCTCTTGACAGAACCATGGTCATGATCAAAAGGAAATCATAATGAGAATTACTGCAGTCGAATTTCGAATTCTTAATGTGGAACTGATTAAGTAATTGAAAAAGAAACTGTTGAAAGAGACAGTATTGAAACAAAAGAGAAAGAGACGGTATGGGAGCTGTTGAAATAGACAGTATGAATGTTTGAAGAATAAGAAGAGAATATTTAAGTCAGAATAAGAAGGTAGGCGAAGACTCGGTCCCAATTAAGACCGCGTAACGCGAACTTAAGGAATTGCTTCTGTACCGATTCAATACTACGCAGGTGAACATCATATTGAGGGTTCCATACTGGCGAGCAAAATTCTAGAGTAGGGCAAACTAAAGAAGTGTATAAAACCTTTGTTACATAGGAATCATCAAATTCTTTGGCCCAACGTTTAATGAAGCCAAGAAGACTGCATGCTCTATTGACAATTGAAGATATATGAACATTAAATGAAAGTTTTGGGTCAAACATAACGCCTAATTCTTTGAATGATGGTACACAATCTAACAGAACGGATTGTGAGCTAGTCATAAAAGCTACTCATAAAAGAGCATTTAGAGGCATTAAGGTGTAATTTATTATCGTGGCACCAATCACAGATCGAGACCTGATTGCAAGTACTGTTGGAAAGAAGGATCATTATATGAATAACAAATCTTAACGTCATCCGCAAACATGAGCACGCGTGAATGAGCCAAGGCCAGAGGCAAATCATTTATAAACAAGTGGGCCCAGATGACTGCTTTGGGGACACCTGACGTAACTCGAACAGTTTTAGATATCGAGGAACGAAAAGACACCTTTTGGGTTCTGCCAATAAGATACGACTTTAACCAAGCCAATACTTTCGGAGAAAAACCCATGGTGTTAAGTTTCGTGAGAAGCATAGAATAATCAACCGTGTCGAAAGCCTTACTAAAGTCAGAATACATAACATCAGTTTGACACTTTTTACGGAAGCCATGGTGTACAAGGGTAGTCAATTCTAAAAGGTTAGTAAGCGACGAACGACCTTTCATGAAGCCATGCTGACAAAGAGAAATAGCGGATCTGGATAGGTGTTGAAGGGAAGACGTAATAATTTTCTCAAACAGCTTAGGTATTGCCGAAACTTTGGCAATGCCACGGTGGTTAGAAATATCCAAATTGCTACCCTTTTTAAAAAGCGGAATAATAAAAGACTCCTTCCAAATATCAGGAAAGCTACAAGTCTCACTCGAAATAAAGAATAACCGAGATAAAGGCTTAGATAGGGAAATCGAACACATTTTAAGGATGCAACTAGGTATATTATCAGGCCCCGGCACGAAGGAAGACGTCATAGATGACAAGCTAGAGATAATACAGTCTTCAGTAATACTAGGAAAAAACATACAATTTAAATGTGGAATTCAGAACGGATAAGGTGTGGGATCCGAAGCAGTAGTAGAATAAGTCGACTGAAAGAATTTAGCAAACAGATCTGCAATCATTATTAGCAGTCTGGTCATTAAGTCTAAAGGACGAAGGTAGTAAATTAGAGCGTCTTTAACAAAGTTTTAAAATCTTTTGGGGTCCTTATAAAGTTCAAGCTTACAGCGAACGATATAAATATTGTAGCATTGAGTTTTTAAAAGACAGAACTGAGATTTGGCTACACAATAATTTGCATAGTCAAGTCGCGAACCAGTTTTTTTAAATCTTTTAAAATATATCTAAAAATCTATTAAAATATATATATAAAGTATATAGCCTACTTGTGAACCAGACTGGCGCACTGGAGACGGTAGAGACACGCATTTATTAATTAGAGAATTAAGAGCAGAGTAGAAAAAATTCACTGCACAATCTATATCACAGCACTCAAATAGAAATGACCAGTCAAAAGATAAAATAAGGCTGTTAAGATGATTGAAATTTGTTTTACGAAAACATCTACGTCGAGAATTTGAGATGTTATTAAATGAATTAGTAACGGAATTGTAAGAAATAGTAACTTCAACTTGATAGAGATCTTCAGGCTTCACTAGGGACTGTGTTTGTGATACAGCACTAACAGTGGGATCCGAGACAAAAACAAGATCAAGTGTTCTTTTAGAAGAGTTAAAAAAAGCATTCAACTGATATAGCGGACATTCAAGTAGGCTATCAAGCAAAACATGTTGAGATGAAGAAATTAAGAAAGATAGATTGTCATCAACACGCCAAAAAATATTATGCAAGTTAAAATCACCTAAAACTATAAGAAAATCACGATCTTTAAGACGACTAAAAATAGTTCGCAAAGCATCAGCATGGTGCATGTAGATCATGATATCAGAAGCTGGATGAATATATGAACAAGAGATATATAAGCTACAGTTGGAACTGGAGGAATATATGAACAAGAGATATATAAGCTAAAGTTAGAACATGTAACTTCGACACAAATGAACTCAACACCTAAGGGGAGATCAATCGGCACAACACTTGAACACATATTCGAGTTGACAGCAATGAGTACTCCACCGCCCCGACGACCAACACGATCAAGCCTATAAGAAATAAAATTATTAGAAAGAATTTCATTATCCAAAACAGAGGAGTTGAGCCAAGTTTCAGAGAAAGCTAATATGTCAGCCGAAAAGGTTTGCCTATCACAGAACAGTTTCGAGAGCTTGGTAAGAAGTCCTCTTACATTTTGATAATGAATGCAAAGACTAGACGTTATTAGTTTTTTGAAGCAGAATATAAATTAGAAATGTGGACAGCCAAAGGACGGGAGCGCTTATTGGGCGCAAACTCATGTACAACTAGCCACTCCACTATGGGAAAAAATTACGATATCTTGGCATTAATCAAATTTTTTTGTTGTCTCAAATCGCCAAACAAATATTTTTTCCCAATTCTAAAATCATTAGATAGAATCAAAATATTTTTTTTTAATTTTTGTTGAGTACCCCTATTATTTGATAATTTTACAAAGTCAGCTGATTCAGAGTTGCATTGCAGCGTGAAAAAGCGCGCCAAATAGATCGCAACTTTTCAGCTGTATTAAATTTGTTTGTTAATCGCATTAATTAAAAGTTACTATGGAAAAAGTTAATAAAGGTATGTATAATAAGTGTCCGAAGTGATTTTGTATACTTCTGTGTTTTTGTGTAACTGTGCAATGTGTTGTTCATATTACTTTAACAGTCCTCGCTAGGCCTCGGCAGTTTTACTTAAGGGTAATTAACTAAACCTTATACTATAAGGTCCAATTAATAACTTTTGCCCGTTTTTGCCCCTTTTCCTGAAAATTGACATGTTGTAGGTGCGCTTAAGTTTAGACGCTCAGTGCTGCTCGAAATTTGGAGCTGCAACAACCGCCAAGAAGACGCTGTGATATCGTTTATTGCCGAATCTTTTAACAACAATGTGAATGAAGATCTTCAAAAAATTATCCAAAAAGAAGTCGAGGAATTTATTCACTACATAAAAAAATGTTTGTTGAAATGCAATCGAATGTTAGATCGATTTAAAGTTAAACATTCTACTTGGCTTGATGGCAATGTTGTAATTACATTTGGTGAGCACGAGACGTCTCCAAATAAAGCTGGACGTAAATGTTTAAATTATGAAAATGCAGGATGTCGTTTAAAAAGAAAGTTAGCATCAGAGCTCGCGTCAAAGGAAAATTACGAAACTCCACTCTTAATACACGCTGCTTCGATTTCGGCAAGGAAATCGAATAAAAAAGATGTTGCTTTCTTATTAAACAAAACTACGGGTGATGAAGGACTTAACATTAGCGATGTTAGAAAAAAACTTGAAGCAAATCCGCTGATCCCAATCAGCCCGGAAAGAGCGTTGGCGTTCCTCATAGAAAATGGGTTCACGAAACAGCAATACATAAACATCAAATTGTTGAATAAACAGCATGGATCTGATATTTATCCTCCGTATCTAGAAGTTGTGAAAGCCAAGCTAAAATGCAGACCATCCGGAATCCGTATTTCCGAAACAAAAGCGGAAGTTTCTTTACAACACTTACTGGATCATACTACGGACCGTATTTTTACTATGCAAGAGGAGGTTCTCGAGACTTTATCGGACATATCGTATTGTAAATTAATAGTTAGCTATGGATTTGATGGTTCAACAGGCCAAAGCTGCTACAAACAAAAATTTCAATTTGATGAACCTACTTCTCTGGACCATTCTTTGTTTGTAACAACAATCATTCCGTTGAAACTCATTGATGAATTGAAACGAGTAATATGGATTAATAGGACACCCCAGTCTGTTAGATTCTGTCGGCCATTAAAACTGGAATTTGCCAAGGAAAGCTCGGACCTTATTCTTAATGAAAAATCCAATTTGGTCAATCAGATTACAAATCTTGAAGATCATTTGTATATTTACAAAAACAAAATAGTGCATACCAAATACGATATGCATTGCACGCTTATTGATGGCAAAGTCTTAAACATTTTGACTGGCACCAACTCATGCCAGTCCTGTTCTTTGTGTGGAGCCAAGCCGACTCAATTATTGCATACAAAAATATTAATTCGTCAATATTTAATGTTAAAAGCGAGAATTTACAATATGGAATTAGCCCACTTCATGCGTGGATTAGATTTTTTGAATTTGTTTTAAATGTATCCTATAGAATTCATATAAAAAAGTGGCACGTCAAAGGTATGGACAAAGAGCTTGTACAGTTACGCAAGCAGCACATTCAAGAAAACTTGTGGTCAGAATTAGGTCTTAATGTAAGTAAGCCAAAACAGAACGGCAGTGGTAGTAGCAATGATGGCAATACTGCTAGGAGGGCTTTTGTAATACCAAACTGTTTTCAGATATTTTAAAAATTAATTATGAAATTATAAAGAATTTTTATATAATATTAATTGCAATATCTTCCGAATTTAAGATTAATGTCGAAAAATTCAAAGACTTCTGCGCCCACACTTTCGAGCTTTACATGAAATTGTATGATTGGTACCCAATGTCACCGACAGTACACAAAGTATTGGTACACGGACACCAAATAATGAATAAATGCATAGTTCCTGTCGGAGTGCTTGGAGAGAACGCATCTGAGGCCAGAAATAAAATATACAAGAATGACAGAAGATCTCATGCAAGAAAATGCAGTAGATTGGATAACATAACCGATGTTTTTAACAGAGCATTAGACTCGTCGGATCCTCTATTATCCAGCCTCTGCCTAAATGAACGCCAAAAATTAAATAAAAAAATGAATATTCCGAATGAAGTTGTTGCGCTACTTGAATCTCCCGATCATATTTTGAAAAATCATGAAGGTGATTCAAGTGACGAATGGACAGAAGATGAGGATATTGCATTTGATATTGAATTAGAAGAAGAATGTGACTAATTTTAGTTATAAATAAAAAACATGTTACTAAAATATTTTTGTTGTAATATTAATATAAGAAACATAATATAAAAACAACAAAAAATTAAAAGAAGTGTCAAATTCTTACTAACGGCAAAAAATATCAAGTGCAACTCTTCATATTTAGATTTATTTATTGATTAGATTTTGCTTACACACTTGGTAAAGGAAAAAAATTATAGGGGTCAAATCAGGGTCAAATTGAAAAAACAAAAAAAATCCGAAATTAAATTAAAGTCTGAGGAACATCCAAAAAAAAATTCATGTCTCTAGCTCATTATTTTGAATTAATGCCAAAAAAATTGGATTTTTTCCCATAGAGTGCACTCTGGCCAAAAATTAGTGTCAACCATAGCTGAGAAATACTCATTTGGTGCTGTAATTTTGAAAGAGGAGATTTCGCGAGGCCTAGAAAACTTAAACTTTTAAATTAAAACCTTAGCAGGGCATATATTACCAATGCAAGCTGCCACAGACGACTCAGATCTATCTGGAGCAAGCCTAGAGATAAATAAGTGTTTACGATGAGGCACTACAGTTAGTGGAGGCGGAGGAGCATTGGGATCTGCAAGTGATTGAGAGGGTACATTTCTTGGGCAACTTCTCAGAAGATGGAACAAACTTGAATTGCGACAATAAATGTATGCTAGAGTCACATTCTTTAGACAGCCGTTTGGCCATATTGTTTAAAGAAAGAAACTTTAAACGAAGATCCCAATACATTCGGCTAAAATCAAGCTGCTGGCTGGCACATGATGGGCAAGTCCAGCGCATTAAGCCAAGCTCAGGCGTAGTCGAGCTCTAGACTGATCGTCAAAACGATCGGAATGCTTGCAAGTAGGTAGACAATAAGCCATTAAAAAGCCAAAACAAACACAAGGCAAAAAAAAAAAAAATTAATAAATATATATAAGAACCGTTTCGCCACCAGATGTTTACTGAGTCAGAATTGACACCTGTAGACATCTTGCTCATGTCGATCTAGTCTCGGTCTGTGCGCGGGATATAGCTATCCTTCAACTATGCAGTTCACTTCTTTGCGAGCCTAGTTCGCTGACGATGCTCCTGGCATAAAGTGAATCAAGGTTATTATAATCACAACGTGCATTCACGCGATTGGCGTGCGCTTCCGGAATCGTCCGGTTCGTTTGGCATTGGCAACAGTGAGTCTATTTTGTGATAAAGAACAACAAAAATTGAATGCACCAAACACTAATCACGAAAAAGAAAAAACTGTTTAAATTGGCGAATTATGGAAATAAAACACAAGGGTGTCAAGCAAACAACACCAGTGAAAGCGAAAACAAACTAAGCACAATTAAAAATTGAGAGAAAACAATAAATATTAATAAAAACTCAGGAGCTATGTAAAAACACGTCCGTCACATCATAGAGCAGAAGCTTTATGTGATAGATAAAGCTAGATGTTGGAGGAGACGTCATCGTTAACTTAGATTTGTATATCTTAAAATTTCTTATATTATTTGTTTAAGATTATTGGAATTTCTACCACTGTATTTACATTAACATGTTCTAAAAGCTACATGGCTCATGAAGAGCTTCTAACTCATGAGACCGAAATATAAAAATGACTTCTTTCTGGAATTCGAAGAAGAGAAAACTGGTTTTTTCTTACTCCACTCCACATGCTATTGAGCATGTGTCGTTTATTCATTAATTATATTGCATTCATCGTTACATCTTCGACAGTCATCATTGGACTTTTCAGCTTACATCATCATCTTGGAAATTCATCATTGGATTTCTTTTGCATAGTCGTCATCGGACTTCTTTATCATTGGCCTTTGCGAGATATAAATTAAACACAATCTTAGTTAGTCGCATAAAAAAAACAAAGTTTTATTGGGTTATTTTATTTCGAGTGCACATTTAGTGTTTAAGAATAAACATCGTGTTCATCTGAGATGGCTTCACCAAATCAGATGCACCAATGAAATATATAAAACGAAACAAAAACATAAGTAAATCATAAAATTCATATGACAATTATTGCTTAATACCAAACAAAACATGCATCCACACTCTGTGGAAAACACTTGAGATTATAACAGCGGCGCGGTATCAAGTAACCAGCGCTGAGCATGAAATATAAGCAATTTTCAACACCCGAACGTGGGGGGCATTAGAAGAAGTATTTTTAAGAACGTCTTAGAGTTTAAGAGTTTTTAAATAAAATCAGTTCATATTTTGAATTCAACGAATGAAAATTGGGTTTTTTAGTTGTGGTTCTAATTCCCTATTCATTTTGGTCCTTCGAGAAAAAGGAACTCTGCAGTTTTCCCCCACCAGTGGTAAGAGACTCAGAGAGTGAATCAACTCCTTGAAGTCTGAATTCTTATGCAAGTGTAAATGCTAAGATCAGCTAAAGGTAGCAAAAATAAAAAAACTCTTGTTTTCCCCCACCAGTGGTAAGAGACAGAGTATAAAAACAAAAAGCAAAATATTGCTTAATAAATAAAAAGTGCGTGCGACCGAGTTACATAAGGCAGTTTGGCTAGTCGAGCAACTGCAATAATTTCGGCGGCGGCAAAAAAAAATAGTTACAGAATTGATGTGTGGCGTATTGAAAGCCCTAATATCGAAAAAAAAAAAAGTTAAAGTTAAAAGTGTATATGTAGTTGCAAGTCGGCAAATACAAACAGCAGCAGAGCAACAAGATAGTTGCAAAGAAGAGGCTGCTAATAGGAGAAAATCTGGTGCGATGACCGGCACCGGTACCGCCTGAGCCCATAGGCCCTGCACAACAGCAGCTGAGCAACACCAGCAAACTATCATCAAACCCTACCCATTGGCAGACAAGCAGCAGCAGACTATCGGCAAAACAAACTTGGCATCTATCTATTATTATTGATATATATTTATATCGATATCCTAATATTCGCACAATAAGACTGCGAAATTGTTAGAGAAGCAGGTAGAGTTGCATACCAGGTTAAGGCAGTTGGAAGCACTAGATCCCAGAAACATTACTAACAAGGAGATTGAGGAAGTAATAGTGATTAGTAGCCGATGGATGCCTAACCATGGTAAATTGCTCCAGCAGGGGGTTTTCGATCATCAGTACTACAGAGATAAAGTACATGAAGAGGTTTTAAAGATATTTGCCAAAATAATAGCTGCAGGAGAGTCAGAAAAACCAGGCACTAGTAAGTCAGTGTTAGTCGAAGCAGAAGCAGATATGTCAGAAATGGTTGATGATAGCACAGGAGAGTCGCGCGGGAATGCGACCTCCAGTCATGAAAACGGTAATGGTAATCAGGAGATATTTATGGATAGAGTTCGACAGCTTCAGGATTATTTGGAGGTAGTAGAGTTGAAATCTACAGGCAATGGGACATGGATAATGTATATTAATAAAATAAATTATTTATGGGAGAAGGTACGGGCATGCCAAGAAAAAACAAGTGATGCAAAATTTAAGAATACTATGGAGGATTTGGAATTCGACGTCCAGAATCCATTGTCAATGCTAGAAATGAAAATTAACAATAAGGAAAGTAAGATTGAGAATGTAACGGTGAGAGGCGAACTACCGGTGTTGCCGAAAATACAGGTACCCACATTCTCTGGAGAACCTAGAGAATGGGACCTGTTTGTGGAATTATTGGCGGAACTTATTGAAAAAAGAGAGGATCTAAGTTCTGCTCTTAAAATCAATTATCTAAAATCCGCGTTAAAGGGCGAAGCAAGGAGCATGGTAGCCCATCTATTGTCAGGTTCAGCTGACAATTATAGTGCCGCTTGGGAATTATTAAACAAGCGATATGAAAATAATCGGAGGGTATTTTCCGAACAATTAAGTCGGATCGTTGATTTACCGATGATCAACAATGATTCCGCAAAAAGTGTTAAAGGAGTGATTGACATAGTTAATGAGTCAGTTTACTTAATTAAAATAAAAGCAAATTTGTCTGATGAAGTTGACGTAATATTCGCACAACTCCTACTAAGGAAATTTGACAGCAACTATATGAGAGTCAGATTAGAAAAACAAGGCAAATTCAAATGCTATCTGATGTCATGGAATACTTGGAGCAGAGATATTGCTCGCTAAGTGCCATATGCAAAGAAGAGAAAAAACCGATAAAAACTGTTTTAAATTATACGGAAGTTGAAGATAAATGTCCGATTTGCAAAATTGCCGGGCACAAAGCATATAAATGCTATAAGTTTAAAGGATTGACACCTACTGAAAGGTATGAAGCAGCCAAAAAAGTGCAGCTTTGCATAAGATGCTTGAACCATTCAAGCAACAAGGTGTGCACTAATGAAATGGTCTGTTCATTATGCAGTAAGAAACACCATACCTTACTTCATTTTGAAGAAGAACCGGAGAGAGTAAATACTTGTGTAACCGCACAACCAACACTGTTGGCCACAGCTTTAATACAAGTAAAAAATGTAAATGGAGGATATAAGACTCTAAGAGCCCTTATTGATTGTGGGTCACAGAGCACCATTTTGTCTGAAGAGGCAGCTCATATATTAAAACTACCTAAAATTAAACAATATACAGAAATAAGTAACGTGTCCTCAATAAAATCTAATAAATCAAAATATAAGGTAAAAATAGATGTAAAGACGCGAAATGCTTGCAAGGGAAATCTAAAGGTTGAGGCAATTGTGTTGCCAAAGTTAATGAAAGCTCTTCAACATTAAAAATAGCAAACGTGGACATGTGAAAATGGCAAACTTACGTGCTTGCTGATCCTACCTTTTATAAACCTGGTAGGGTTGATATAATAATGGGAGTAATCACATTGGAACAATTCAAAAAGTGAAGGTAGTTATTTTTTAAATTCTCCATCTTATAAAAAGGCTAGAAGTCAGCACAGTAATACACATCAGGAATGGGTAGATATCCCGAAACATAAATCATTAGGTAAATTGCCAAATATTATAAAAACCAGTAGAAGCCAACTCAGTAATACATACGGGAAAATTGGTAAGAATATGAAGTCAGTTACAATGGGTAAACGAACATCAGATTGACTAGGTTAAATATCAGTCATGTAACTGGTCGTGCTTCTTTAACAATAGTTATCTTACTAATGATAATATTAATAATAATTTGTATAAGACAACTAACGATAAAAATAAAATCCAGAACGTCGCATTTGGCGTCCCTTTGCAGAATGTTTAAGAATAAACATCGTGTTCATCTGAGATGGCTTCACCAAATCAGATTCACCAATGAAATATATAAAACGAAACAAAAACAAAAGTAAATCATAAAATTCATATGACAATTATTGCTTAATACCAAACAAAACATGCATCCACACTCTGTGGAAAACAAGTAACCAGCGCTGAGCATGAAATATAAACAATTTTCAACCCCCGAACGTGGGGGGCATTAGAATAAGTATTTTTAAGAACGATTGTTGCGTCTTAGAGTTTAAGAGTTTTTAAATAAAATCAGTTCATATTTTGAATTCAACGAATGAAGATTGGGTTTTTTAGTTGTGGTTCTAATTCCCTATTCATTTAGAAATCTATCTTTTTTACTGGAAGACTTTTGTGACTACTAGACTGAACTAAGATCGCGGAGTTCTAACGAAGTGACAAGTTGCACTAAGATTAAAGACTGAATTGTGTAAATCGATTATGTTTGAATGAAGCCTCTGATTTTGGGCTTAGTCTTCATGATGTACCACGAATCATCTATGTTCATTGTTGCATCCTGCGATAGGATTATAAAAGTTCCGTCCAAAGTAAGGTTTTCTCCATCGACATTGATGATACCCTTGAATCGTGCCTGGAGCCATGTGATTTCACATGTTGATTGTTAGTTATATAGTATAGTATATAGTTATATAGAATATACGCTCCTATGCATTTGCTATTTTTTAAGTCAGTCAAATCTTCCAGTTTACATAATATTTTGTTCTGATTTTTACATTTGTTCTTATTAGCTAGACCGAAATATTGTTTATTGCATTTTAAAATGTTATTATAATCTATTTTTTCAATTATTTTTTCATATTTTATAGGTAGTGCCATGATTTTTTTGCATTGTTCTTTATTACTATAGGTATGCTAACGATATAAAGGAGCGCTCTGCCATCGGAAGCAACACTTACTTCGGCAAATTCTGTCAGCTCTTCAATATGTTTCGATAATGTTTATTTCTGCTGGTGATAAGATCAAAGAATTTATTGTGTTGGCTTTAGCCCAATCTATTGCGTAAATGACATTTGTAATTTCTTCTCTTAAAAGACTCAGTTTAAATTTTGTTATTTCTATTTCTTTTTCTTAAAAGACTCAGTTTAAATTTTGTTATTTCTATTTCTTTTAGTTTTTCGTCTGTTTGTGGTTTTCTTTTATGTAATAAAGTGTTAGTTATTTTAATTAGGTCGTTTATCTTATCTTCTACTAGTTTATTAATTATTACTTGCTTGTTATTATTCTTAAGCTGTTCATTAATTTTGTCGATTACAATCTTCCACGCTGTTCCAAGTATATCAAGAGAGCGTTTAGCTCTGAATTTTATAGGCTTTAATCTTTTGATTTTCGTCAAAGATGGATATTGGTCAGTATTTTAACTGGTTCTTATGTACTATCCTGCCTGACATTGTTTTAACTTTTGTATTTAAATCTTCAGCTACTTTTTCCTTTTTATATCTTGGTGTTAATTTAGAACCCAATCTCTTATTGATTTTGACACAAATTTTTTCTCCTGGGTCATAAATTTTTATGGGTTCTTTGTTTTTGTTATGATATTGAAAATCTGCAATTTGTTTGTCTGAAATTTTATTTGAAGTTTTTTCTCTTTCTAATGCAAGTTTTTCCGGAGAGTGTGCCAAGTCTAACGCGAAAAAAGCTTCTATCGGTTTTTTGTTAATTGCACTGTGGATCGTCTTATTGTATTCGTCTACTGCTCTGAATATTAGGTCTTCAAATTCTAATTCCGAATGCTCAATCTTTAGGCATCTCATCGATTCCTGACCATTGCTAGACGAAGTATACGTTGGGGTTGTGTGTACGTTTATACCCAGTTGATCGTTCAAAAGGAATTTTATCGAAGCGGAATTTAACGATTTTTCGTTTTCCTTTACTACTCTTTTAGTCGCGCCAAAGGCTACCAATAACTCGCGTAGTGGTAGCTTTAAATGTTCCGCTGCTTTTGAATTCACTAGCTTTATTTGTGCGTATTTTGAAAATTTGTCTATTGCCGTTAAAATGGTTTTGTTTTGTGTCGAGTAAAGGTCTATGTGGATTATTTCTCCTGTATAACTTGGTATGGGTGTTGATTGAAACTCTTGATTTGGGGGGTGCCTTTGGTATTTAGAATGTTTGCATGTTTGGCATGTTTTTACTACTGCTGCTTCTATTTTTTTTCTCATTCCTGGGACAAAAACTTTAGATAAAATTTGCTTCTTGTTTTCTATTGCGTTTCGATGGGCTCTAGTATGTTCTCTAGTTATAATTTCCTGCTGCTCGCTATTCTCGTGGACATCTGTAGTTTGGATCTGTGTAAATCTAGCTTTATAATTCCTAAAATGCTCCGGAAATATCAGCTGAATTTTTCCCATGATGCTTTCTGAAGTGAAAATACCATTCACTATCCTAGGATCTAATTTTGCTATTAGGATTTCTACGAGATCACTTTCTGAATAGTTTCTTCGAACTACTGTATGTCTGTGATAAGTGGGAAATGGTAACTCGAATGTCGTGTTTTCGTTTTCGCCTGTGAGGATTGGTAGCATAAGTCAACCTCATATCCGGACTTGCAAATAGCGATTTGTATTCCTCTTGAAGTGCTTCTAGCTTTAACTTTTGATGACCCGATAATTGATCTGAGTTGATCGTGTGGACCTGCTGAGCTCGCATCTGTCTCACTTTAACAACATGAGAGTTGTTGACATGTAACAAATCTTTTCTTACATCTATAATGGCATTTAATTCTTTTAGTGTGTCATTGCCTAGGATTCCATGAAACGATTTTAAATTTGGGAGTAGAAAAAATTATAATTTTGTTGGGTTCATTGAAGAGACCCAAGTGGACATGCTCCGTATTTACAGTATTTGCGTAGAATTTAGGCTCATTTGGCTTTATGTTCTTGGCTATTTCAGGTTGGATATAGTTTTTGTTTGAACCGGTGTCTATTAAAAAATTGTATACTGTTCCGTCTTTGTCCCGGACTACAAAGTACGGCAGAGAGGAACACTTCATCCTAAAAAAATAACCGTGTCCTCGATTTGTGGGTAAGGATCCTGTACTATAGGTTGTGGTGTCTCTCTCTCTTGCGGACTTAATTCGGACATACCACCTTGAGTGGTGGAGTACTCTTGCTGTTGTTCATATTCCGAAAATTGTGAGTACGGGACTGTTTGAAAATAGTCTTCCTGTTCTTGGTATTCGGACAACTGAGCTTCGGTTACATTGACTTGAAAGTCTTCTGGTGGTGGGGCCCGTCTTGTACCTCGGCTCCGATGTGGAACTGTCTGTGGACTTTGTTTGGGATTTACTCTCTTTAATAAAACTGGTTGTGTAGGATTTATATTTGGCCTATTCATGTAATTCACGTTCTTGTTCATTATGGAGCCGTCTACATCCATTGGTGTAGGCTTGGGTTGAGGCTTTGGGGCGAGAGGTCTAGGTGGTGCATTAAAGAAAGTTTGGTTATTTTGGGGTACGAAAGCATTTTGAGTCTGTCTGGGGTTGTACCAATTCATGTTATTGTGTGGTTTAGGGGGAAGTACTGGAGGGTATGACCACTGTGGGGGGGCATTTATTCTGGTGTATTGTACTGTCTTGTGTGCTGGATTTTGAGGGTGCTGATAACCTAAACCGATCGAGTATGCTGATTGGTTAAGTCTTCTATCATTTGCAACGCGTGTTTCAGGCTAATTGGTTGCGCTAGACTTATTCTATCTGATAGATCACCGTTCAGGCCCCTAACGCGGTATCGTTCACCTTTAGTACTATGTTCGCATGTCCTGTGATTTTGTCTCTGACCGTTAATAGAATCGCGAAATATTTTGGCGTTCCTTGCAAAGGAGCAAAGGCATCCATTACTCGCGAGATGGAAGAGAACCAAGTTCCGCGGCTTTTACCCAACTGTCGTTTTCAGGCATTTTCGATTTCAAAAGGGATTAATTCACTCAAAAAAACAAACGCTTGCACTACGCGTCGAATAATTATTCGAAAGACAAGTAAATTCGCTCGCGACGCGATACCGTTTTAAAGAGAAAAAATTTTGAATGGAAATGGCTTTCGGATAAAAAATTTTGTTAGTAAAGATAACTATAATAAATGTTAGTTGGTTCGTTTTCGTTTCTTATGATGCTATTTCGTTTCTTTTCTTATTAAAAAAAATTTTTCGTTCCTTAGGATACTAATTCGTTTCTGTTTTTTGATTTTCCTCTTAAGTGGTATTTCTTTCTTTTCTTCTTTGATCTTGCTTAAGTAATTAATGATTTGTTTCTTGTTTCTTTTGTTTCACTTATTTTTAACTTAACTTACATTAGTATTATCTTCATTTCGGTGCTTTTATTGGTTGGTTGGTAGGGGTACTCGCTTTTCCCACGTTGAGGTAGTAACGCTCCGAATCCAGACACTTGTTGTACCAATTTTCCTCCGAACGGATACTAGAGGAATGCAGCGATCACTTTCTTTGTTATAACCCCGTCTGACCTCAGCAAAGTTTTGTTGGCACTGCGTATATTTCGGTTATTGTTCTAAAGGCGTATTTATTAGCGTTTACTTTGTGTTTGATCTGCCCAGTTGCAGATGGTACAAAACTCCAATGCTCAATAGCATGTGGAGTGGAGTAGGAAAAATAAGTCTTCTCTTCGAATTTCAGTAAGAAGTCATTTCTATATTTCGGTCTCATGAGTTAGAAGCTCTTCATGAGCCATGTAGCTTTTAGAACATGTTAATGTAAATACAGTGGTAGAAATTCCAATAATCTTAAACAAATAATATAAGAAATTTTAAGATATACAAATTTAAGTTAACGATGACGTCTCCTTCAACATACTCCCCCATTGAAGGATGAAGTGTGACTCCTTCAATTTACATAAACGTCATCTCTCAAAGGCAATGGAGCAAGTTTGCGGATTGGGCGGCGAATTATTCCTTTCTTGGTGCGAACATCGGCTACTCTGACCCTTCCATCTGCACCAAGTATGGCTTCGACCACACGACCAGTAATCCAGCATTGCGGTGGAAGATTGTCTTCATGGATGAGAACTAATTGATCCCTTGCTATGTTGTTGTTCGCGCTTCCAGAGTTCCCAAAAGCGTTGCTTGAGATAGGTTACCCTTTGCCAACGGGATAGATAAGAAAGTTTTGAGTCATTTACTACCGATTCAGGGATCGCTTGCAGTGAACATCCGATCAATAGGTGGCCTGGCGTCAGGGCCTCTCCGTCATTGGGATCATCGCTGTGAATAGATATTGGGTGGGAATTCAATATCGCCTCCACTTTAATTGCAATCGATTGAAGCTCTTCGTACGTTAAATGAGAAGAGGTCAAATTTTTGATGAGCAGAGTCTTCATTGACTTTACTGCGGCGTCCCATAAGCCTCCAAAATGGGGAGCACGCGGTGGAATGAAAATGAATTCAAAGCCGGCATTTCGGCTAAATTCGTCCAGATTTTTTGCATTGAGTTTTGAACAGAATTGCCGTTCGAAGCCTTCAAGTTGCGAACATGCTCCGACAAAGTTGGTGGCATTGTCACAATAAATCCTTTTGGGTATACCACGTCGTCCGATGAATCGCTTCAAATAAAGAATAAAATTATTAGCAGATAAGTCTGAGATTAGTTCTGTATGAATAGCTTTTGAAGAAAAGCAAACAAATATGGCCAAATATGTTTTTTAGCGGACGTTGACGATACTATGCGCAGTACGTTCAAGTGGCCCCTACGACACAAGGACAAAGCCTGTTACGCGCGAGCCCAAGCAGATGACTGCCCACCTCCCACCCGACCGACCGAGGGGTGCAGCCGTATAACGCACGGCACGAATCGCGTGGACAAATACACAATAGGAAAAACAGACAAACAAATAACTAAATAATACTATAGCTATCTATTAACTAAATGGGATAGGATAGAAGTTTTAATCATGTTAATAGAAAGCTCTCAGCCGATTACAGGGAATAGAAGGTTGTAATCAGAGCAGGGGACCCTAAAAGGTTCATGCAGGGCATAGTTAGAAGAACAACGACAAAGGGATAAAGGAATCAAAGGATGTCTACTCCGTCTACATGGTACCGACAGATTTACCTGAGCTAATAACTTAGGCGAGTCCATATCACCAATTAGGAGCTTGTGCATAAAAATAACACCAAGCATAATTCTACGGTTAGTTAGGGAAGGAAGGTTAATCAAGAGAAGTCTGCTAGAATACGAAGGCAAATTGACATTGCGATCCCAGCTTAAGCCACGAAGAGCAAATAGCAAGAACTGCTTTTGAACGGATTCAAGTCGAATCTGGTGCGACTCATATTGAGGTGACCAAATGCAAGATCCATACTCTAAATTAGGACGGACAAGCGAAGTAAAAAGAACTTTAGTTGTAAGGAACTTTGCTTCGAATGCGGTACGAAGTAAGGAATGGTCCACATAGATCCACTCCGCATATCAGAAACGGGCGTTCGGCCAGGAGACGGTCAGCTGGGAGGTTACCCATGATTTGTCGCATTAATACTGGTTTGTAATGATAGCAATATGTGCAACTTCGAACAACCTTTCGGACCAATTCGCGCGCATTTACAATCCATACTGTTAGGCGCAGAATCGCTATCAGAACCTTTCTCAAGTGTAAATCTTCAATATATTTATAAGTGAAATGATGAGTCTTTGGAAGCAATAACGGCATTCTTGCGTCCAATGGTATGTCCGCCATTGCTAGACGGCCTCCAACACGGATAAGTCGAATATTTTGAGAACCTATCTGTTCATTTGAGATGAATGGATTTAATTTTTGAAGCTCCGGCTTCAGATTTCGTCCTGCTTGTAAGTCTCGAAATGTAAGCGAAAGAACTCTTTCGCATACACATCACTCTGAATGGAAGAGATTATATAATTAAAAGACAATTTGAATTCTTCTACTGAAATGCTTTTTGTAGCATTAATCGTATTATTGTGTTTGATAGGAACTTGGTTGAAAACTCGTAAAACGTATGCTAAGACTCTCACAATTATACGAAACGATGATAGTCTACTAATGATCTGCTCAACTATGCTCTTTATTTTATAACTAGTGCTACGTTTCAATACAAGGGTGTTTCGCAATTCTAATTCTTTGGGCTCGAAATCTGTATTTCTTTCAGATTTCGGCCAATGTAATGCATCAAGTGTTAAGAACTTTGGTCCATGAAACCAAATTGTCTGCATCAAATCGCGCGATGCACAGCCACGTGAAACATTGTCGGCTGGATTATCCTTTCCAGGCACGTGACTCCAAATAATATCCTGCGATTTAGTTTGTATGGTTGATACGCGGTTTTGCAATAAAGCATTTTAGAGTTTTAAATCCAATGAAGAACGACAGTTGAATGTGTCCAAAAATATGTTTTGCTGACAAGACAATTAAATTTGTGTTTGATTTTAGTCCATGTTTGGCAGAGTAAAACGGAAGCACAAAGCTCTAAACGAGGTATGCTTTGTGATTGAGTGGGCGTAACTCTCGATCTCGAAATGATCAATGAAGTTACATATTTTCCGTTGTCCAATACCCTTGCGTATATGCAACATCCATACGCTCGATTTGAGGCATCCGAAAATCCATGGATTTCACACTTATTTTTTGGTGATGTGTTGACAAATCGATTTACGCGAACCATGTCAAGATTAGATAAATCAGCTTCAAGTTGGTGCCATCTAGTCCGTAAGATCTCTGGCAACGGGTCGTCCCAGTCCAAGCGCTCGATCCACAAGTCTTGGATCAAAATATTGTAGCTTACTACGCCCGGAGCTATGATCCTATCAGTTCATAGAGCCATGATCGATACTATTTTTCGCTTTGTTGGTATTGTAGTTAATGGAAGATCAAATCGAAATAATATAAGATCTTCAGTTGGCAGCCACGACATTCCAATAGCCTTGGTGACATCACTATTGTCAATATTGAGATTATATTCATAATCTGTTGGTTCCCCACTAAAATTCCACTTTGTCAATTCTAAGCCTGCCTTGGAGAGCAATTTGGTAACTTCATTCGTCTTAGCCTTGAGTTCTTCTATTGAGTCAGCTCCGTAAAGTAGATCGTCGACGTACATGTCCTCAGCTAATACAGCAGATCCAATTGGAAACAACTCCTTATACGTCTCTGATAAAAACTTTAAGGACCTGATTGCGAGAAATGGAGCGCACGACATCCCATAGGTAACAGTATTCAATTGATATAATTGAATAGGTTCTTGCGGTGACTTTCTCCACAAGATTTGTTGGAAACTTCTATCCTAAGGTGCGACGAGAAATTGTCTGTACATTTTTGTTATGTCAGATGTAATGGCATGGCGATACAAACGAAACGAGAGTAATGTTAGGATCAGATCTTGTTGAATAGTAGGACCAATCATGAGAATATCATTTAATGATATATTTGATGATGATTTAGACGAAGCGTCAAATACTACTCGAAGTTTAGTTGATGAGCTCTGCGGTCTAAGGACACAATGGTGAGGAATAATGTAATGATTTCCTGATTGCAAATTTTCTAACGAAGCTACCTCCATGTGATTCAACTTAAGATACTCATCTAAAAATTCGCTGTACATTTCCTTTAGTTGGTGTTGAGATGCAAGCCGTCTTTCGAGTCGAAGAAAACGTCTTTTTGCACAGGACAACGAGTCTCCAAGTTGTTCAGGAGATTCCTTGAAAGGCAATCGAACCTGTATGCGCCCTGATTCTATGAATTGTGCTTCACATGCTTGTTCTTCTGAGGTTAACGAAATATCTTTATTTTGAATTCCAAGTAGTTCATCCATTTTCCAAAACCCTTGTAATAATATGTTTAGGTCTTGCTGTTGCGTTAAATTACAAGTGTAGTGTTGAGTTGATTGAGGTTCAGCAATCTCACCCCGACGATCCATCCTAATGCAGTTTCCACTAGATGAGGAAGACCAATTCCTAAACTAATTGAATCTATTCAATGAAGGACACTTTAAGGCTGGATGACCCTTATTGAGGCAATTCAAACAAAGTGACGCTGATTTAACAATCTTAAATCGCTTAATAAACGGTAGCGAAATAAAAACTCGACAGAATGCTAATCTATGCTCAGTTGACTGACATTGAATGCATCTACTTTGGGCTGCAACAAATACTTTTGAAGTACTATCAATTTTGTATTTGGCGGGTCTTTCCTCTTGTCGGTTTCGCAGATACCCTTCCAAATACTGACAGTGGCGACTGAGAATTTGATAACAGTCGGCCCAGTCTGGCAATTTATCGTATTCTTGAACCCGATCGTATGCTTGTTTGGATTCAAGATCAATTTTTGATAAAACAATGTGAATAAGTACTGCGTTTAATACATCAGCTTCAGACCCAAGAAACAAATACATATAATCCGCGGAGAGCTGAAACCGTATCCAAAATTCTACGTAGGGTAACAGCGTCTGCCTTTTTCATGCTAGCAATGTTAAATAAATTTCAAGTTTGTTCTACGAAAATAAGAACCTTCTTGTCATATCGCTCGTTGAGGCGATCTAGGGCCTTGGGATAATTTTCGTCTGATACTTGAAATGGCGAGACTACGCTTAGAGCTTGGCCAGATAAACAACTTATCAGATAGATAAATTTGTCCACATTGGACAATGAGTTGTCTTCATGTACCATATTTGTAAATGAAGTAATAAATTTTTTGAATTCCCCATATTTGCCATCGAATTTAGGTAATTTGAGGGATGGGTGCCGATTATGATGTCCACCATAATAAGTCGATGAATTAAAGAAACTAAGTTCTTCTGGTTTTTCCTTCTTACTTGCGCCGATGCGCCGTAATATGATCGCCTTTGTTTTTATAAAAAGATTTTCTATCTCTGCTCGATTCGCGTCTGCTGGATCTAGCTTCTCAATATTGGTTAGAACTTGTAATGCCTGTTTAAAATACGACTCAACAATTTGAGACTGAAAATCTAATATAATGGGTCATTTTCAAGATCGATTCTAGCTCTTAAACTTTGAATATTAGATTGCAGTTGATTTCGTTGTTGTCTAAGAAGTAGAAGCTGCGTTTTAACTGTTGGAGACATTTTGGGCCCTTAACGAAAGAAATGTAGAAAGTTAGAAATGAACTAAACGTAGGCTAAACGAGTTCTGGTTTTAATAAAAACACTCAAATGCATTAAGTTTCACTCAAGAGCTTAATAAGTGAGCTTTAATATGTAGATCGTTTCTCTATATGACAGTTTGAGTACTTACTCCGCTGTGCTTAATACTTAGCACGTGGTAAAGCTTACAAGTGTTTTACATGTGAGTGTACAGCATGTGAAAGCTTTACGATCGCTAATGAGTGGCAATTGAGTCAAAGTTTGAGTGGAAATTGATAATGTAAATTTGCACACTCAAGTTGACTTAGGTTATGATAGGGCTCCAATGTAAATGTCCCACGATGATATATCTTGCAAAGGCCAATGATGAAGAAGTCCGATGGCGACTATCCAAGATGATTATGTAATGATGAAGAAGTCCAATGATGAATTTCTAAGATGATGATTTCAGCTGAAAAGTCCAATGATGACTGTCCAAGATGATGTAACGATGAATGCAATATAATTAACGAATAAACGACTTTATATAGTTTTTAAGGTTTTATGTTGGGACTTGCGAAGTGCAAAGATCCTGTCACGGTCGCCAATGCTTGATCTGCCCAGTTGCAGATGGTACAAAACTCCAATGCTCCATAGCATGTGGAGTGGAGTAGGAAAAATAGGTCTTCTCCTCTTCGAATTCCAGTAAGAAGTCATTTCTATATTTCGATCTCATGAGTTAGAAGCTCTTTATGAGCCATGTAACAGAAGCTTTTAGAACATGTTAATGTAAATACAGTGGTAGAAATTCCAATAATCTTAAACAAATAATATAAGAAATTTTAAGATATCCAAATTTAAGTTAAGGATGACGTCTCCTCCAACACTTTGATTAACACTTATCACAATTGCCGTTTACTTCACTTGATCAACTTTTAAACGCGGCGTCCCTGCTCGGGCGCGAATTAAACACAATCTTAGTTAGTCGCATAAAAAAAAGAAAGTTTTATTGAGTTATTTTATTTTGAGTGCACATTTTAAGTATCTTTTTTACTGGAAGACTTTTGTGACTACTAGACTGAACTAAGATCGCGGAGTTCTAACGAACTGACAAGTTGCACTAAGATTAAAGACTGAATTGTATAGATCGATTATGTTTGAATGAAGCCTCTGATTTTGGGCGTCGATGGTAACAGCGACGCTTGCTGAGTCCAATGGTCCAACGCGAGCGTGGGATCTGTTTATCATGAAATTGATTTGGGCGACGTGACGACTGGTGTACCGAACATGATGCTTATTGCCGAATTGATTTAGGGAATTGGGCGACTTGTACCGAACTTGACACCATTCCTCTAGGAATGTTTAGTCTGGCAATTGTGTGAAGGCGGTCGTGCGTTGCAAGGTTATCGGGTGACATTCTTGGCGGTGCCTTTTATGATCGTGTCGACGCTCATTATGTCGATGCTCATTACGTCAGTGCTCATTATGATGACTCTTGAATGTTCTCTATGGGTGTGGAGTGAGTGTGATTGTGATGGTGAAGCATGTCTGGTCTTAACTTATATATCAACGTGGGACATTTACATTGGAGCCCTATCATAACCTAAGTCAACTTGAGGGTGCAAATTTACATTATCAATTTTCACTCAAATTTTGACTCGATGTAAAACGCTCGTTAGCTTTAACACGTGCTAAGTATAAAGCACAGCGTAGTAAGTACTAAAACTGTCATTTAGAGAAACGATCTACATATCAAAGCTCACTTATTAAGCTCTTGAGTGAAACTTAATGCATTTGAGTGTTTTTATTAAAACCAGAACTCGTTTAGCCTACGTTTAGTTCATTTCTAACTTGCTACATTTCTTTCGTTAAGGGCCCAAAATGTCTCCAACAGTTGAAACGCAGCTTCTACTTCTTAGACAACAACGAAATCAACTGCAATCTAATATTCAAAGTTTAAGAGCTAGAGTCGATCTTGAAAATGACACTGTTATATTAGATTGTCAGTCTAAAATTGTTGAGTCGTATTTTAAACAGGCATTACAAGTTCTAACCAATATTGAGAAGATAGATCCAGCATACGCGAATCGGGCACAGATAGAAAATCTTTTTATAGAAACAAAAGGCGATCATATTACGGCGAAAGGAAGAAGAAAAAACCAGAAGAACTTAGTTTCTTTAATTCATCGACTTATCATGGTGGACAGTACAATCGGCTTCCATCCCTCAAATTACCTAAATTCGACGGCAAATATGGGGAATTCAGAAAATTGAATTGAAAAAAATTTATTACTTCATTTACAAATATGGTACATGAAGAACACTATTGGACAATGAGTGGACAATGATTGGACAATGAGTGTTCTTCATGTACCATATTTGTAAATGAAGTAATACATTTTTTTCAATTCAACAAATTTAACAATCTAATAAGATGTCTATCTGGCCAAGCTCTAATCGTAATCTCGCCATTTCAAGTATCAGAAGAAAATTATCCCAAGGCCCTAGATCCAAAAAAGCATAAGATCGGGTTCAGGAATACGATAAATTGACTGGGCCGACTGTTATCAAATTCGATACAGTCGACACTGTCAGTATTTGGAAGAGTATCTGCGAAACCGACAAGAGGAAAGACCCGCCAAATACAAAATTCATAGTACTTCAAAAGTATTTGTTGCAGCCCAAAGTAGATGCATTCAATATCAGTCGACTGAGCATTCTGTCCAGTTTTTATTTCGCTACCGTTTATTGAGCGATTTAAGATTGTTAAAATAGAGTCACTTTGTTTGAATTGCCTCAATAAGGGTCATCCAGCCTCAAAGTGTTCTTCATTGAATAGATGTCGACATTGTGGAGGTTTACATCACACAAACATGCATAAGGATTTAAACGTCCAGGGAAATTATCAACCTGATGAACCTTCTATTCATCATCAAGCGCAACAAATCATTCATAATACACATAACGAAAGTAAAGCATTTGCAACATCAATGTTGACTCGCCACGCTCGGCGGGGTTTACTTCCAACAGCAATTGTTCTTATTCAAGACAAACTTGGTGGGTTTCAGCTCGCAAGAGCATTACTTGTTTCGTGCTCTGAGCTTACCTTTATAACTGAAGAATTAGCCAAAAGGCTTCAGCTTCCGTTTCGTTACGATCATTATGAGATTGCTGGAATCGGTGAAATACGTACACATATGGAACATTCCGTATCTACCAAAATTCGTTCAAGAATATCCCCAGATGAATGGAATATGGAGTTTATCGTGACTAAATCTATATCTCTACCTCAGCCTGAAAAGAGACTAGATGTCAAATTGGGCCATTCCCAAAGAAGTTGAGTTAGCCGACCCATTCTTTTATAAGCCCGGAAAGGTAGATTTATTGCTTAGCGTAAAGGAGTTTTTTGATCTACTTAAGACGGGTAAAATTAGTTTATGAATTGGTCTTCCTCATATAGTGGAAACTGCTTTAGGATGCGTCGTCGGGGGTAAGATTGCTGAGCCTCAATCAACTCAACACTACACTTGTAATTTAACGCAACAACTTAACATATTATAACAAAGGAATTGAAAATATTGCTTGGAATTCAAAATAAAGATATATCGTTAACCTCAGAAGAACAAGCATGTGAACCTCACTTTCAGGTGCACACACAATTCCTGGAATCAGGGCGCATACAGGTTCGGTTGCCGTTCAAGGAATCGCCTTAGAAACTTGGAGACTCGTTGTCCTGTGCAAAAAGACGGTTTCTTCAACTCGAAAGACGGCTTGCATCTCAACACCAACTAAAGGAAATGTACAGCGAATTTTTAGATGAGTATCTTAAGTTAAACCACATGGAGGTGGCTTCGTTAGACAATTTGTAATCGGGAAATCATTACATTATTCCTCACCATTGTGTCCTTAGACCGCAGAGCTCATCAACTAAACTTCGAGTAGTATTTGACGCTTCGTCTAAATCATCATCAAATATATCATTAAATGATATTCTCATGATTGGTCCTACTATTCAACAAGATCTGATCCTAACATTACTCTCGTTTCGTTTGTATCGCCATGCCATTACATCTGACATAACAAAAATGTACAGACAATTTCTCGTCGCACCTTAGGATAGAAGTTTCCAACAAATCTTGTGGAGAAAGTCACCGCAAGAACCTATTCAATTATATCAATTGAATACTGTTACCTATGGGATGTCGTGCGCTCCATTTCTCGCAATCAGGTCCTTAAAGTTTTTATCAGAGACGTGTAAGGAGTTGTTTCCAATTGGATCTGCTGTATTAGCTGAGGACATGTACGTCGACGATCTACTTTACGGAGCTGACTCAATAGAAGAACTCAAGGCTAAGACGAATGAAGTTACCAAATTGCTCTCCAAGGCAGGCTTAGAATTGACAAAGTGGAATTTTAGTGGGGAACCAACAGATTATGAATATAATCTCAATATTGACAATAGTGATGTCACCAAGGCTCTTGGCATGTCGTGGCTGCCAACTGAAGATCTTATATTATTTCGATTTGATCTTCCATTAACTGCAATACCAACAAAGCGAAAAATAGTATCGATCATGGCCAGGCTCTATGATCTGATAGGATTATTAGCTCCAGTCGTAGTACGCTACAAAATTTTGATCCAAGACTTGTGGATCGAGCGCTTGGACTGGGACGACCCGTTGTCAGAGATTTTACGGACTAGATGGCAACAACTTGAAGCTGATTTATCTAATCTTGACATGGTTCGCGTAAGTCGATTTGTTAACACATCACCAAAAAATAAGTGTGAAATCCATGGATTTTCGGACGCCTCAAATCGAGCGTATGGATGTTGCATTTCGAGATCGAGAGTTGCGCCCACTCAATCACAAAGCATACCTCGTTTAGAGCTTTGTGCTTCCGTTTTACTCTGCCAAACATAGACTAAAATCAAACACAAATTAAATTCTCTTGTCAGCAAAACTTATTTTTGGACAGATTCATTCATTCAGACAATTTGGTTTTATGGACCAAAGTTCTTAACACTTGATGCATTACATTGGCCGAAATCTGAAAGAAAGACAGAAAGATTTCGAGCCCAAAGAATTAGAATTGCGAAACATCCTTGTATTGAAATGTAGCTCTAGTTATAAAGAAAATAGCATAGTTGAGCAGATCATTAGTAGACTATCATCGTTTCGTATGATTGTGAGAGTCTTAGCATACGTTTTACGAGTTTTCAACCGAGTTCCTATCAACCGCAATAATACGATTAATGCTACAAAAAAGCATTTCAGTAGAAGAATTTAAATTGGCTTTTAATTATATAATCTCTTCCATTGGGAGTGATGTGTATGCGAAAGAACTAAAGGACTTACAAGCAGGACGAAGTTTGAAGCCGGAGCTTTAAAAACTAAATCCATTCATCTCAAATGAACAGATAGGTTCTCAAAATATTCGACTTATCCGTGTTAAAGGCCGTCTAGCAATGGCTGACATACCATTGGACGCAAGAATGCCGTTATTGCTTCCAAAGACTCATCATTTCACTTATAAATATATTGAAGATTTACACTTGAGAAAACTTCACGCGGGAGCTAAGGTTCTGATAGCGATTATGCGCCTAACAGTATGGTTTGTAAATGCTTGCGAATTGGTCCGAAAGGTTGTTCGAAGTTGCACACATTGCTATCATTACAAACCAGTATTAATGCGACAAATCATGGCTGACCGTCTCCTGGCCGAACGCCCGTTTCTGATATGCGGAGTGGATCTATGTGGACCATTTCTTACGTCGTACCGCATTCGAAGCAAAGTTCCTTACAAAACATATTTGGCCATATTTGTTTGCTTTTCTTCAAAAGCTATTCATACAGAACTAATCTCAGACTTATCTGCTAATAATTTTATTCTCTGTTTGAAGCGATTCATCGGACGACGTGGTATACCCAAAAGGATTTATTGTGACAATGCCACCAACTTTGTCGGAGCATGTTCGCAACTTGAAGGCTTCAAACGGCAATTCTGTTCAGAACTAAATGCAAAAATTTGGAGGAATTTAGCCGAAATGCCGGCTTCGAATTCATATTCATTCCACCGCGTGCTCCCCATTTTGGAGGCTTGTGGGAAGCCGCAGTTAAGTCAATGAAGACTCTGCTCATCAAAAATTTGACCTCTTCTCATTTGACTTATGAAGAGCTTCAATCGATTGCAATTGAAGTGGAGGCGATATTGAATTCCCGTCCAATATCCATTCACAGCGATGATCCCAACGACGGGGGAGGCTCTGACGCCAGCACACTTATTGATCGGATGCTCACTTCAAGCGATCCCTGAACCGGTAGTAAATGACTCAAAACTTTCGTATCTATCTCGTTGGCAAAGGGTGACTTATCTCAAGCAACGCTTCTGGGAACTCTGGAAGCGCGACTATGTACATCAGTTACAAGAACGCTCTAAGTGGTTGCATCTCGAAAACAACATAGCAAGGGATCAATTAGTTCTCATCCATGAAGACAATCTTCCACCGCAATGCTGGATTACTGGTCGTGTGGTCGAAGCCATACTTGGTGCAGATGGAAGGGTCAGAGTAGCCGATGTTCGCACCAAGAAAGGAATAATTCGCCGCCCAATCTGCAAACTTGCTCCATTGCCTTTGAGAGATGACGTTTATGTAAATTGAAGGAGTCACACTTCGTCCTCCGATGGGGGAGTATGTTGGTGGAGACGTCATCGCTAACTTAGATTTATAGATCTTAAAATTTCTTATATAATTTGTTTAAGATTATTGGAAATCCTACCACTGTATTTACATTAACATGTTCTAAAAGCATCTGTTACATGGCTCATGAAGAGCTTCTAACTCATGAGACCGAAATATAAAAATGACTTCTTTCTGGAATTCGAAGAAGAGAAGACTGATTTTTCCTTACTCCACTCCAAATGCTACAGGAGCTTCTCCACAATTGAAGCAATTAAATAATGCGTTTGGTCAAATCAGAAATAGTGGAGGTGGGGGCAAACTGGGAGAGATTCCTAATCAGACGGGGCCACAGCGAAGCGTAGCATGGTTTCTAACATACATACATACTTACAATAAGTAAGCTATTTTTGGTCTACACTAGAAATTACTAGAAAATTATTTATATGGCAAAACAAGGTTTGCGGGGTTTTCTAATATATGCATTTTAGATCAAATCCCAACCACTTAAAAATACACTAAAACATATAACAATTTTCTAACCAAAAATAATTGTAACATGGAATTTACCAAAAATTAAACTTAATCAAAATGAAGTAAGTAAGTCGTCTCGCCGACTTAGGTATACCATACACCAGTAAAACAAATATTTCAAATTTGTAATAACAAATAACAAAATAATAACAGCATTTGCCTATTTTAATAAAGTTCTGTTCACATGCTTTTTACAAGCATATCTTAGTGTCTCGCTCACTCATGCATTTGAGCAACCGGCAACGGAAAACTCCGGCCTTATGGAAAAACGGTTTTATGCATAACTTGGCTATTTTTTGTCCGATTTTGATCAAATTTGGTATTTTGCTGGGTATTAGTATCAAATTCAAGTGTGCCAAATTTGATTCCACAAGGTAAAAAATTACGGGAGATAATCGAGTTTTTCAAATTTCGGGGGCGGAAAGGGGCGTGGCAAAATCTTTATAATTACAAAATGAGCGTATTTACTAAGCAAATATACATACCAAATATGGTGTCTCTAGCTGCAATAGTTTTTGAGATAAACGTTTTTTTTGAATTGCGGGGGCGGAAAGGGGCGTGACAAAAATTTGAAACAAACTCGATCACTCTACATACCACACGAGCCTGCATTTCAAATTTGGTGGCTCTATCTCTTATAGTCTCCGAGAACTAGGCGTTCATACGGACGGACAGACGGACAGACGGACGGACGGACGGACAGACGGACATGGCTAGATCGACTCGGCTGTTGATACTGATCAAGAATATATATACTTTATGGGGTCGGAAAAGCTTCCTTCTGCCTGTTACATACATTTTGGCGACTTTAATATACCATTTCACCCTATGGGTGTATGGTATAATTACGTAAACAACGACTAGAAGGCAATAACATAATAATAATTTACAATTGTGCCTTACAATTAAACGAAATATCAATAGTAAATTCATTTAATTTATCTAACAAACAATATCACCAGGCTAGAACCTATTTCCTTTATCGAAACAAAAGAGATAGTTAACGAACCCACCAAATATTATACTGAATTTCAAACTATTACATTAACCACTTTTATACTTAATATAATACGTTTGATTACATACTTAATCTATAAGTTTAGGGCAATGCAACATCGTTGCATCTGATTGATTCTCCTTTGGCGAATAATCTGGTTGCCATATCTAAACCTTCCTCATACTTTCCATCTGTAAAATAGTAGTGTTCGTTTACTCTATTCTGTAGAATTTGGCTATGGTAACTAACCCATTGCTTCTGAATCTCAGCTACTTTATTCAGAATCTTGCTAGTTAACTTATTAGCATCTAACTCTTCTGTCTTCTTTAACCTTTTGTGCAACTCGTGTTGCTTCCCTACCAATTTTTCAGTTTTGGTAGGAAACATTTTTGTGTTATGCGTATATTAGGATATCGATATAAATATATAATAATAAAAATAGATAGATGTACTTATAACTATCTTAATTTACATCGTATCTGATGATCCCGTTGTTGACACCGTTCGCCAATGTTGTCCGTCAAGTAGAGTTTGGCAAGTAGGTTTTGCCGATAGTCAGCTGGTTTGCCGTTTCTTTACATTTGCCTTGCCTACAGTCGCCTCTTCTTTGCAACTATCTTGTTGTTCTGTTCTGTTCGGTTCTAGATGCCAACTTGTAACTGTATATACATATATAGTGTATATGTACACTAGTAAATTTTTATACCCTTGCAAAAAGGGTATATTAAATTTGGTCAGAAGTGTGCAACGCATAGAAGGAAGCATCTCCGACTATATAAAGTATATATATTCTTGATCAGCACGACGAGACGAGTTCATATAACCATTTCCGTCCGTCCGTCGGTCCGTCCGTCCGTCCGTCTGTCCGTCTGTCTGGATCGATGCGAACTCCTCCTAGACCGTAAGAGCTACAGAGCTGAAATTTTGCACGTAGGCTTGTATATACTGCAGGATTTGTATATCTCGGATTAAGTCGGATCGGACCACTATATCATATAGCTCCCATACAAACGGCAAAGTCACGAACAGTGACTTTTCTCAATAACTTCGTTACTTTTTAAGCTATTGTCATGAAATTTAATATAAATAAGTTTTTTGTAATTGTAAACCACTGTGCCAAATTTGATCAAGATCGGGTGACTATATCATATAGCTCCCATAAGAACGATCGGTCAAAAACAGTGACTGTTGTCAATAACTTCGTTACTTTTGATGCGATTGCTTTCAAATTTAACACTTGTTAGTTTAATATATCTATTAATGACAATGTCAAATTGGATGAAGATCGGGTGACTATATCATATAGCTCCCATAGGAACGATCGGTCAAAAACAGTGACTTTTGTCAATAACTTCGTTACTTGTGATGCGATTGCTTTCAAATTAAACATTTGATAGTTAAATACATCTGTTAATGGCTATGCCGATTTTGATGAAGATCGGGTGACTATATCATATAGCTCCCATAGGAACGATCGGTGGAAAACAGTGACTTTGAGTAATATCTTCGTTATTTCCTATGCTAAGATTGTAGGCCGTTCTTTCGCAAACATTAGCCTTTTGTGATGGCCATAGGTAAGGAAAGAGTTACTAAAAAAGATGCAAGGGTATACAAACTTTGACGCGGTCGAAGTTAGCCCCGGCCCTCTGGTTTTTTTTTCTTTCGATATTAGGGATTCGAATACGCCACACACAAAAACTCCCGCCACCGAAATTACTACAGTTGCTCCACTAGCCAAACTGACTTTAAAATCGGACTCACGCAGTTTTTATTTATTAAGCAAAATTTTGCTTTTTATATTATACTCTGTCTTTTATCACTGGTGGGTGAAAACAAGAGTTAATTTATTTTGCCCCTATAGCTGATCTTAGCATTTATACTTGCATAAGAATTCAGACTTTTAGGAGCTGATTCACACTCTGAGTCTTTTACCACTGGTGGAGGAATCCTGCAGAGTTTTTTTTTTCGAAGAACCAAAATGAATCCGGCTCAAAAGACCAAAATAAATAGGGATTTAGAATTAGGATTCGTTGAATTCAAAATATGAACTGATTTTATTTATAAAAGTACGGAGTTTATGTAGGAATACCTTAGGCTCTAGGAGGTAACAATTGTTCTTAGAGGATCTTATTCTAGTACTACTCACCTCCACGTATTCGGATTTGGATCAGTTTGGAATTACAAGTGTTCTTTCCCACTCCGTGTGTGGCTGATTGTAATTCTAGTCATATGCTAGGTTAGTTGTTTGGTACAAAGGTACAGTTATATTGTGTTTTCTTTAGTGCATCTGATTTGGTGAAACCAGTTCAGATGAACATGATGTTTATTTTTAAAAAAACACATTAAAAAATTTAGAAGCAGCAGTTTTTGCTCAAGTAAAAATAATAACAAATGAAGAAGAAGAGGAAGAACGAGTAGCACTTCTAAGCGGGAATCGATTTAAAATTCTTGCCGATCAGCAAGACGATCAAGACGGCGCTGTAGATAAAGTTAAATCGGCTATACCATCCCCTTTATACATCCGTGGAGTTAAAGGGGATCGAGCCATCGGTCCCACTTCAATAAATAGCAGACGCATTGGCCGAAAAAGAATTTGCGGTTAAGTCATCAACAGGAATAAAGTCGCACAGCCGCTCTTTAAATTCGAGCTCCAACCAGATGCAAAGCGGTCGAAGCCAAATGAAGTGCACGAAATCTACTACCTTCAGCTTCCGGGATCTTAAATCACACCTAAACGGGAGCAAACCCCCAGCTGGACCAAAAATCACCTTCAACGCCTCCTCACCTTCATGCCTGCTACAACCAGTCCTAGTGTATCCTTCGCTACTGTATTCCGATCTGGACAGATGGAGCCCGCGAAAGAGACCCTGTCACTCCACGATCTACAGAATCCGCAACCTACCAGAACTTGGCCAGCAAACTCCAAGTGGTTTAGAGGCCCTATTGATCTGACTTAGTCAAAACATGACCGCTTTTATGACGTTCATGCAAAACTGTATGCAGGAACTGATGCGGAATCAAAAACTGCTTATCCAGAAGCTTATCGAGAGTAAATAATGCCTTCCCTAGGTCTTTGGAATGCTAACGGCATCTCCAAGCACAAAAATGAACTGCAACTATTCCTACACTCAAGTGAAATCGACGTCATGCTGATATCGGAGACACATTTAACATCAAACTAGAGGGCCGGGGCTAACTTCGACCGCTCCGAAGTTTGTATACCCTTGCAAGTTGTTTGGTTATCTTTCCTCACTTATTGCCGTCAAAGTGGAAAAACGTTTTATCTAAGAAGAGTAATGTTTCCGAAAGAACGGCCTACAATCCTAGCATAGGATTTAACGAAAATATTGATCAAAGTCACTGTTTTCCACCGATCGTGGCAGCTCATGGCAGGACTGTTATCTTAATCAAAAACCGTATAAAACACTCGTACCTCAACAGATTTGAAACACAGAACCTACAAGGAACTGCTATAACCGTGCAAACCAGCGACGGCAACACTACATTGGTTGACCTGCACTGCCCACCACGCTTCCGATTTCTTTAACACACTCGGAGATCGCTTCATTGCAGCAGGGGACTATAACTCCAAACATACGCACTGGGGATCTCGCCTAGTAAATCCTAAAGGCTAGCAGTTGTACTATTGTACATAGTAAACCCACTCAATAAAATGGATTTCGTCTCACCGGGTGGTACTACTTATTGGCCCACAGATCCACAGAAAGTGCCGCGTAATCGGATCACTGCGGAAACACTGCTAGACTTATCTTCCGATCACTCTCCAGTGCTATTCACACTATTAACAAGACCTCAAGTACTTGATCGCCCATATAGGCTTACTAACAACAAAACAAATTGGCTTAAATTTAAAATATCATGAGTGCCCACATTGACTGTTCGCCGAAACTGGGTGCTGCAGAGGACATTGACATAAGCGTTTCTGCACTTGAGTCGATGCTGGGAGCTGCAGCAAGAGTATCTACTCCACATGCCTCTACTTACGCTAAACCTGTTGGCAGGCCTACGAACCGGCGACAGTTTCACAGTTTCACCGATAAGGGGTCCAACCGGTGGATGGGCCCGCAATGATGAAGGGCATCCGTAATTGCCACACATCTTAAAATGGTTTTCCAGCCAAATCCAACATCAAACTCATTTGTACTTCCCCCTTCGAGCACATTAACGGATAGTGAGTACTCGGAACTCCAATCGGATGAGATCACTGCAGTTATTAATGAAGTAAGTAAGTCGTCTCGCCGACTTAGGTATACCATACACCAGTAAAACAAATATTTCAAATTTGTAATAACAAATAACAAACTAATAACAGCATTTGCCTATTTTAGCATATCTTAGTGTCTCGCTCACTCATGCATTTGAGCACCCTAGCGCCCCACCCGGCAACGGCCAACTCCGGCCTTATGGAAAAACGGTTTTATGCATAACTTGGCTATTTTTTGTCCGATTTTGATCAAATTTGGTATTTTACTGGATATTAGTATCAATTTCAAGTGTGCCAAATTTGATTCCACAAGGTGAAAAATTACGGGAGATAATCGAGTTTTTCAAATTTCGGGGGCGGAAAGGGGCGTGGCAAAATCTTTATAATTATAAAGAATGAGCGTATTTACTAAGCAAATATACATACCAAATATGGTGTCTCTAGCTGCAATAGTTTTTGAGATAAACGTTTTTTTTGAATTGCGGGGGCGGAAAGGGGCGTGGCAAAAATTTGAAACAAACTCGATCACTCTACATACCACACGAGCCTACATTTCAAATTTGGTGGCTCTATCTCTTATAGTCTCCGAGAACTAGGCGTTCATACGGACGGACAGACGGACAGACGGACGGACGGACGGACGGACGGACAGACGGACATGGCTAGATCGACTCGGCTGTTGATACTGATCAAGAATATATATACTTTATGGGGTCGGAAAAGCCATTTCACCCTATGGGTGTATGGTATAAAAACCACATAAAGCCGAACAAAGTGACTGGCCAAAACCTAATCACACCGAAAATGATACTGAACTCCCACCGTCGCCATACAATACATCTGCAAAATTTTTAACGCTGTTGATTAAGATTAAACATCGTGGTCAGCTGAAATGGCTTCACTAAATCAGATTGACCAAAGAAATATACAAAAACGAAACATAAACAAAAATAATTCATAAAGATTCATATGGCAAGTATTGCTCAAAACCAAAAACATGCATCCGCACTCTGTCGAAACATTATCAAGTCGCCAAACGCTGAGCATGAAATATTCATTTTGGTCCTTCGAAAAAAGGAACTCTGTAGTTTTCCCCCACCAGTGGTAAGAGACTCAGAGTGTGAATCAGCGCCTTTAAGTCTGAATTCTTATGCAAGTGTAAATGCTAAGATCAGCTAAAGGTAGCAAAAATAAAATAACTCTTTTTCTTCCCCACCAGTGGTAAGAGACAGAGTATAAAACAAAAAAGCAAAATATTGCTTAATAAAAAAAAATAAAAGGTGCAGTATTTACGGCGACGGGAGTGGTTGTGTGTAGCGTAAAAAAAAAGTTAACTAGTGTATATATAGTTGCAAGTCGGCAACTACATACAAACAGCAGCAGAGCAGCAAGATAGTTGCAAAGAAGAGAGCTGAACGTACACTGCTGATACGAAAAAATCTGGTGCGATGACCGGCACCGGTAACGCCTGAGCCCATAGGCCCTGGACAACAGCAGCTGAGCAACGATACAAAAAAAAAAAGAAGTAGAACATCCTGTGCGAAGAACACGCCAAATAAACAGGAGATCACTGCGATGATCGAGTAGGGAAAGTAAAAAAAAAATATCAAAGAAGCTAACTTCGGCAATGCCGAAGTTTATATACCCTTGCAGTCCCTGGCAATAATTTTTTTTACATTTTGAAATTTCTTTCCCTGCAACTCAATTCAACAACACACAAACAAAACATTCAAATTATTTCTCTTTTACTACAATTTTTTCCATCATTCCGTAAGCAAAGTACAACACGCATACACATAAAGTTCGTGTAGCGCTGCGTCTGTGTGTGTGTATGCATGTGCTCTGTTTGATTTGCTGATGACGTAGTAGCTGCCGTCAGTGCTTACTCCGATTTGTACTGTCTGTAACTTGTGTTCTATTTAGCCGATCAGATTCAAATTTTGGGATCTGAGATTTTATATCAAATTCTATTATATTGGTAAATTTCATGGGGATACTCCAATTTTTGAAAAAATTTTTGCTCTAGAGCTATATGATATAATAGTCCGATCCTGACAATTTTCATACTTTATCATCTCCGGGCTAAAAGTAGCTCAAACATGAAATTTCATTCCCATAGCTCTTAAGATGCCAGCGTGAAGTTGATTTGCACAGACGGACGGACGGACGGACGGACGGACGGACGGACATGGCTATATCGACTCAGCTTCTCATGCTGATCAAGAATATATATACTTTATGGGGTCGGAAACGTCTCCTTCTGTGCGTTACAAACATCTGACCAATTTTATAATACCCTCTGCAAGGGTATAAAAATACATTCATATAAGTAAATACATATTTAAAAAAAAACCAGAGGGCCGGGGCTAACATCGACCGCCTCAAAGTTTGTATACCCTTGCAACTTTTTTAGTAACTCTGTTCTTATCTATAGCCATCAAAGGAAAAAACGTTTTATCTAAAAATTCTAATGTTGAAAGAACGGCCTACAATCTTCGGAAATAACGAAGATATTGATCAAAGTCACTGTTTTCCACCGATCGTTCCTATGGGAGCTATATGATATAGTCACCCGATCTTCATCCAATTTGACATTGTCATTAATAGATATATTAAACTAACAAGTGTTAAATTTGAAAGCAATCGCATCAAAAGTAACGAAGTTTTTGACAAAAGTCACTGTTTTTGACCGATCATTCCAATGGCAGCTATAGGATAGAGTCACCCGATCTTGATCAAATTTGGCACAGTGGCTTATAGGTGTAATAGACTGACCAATATTAAATTTCACAACAATAACTGAGAAAATAACGAAGTTATTGAGAAAAGTCACTGTTCGTGACTTTGCCGTTTATATGGGAGCTATATGATATAGTAGTCCGATCCGACTGAGACGAACGGACGGACGGACAGACGGACATGGTTATTTGAACTCGTCTCGTCGTGCTGATCAAGAATATACTTTATATGGTCGGAGATGCTTCCTTCTATGCGTTGCACACTTCTGACCAAAGTTAATACATCCTTTTTGCAAGGCTATAATAAACCACGACTTGTCTGTTTGGCAGATTTACGGAGGGTGATCTTGAAACGAAAATTGTTCATCAAATCAAAGGCTGATCTGCGTTTCTTCTATTTCACAGGAATTTAAGCTGCATCGCGACGGTCGCAGAGTAACTAGAATTATTGCGTTTGCTACACACACACCCAAAATATTTGATATATTTGATCTGCGCTGTTTTGTATTTCCTAGGAATTTTAGGTGCTTTTATTTCACAGGAATTTTAGGTGCGTAGCGGCGGTCGCAGAGCAACAAGAAATGTTGCGTTTGTCAAGGTTCCAAGGAACTTTGGCATACGCAGAGGTAATTGAAACAATTGCCTCGCGCTGCTTTTATTTCGGCACATGCAGAACAACTGAAAAATTGTATTTGCCGAGATTCCGAGAAATGTTTCGTCATCCAATTCATAAATTCTTGGCAGCGATTCCAATTTGTTTGTTGTGTAACCATCCACTCTAATTTTTTGGTGGGCATTCACAAGAAACAAAACTTTTCTTCATTTTTTATTTACTTTATTTTATTAGCACAACATATTCCGTTCGTTTCATTATTAAACTTCATAGCCTGCCAGTAAGTGCAGACATGACTCCTCTGGGCAATGACGGCATAGCGGGTGGAGCCATAATCAACAGCTGGGTCATATCGAAGTGCAATACGATGGTATTGTTCATGTCAATCTGGTCCTATCTGTGCGCGGGATTCAGCTACCCTTCCCCTATTCAGTTTACTTCTTTGCAAGCGAAGCAATTGAATTGGTGCAGACCGTGATTCTCGGGCTCGTAAACGCCCAACGCCCAAGCCTGGCTGCACGTCTTTCTGCTGGTTCCAATAAGAATCCTCTGCTTTGCCTTAGCCGCTCCGCTTCCAGTATCAATTCCCGCTCTTCTTCAGTCCTATTCCAAACTTTGCTTCTGATTCTTTCTGCGTTGTGAGTACGACGTGAGTACGTGGTTGACAAAGATAGATTTTAATTGAACAAAGTGTTGTTGTCAAAATAGTATTTATCGTATGAATTTTCTGTCAAAATATTTTTAATTTTATCTGGATATCTCAAAGATAGGGGTTTTTATTATTTCTTGAGGACTGTTTGAAATAAGAAATATCTAGTTTGAATTGGGTTTAAGCCAGGTGGATGTTTTTGTATTCAATAGTTTTTCCGAATTAACATGACTTGAGGTTGTTTAGTACTTCTTAACCTTTGTTTATAGTGTCTATTTCGAAATTTAATTTCCTTGCTTGTACGCTATTGCTTTCAAGATAATTTATTTTTTCTTCTAACTCGTCTTTATCGTCCTGATCAAGAGTACCAAAAAGAAAAGAGTAGAAAAAGTCTCCTGAGTTGTTTACCTGTATTTAATCAATTTTCGTATTTGCTTTTATTAACTTTCTTTTTTTTTCTTGAATTTTTATTTGTAGTGTGTGACCTTTTGTTATCCATTTCTTTCTTCAAAATGTTTCTCATCTAACTGTTTCTCATTCTCCTGTCTTTTTGTCGTTTTTAACTTTACCAATGGTGCTTCGTTAATTCAAGTATTGATTTCGAAGTCATGTCTATTATTTTTATTTAAATTGTTTATTTGATGCATTTTATTCGTTTATGTATTATAGTCGGGTGATCCTGCATAGATGTAAAAATGTCCGCTTCGGTTAGTTGTTTTATGTCTCGTCTTATGGTTGTATATGTAAAGAATTTTTTCAAATTTGATTAATTTATCTTCGATGTCATTTTCACTATTTATAATACTGAGTTTTCCATTCACTGTTTTATGGAATCTTTCTACGCCTGAAATGCCGTTTTTACTTGTTGTGATTTCTAACTATACATTTTCTTCTTGTAGCCAATTTTTTTAATGCTACACACAGAAATGCTGAATATTTGTCTGATTTAATTTCTATTGGTTTGCCCATTTCAGTGAATACTTTCCAATTTGCTCCCTTGGCTTCTGAACAATCTCTAGTTTTGCACCTAGGCTTGTTTATACTTCAGGGGTTGTATATCTCAGATTCAGCCGGATTGGACCTTATATAGCTCCCATACAAACGGCAAAGTCACGAACAGTGACTTTTCTCAATAACTTAAATTATTTTCTCAGCTATTGTCATGAAATTTAATATTGGTGAGTTTATTGCACCTATTTACGACTGTGCCAAATTTGATCCAGATCGGAAGACTATATCATATAGCTCCCATAGGAACGATCGGTCAATAACTGTGACTTTTGCCAAAAACTTTGTTACTTTGGACGCTATGGCTTTCCAATTAAACATTTGTTTCTTTAATATATCTGTTAATAACTATGCCGAATTTGACAAAGATCGGGTGACTTATCATATAGCTCCCATAGGAACAATCGGTGTAAAACAGAGACTTTGATCAATAACTTCGTTATTTCCTATGCTAAGATTGTAAGCGGTTCTTTCGCAGACATTAATTTTTTTGGATGTTTCCTTTTTTACACTTTGATGGCTATGGGTCCTTACCCAGAGTTACCAAAATATTTGCAAGGGTATACAAACTTTCGACGCGGTCGAAGTTAACCCCGACCCTCTGGTTTTAACATAACTTAATGCTAGTGTTTAAGAATAAACATCGTGTTCATCTGAACTGGCTTCACCAAATCAGATGCACCAATGAAATATACAAAACGAAACAAAAACAAAAATAAATCATAAAATTCATATGACAATTATTGCTTAATACCAAAAAAAACATGCACTGGCGCGGTATCAAGTAACCAGCGCTGAGCATGAAATATAAACAATTTTCAACCCCTGAAACCGTGGGGCATTAGAATAAGTATTTCTTAGAGTTTAAGGGTTTTTTAAATAAAATCAGTTCATATTTTGAATTCAACGAATGAAGACTGGGTTATTTTCTCTCCGGGAATCCCAATTCATTTTGGTCCTTCGAAAAAAGGAACTCTGTAGTTTTCCCCCACCAGTGCACTGTGGTCCAAAATCTAGATTTTGTGGCATTAACCTAACAAATTTATTGAAACCAAATCGTATTTAAACAATTTCTTGTTGTATAGAATACTTTGAATATATCGAATATAAAAATATTTTTGTTTTTACTGCACCCCTGAAATTTTGGCACCCTTTTAAAGTCAGGTGTTTAGTCAGCTGTTCACTCTGCCAAAAAAAGCGAGAAATTGTAGGCAAACTTTGAGCCAGTGTAAAAAATTAACAAACGAACTTTAAAATAACTTTTGTAATGGATTATATTACTCAAGGCATGCAGAATGTAAATACTGCACGAAATTTTAATTTGTATATGTTAATTGTTTTTTTTGTGTAATGATTGTTTATGTCCTAAAATAAAGAAAAGTTAACCCGTGTGTGCCTCTATTGTGGAGTGGAAACTAACTTTCTGTGAATTTCTGCGAAATTGTAATTATAGTAAATTACAAAAAATTGTGCTATGATTATTTTTTCCGAGTTTTTCCAAGGTAAATTTATATTATCATTTATTCTTGTTGTTAAATTAATATTATGTCAATCACAATTCAATGTTATTTATAGTTGCCCTGAAGACGACCACCGATGAGTGGTCGAAATATATCGGAACGAAAATAAGAACAAACTGTGTTTTTTATTTTTGTTTTTATTCGCCCAACATTTGACCTCGAGCCGGCAAAACATTCAACTCTAAACAACAAAAAGTTCGCAAAAATCAACATATATTATCATTTATTTTATCGTCAAATCGTCAAAAATATCTTATTTAAAATAAAATCAAAGTTGTTTATTTATAGTTTGTATTGCTTAATCAAGAAACAAATTTTTTTTTTATTTTTAACAGTTCAAAATAAAATATTAAAATTTAAGCTGATGACTTTTAATTGCTATAATTATTTTAATCCCAAATTAATTTAAATCCCATTACGTATACGCTGCGTGGGCTAGTATGGGAGGTCAAGAATGCGTGGTCAAATCTCTCCAATTTTTTTTTGTCATTATGCATTCTAACATAGTTATATGTGCAAAGTTTCAACTCTGTAACTGCATTCCTTCTAGTTAATGCCACAAAATCTGGGTTTTGGACCACAGTGCAGTGGTAAGAGACTCAGAGGGTGAATCAGCGCCTGTAAGTCTGAATTCTTATGCAAGTGTAAATGCTAAAATCAGCTAAAGGTAGCAAAAATAATATAACTCTGTTCTCCCCCACCAGTGGTAAGAGACAGAGTATAAAAACAAAAAGCAAAATATTGCTTAATATATAAAAAGTGCGTGAGTTATCAACCTGATTTAGTAGGGCTAATTTCCTTTCCCATTAAATAATTAAAACACGACTTTGTTTCAAGAGTATTCACAACAGAATGAAATCTTTATTCGTAAAATCTTTTTTAAAACCCAATTATCTAACACCAGTGACTTTGTCTTTGTTTCCCCGAACGGGTCGTAAGTGTTTTTACATGTATGTGTACTTGTGACTGGCGGGTAACTCCTCCCCCCTAGATTGGAGTGAAGGCCAGAATGAAGATATGGTCTGAGTGAGAAGTAAAAAAAAGGAAGTATTCAATATTGTTCCATTCCAGTCTCGTAGTTCCACATAGAGACTTATTCTAAATTGTTTCTTATTTGTATGATTTCATGAGTTCTTAATATAGGTTTTTTTTTTTTTTTTTTTTTGAAAATAACATAAGTTTTAACAATTCAAGTGTATTTTGAAATTTGTAACTTAAATATAGCGTAGTACATTTCAAATTTTCTCTTAACTATTACTATATTATCTTTTTTTTTTATTATCATTATACCTTATGGTGTTAATTTATTTCTTCTGTTCTCTTTTCGAAAAATAATTTCGTCTTTGTCAAGTTGTGCTGGGTTAGTTTTGTCTTGGTTTAAAACAGCTGTGCGTTTTTGTGTTTTGTCAGTTAATTGCTGAACTACTTCTGGGTATAACTTTCTTTGGTATAAATTTAGTTCTTGTAAGTATTTGTGTTCATTGGTAAAGATAGCTTTTTTATTAAAAATGTGTGTTCTACCTGAAAATAATTCAAATGGCGTATAACCTGTGCCTGAGTGAATGGCATTATTATACGTAGTCAATGCTTCCCATAATATCTCCTCGTGTGTGCAAGGCAAACTGCTTCTTTTTTTTAAATCAAATATGATTCTGTAAGTTTCTGTTAGGGATGAGTGAAAACGTTCTACCGTGGAATTGCTTGAAGATTGTTGAAATGAAATTACATGTCTGATTATATTGTATTGTTTACAAAAGTCAATAAAAATGTTTCCCGCAAATTCTGGTCCTTGGCCACAAATTATCTTCTTTGGTATTCCGAAGGTACAAATAAAATGTTTGACTGATTTAACAACATTGATAGAGTCTCTAGCAGGTATTGTGTAACCGGTTTCAAATCTTGATAGTTTATCAATTATTGTTAATATATATTTATGGTTAATTGAATATATATCCATGTGAATCAAATCTAATGGTTGTTGTGGTATTTCGGGTTCCTGAAATGGGACTTTTTGGGGTTGTCTGTCGTATTTCATTGTTTGACATATGTCGCAATTATTGATTGTTTGTGAAATTTTTTGTTTCATGTGGGTGAAATGTATTGAGCGTTTTAAATGAACGCATGTTTCGTCAATCCCTCTATGATTATTTTTAAGGTGATATTCCCTAATTTCCTTTTCCTGATCGTCGGGTGTTGTAATTTCTCTTAAAAATTCTGTGCACCTTAAGGCCTTGTAAATTTGACTATTAGCAAAGTGTTTTACATACACTTGCTGCACTATTTTAAATATTGTCTCTGTTGCAAATATTGCGCAAGTTTTGTTTGGCTTTAAAACGGATCTCAACAATTTTGTCATGACTTCTTCGTTAAAACCGGGCTCAAAAATGGTACGCCTTATTTTGTTTTTGAAGGGCACTTCTACTTTAATATTTCATTGAGCGGATTCTTGGAAAATAATTTGTATATTAAAATCATTAAGTGGTTTTTCAGAAATGAATATACCTTGTTCCCAATTTTCTTCTGCAGAATGTATAGTTTCTCCACAGGTTGCACCCACTGACTCGCTCTCACCTATATTTACTTCTATTCTTGTCCTACTCAATGCATCTGCTATCACATTCTGTGACCCTTTTTATACCCTTGCAGAGGGTATTATAAAATTGGTCAGATGTTTGTAACGCACAGAAGGAGACGTTTCCGACCCCATAAAGTATATATATTCTTGATCAGCTTGAGAAGCTGAGTCGATATAGCCATGTCCGTCTGTCCGTCTGTCCGTCCGTCTGTGCGTATGCGTTTTACTCAGCCATCTTAAGAGGTATCGGGTTGAAATTTTTTTTGGAGACTCTTTATTACCTGTGTGAGATAAAGTATGAAAATCATCGGGATCGGACTACTATATCATATATTGTTTAATAATCATTAAATGTGTTTTGAATTCAGTAGTTTGAAAAATATTTGAGCATATTCATAATACGACAACTAATGCTGTTGATGTATGAAATTTCACTTTTCTTATCGAATTAAATATAATAAAGAACTGCAAGAGTATATAAACTTCGGCAAGGCCGAAGTTAACTTCCATAGCTCGTTTATATATGATCTCATAATCATATTCCAACAATCTTAATTTCCACCTTACTAATTTTGAATTTGGTTCCTCAAAACTCATTAGCCAAGCTAGAGGCTTGTGGTCTGTTATGATTTTAAACTTTTCGCCAAAAAGATAGGGTCGGAAATGTTTTATTGCCCAAATTATGGCCAGCATCTCTTTTTCAACCGTAGAGTAGTTCGATTCAGTATCGGATAAGGTTCTGCTAGCAAATGACACAGGCCTGTCTGATCATAACGTTCCTTGAGATAATACTGCACCCAATGCAAAATCACTAGCATCCGTTGTTAGTATGAACGGTTTAGTAAAATCAGGATAAATCAAAATTGGATCGTTACATAAAAGAGACTTGCAAGTTTCAAATGTTGATTTCAACTCTTCATCTATAAGAACTTTAGCTTTTCCTTCTAATTGTTTAGTCAGCGGTTTAGTTATTTTAGCAAAATCTTTTATGAATTTTCTATAATAACCCATTAGCCCCAAGAAGGATTTGATTTGTTTTTGCTTCCTGGGTAAAGGAAAATTCTTTATGACTTCAATTTTGGATGGGTTTGGTCTTATGCCGTCTGAACTAACGTCATGCATTAAATACTCAATTTCTTTTCTTAAAAACTCAGACTTATCTATTTGATTGCCGCTCTTATTTTCCTAAAGACATTTCTGAAATGTTGCATATGCTCATGTAATGAGAATGAATATATAATAATGTCGTCTAAATATATTAGGCAATATATACGCTGTATATCCCCAAAAAAAGAGTCCATTACTCTCTGAAAGGTTGGTGGGGCATTAGTTAGACCGAAAGGCATTCTAAGAAACTCGAAATGTCCTCCTTCTGCTGAAGATGCTGTTTTTTTAATATCATCTTTATGCATCTCGATTTGGTGGTAGCCACTGGCTAAATCTATTAATGAAAAATATTTTCCTTTTCCTAAATTGTCTAAAACATCATTAATTATTGGCATGGGATATTTGTCTTTAACGGTTTTTTCATTAAGTTTCCTATAATCTACCACTAATCTCCATTTTCTTTGTCCTGTTGCATCTGTTTTTATACCATACACCCATAGGGTGAAATGGTATATTAAAGTCGCCAAAATGTATGTAACAGGCAGAAGGAAGCTTTTCCGACCCCATAAAGTATATATATTCTTGATCAGTATCAACAGCCGAGTCGATCTAGCCATGTCCGTCTGTCCGTCCGTCTGTCCGTCTGTCCCGGACGGAACGCCTAGATCTCGGAGACTATAAGAGATAGAGCCACCAAATTTGGAATGTAGGCTCGTGTAGTATGTAGAGTAATCGAGTTTGTTTCAAATTTTTGCCACGCCCCTTTCAGCCCCCGCAATTAAAAAAAAACGTTTATCTCAAAAACTATTGCAGCTAGAGACACCATATTTCGTATGTATATTTGCTTAGTAAATGCGCACATTTTGTATGTATAAAGGTTTTGCCACACCCCTTTTCGCCCCCGCAATTCAAAAAAAAACGTTTTTCTCAAAAACTATTGCAGCTAGAGACACCATATTTGGTATGTATATTTGCTTAGTAATTGCGCGCATTTTGTAAGTATAAAGATTTTGCCACGCCCCTTTTCGCCCCCGAAATTTGAAAAACTCGATTATCTCCCGTAATTTTTTAACTTGTGGAATCAAATTTGGCCCACTTGAATTTGATACTAATACCCAGCAAAATTATAAATTTGATCAAAATCGGACAAAAAATAGCCAAGTTATGCATATAAACGTTTTTCCATAAGGCCGGAGTTGGCCGTTGCTGGGTGGGGCGCTAGGGTGCTCAGTTGCATGAGTGAGTGAGATACTAAGATATGCTTGTAAAAAGCATGTGAACAGAATTTTTTTGAAATAGGCAAATGCATTTGTTATTACAAATTTTAAATATTTGTTTTACTGGTGTATGGTATACCTAAGTCGGCGAGACGACTTACTTACTTCATTTAAAACCCAATTATCTAACACCAGTGACTTTGTCTTTGTTTCCCCGAACGGGTCATAAGTGTTTTTACATGTATGAGTACTTGTGACTGGCGGGTAACTCCTCCCCCCCTAGATTGGAGTGAAGGCCAGAATGAAGATACGGTCTGAGTGAGAAGTAAAAAAAAGGAAGTATTCAATATTGTTCCATTCCAGTCTCGTAGTTCTACGTAGGGACTTATTCTAAATTGTATCTTATTTGTATGATTTCATGAGTTCTTAAAATAGGTTTTTTTCTTTTTTTTTTTTGAAAATAACATAAGTTTTAACAATTCAAGTGTATTTTGAAATTTGTAACTTAAATATAGCGTAGTACATTTCAAATTTTCTCTTAACTATTACTATATTATCTTTTTTTTTTATTATCATTATACCTTATGGTGTTAATTTATTTCTTCTGTTCTCTTTTCGAAAAATAATTTCGTCTTTGTCAAGTTGTGCTGGGTTAGTTTTGTCTTGGTTTAAAACAGCTGTGCGTTTTTGTGTTTTGTCAGTTAATTGCTGAACTACTTCTGGGTATAACTTTCTTTGGTATAAATTTAGTTCTTGTAAGTATTTGTGTTCATTGGTAAAGATAGCTTTTTTATTAAAAATGTGTGTTCTACCTGAAAATAATTCAAATGGCGTATAACCTGTGCCTGAGTGAATGGCATTATTATACGTAGTCAATGCTTCCCATAATATCTCCTCGTGTGTGCAAGGCAAACTGCTTCTTTTTTTTAAATCAAATATGATTCTGTAAGTTTCTGTTAGGGATGAGTGAAAACGTTCTACCGTGGAATTGCTTGAAGATTGTTGAAATGAAATTACATGTCTGATTATATTGTATTGTTTACAAAAGTCAATAAAAATGTTTCCCGCAAATTCTGGTCCTTGGCCACAAATTATCTTCTTTGGTATTCCGAAGGTACAAATAAAATGTTTGACTGATTTAACAACATTGATAGAGTCTCTAGCAGGTATTGTGTAACCGGTTGCAAATCTTGATAGTTTATCAATTATTGTTAATATATATTTATGGTTAATTGAATATATATCCATGTGAATCAAATCTAATGGTTGTTGTGGTATTTCGGGTTCCTGAAATGGGACTTTTTGGGGTTGTCTGTCGTATTTCATTGTTTGACATATGTCGCAATTATTGATTGTTTGTGAAATTTTTTGTTTCATGTGGGTGAAATGTATTGAGCGTTTTAAATGAACGCATGTTTCGTCAATCCCTCTATGATTATTTTTAAGGTGATATTCCCTAATTTCCTTTTCCTGATCGTCGGGTGTTGTAATTTCTCTTAAAAATTCTGTGCACCTTAAGGCCTTGTAAATTTGACTATTAGCAAAGTGTTTTACATACACTTGCTGCACTATTTTAAATATTGTCTCTGTTGCAAATATTGCGCAAGTTTTGTTTGGCTTTAAAACGGATCTCAACAATTTTGTCATGACTTCTTCGTTAAAACCGGGCTCAAAAATGGTACGCCTTATTTTGTTTTTGAAGGGCACTTCTACTTTAATATTTCATTGAGCGGATTCTTGGAAAATAATTTGTATATTAAAATCATTAAGTGGTTTTTCAGAAATGAATATACCTTGTTCCCAATTTTCTTGTGCAGAATGTATAGTTTCTCCACAGGTTGCACCCACTGACTCGCTCTCACCTATATTTACTTCTATTCTTGTCCTACTCAATGCATCTGCTATCACATTCTGTGACCCTTTTTTATATATGATCTCATAATCATATTCCAACAATCTTAATTTCCACCTTACTAATTTTGAATTTGGTTCCTCAAAACTCATTAGCCAAGTTAGAGGCTTGTGGTCTGTTATGATTTTAAACTTTTGGCCAAAAAGATAGGGTCGGAAATGTTTTATTGCCCAAATTATGGCCAGCATCTCTTTTTCAACCGTAGAGTAGTTCGATTCAGTATCGGATAAGGTTCTGCTAGCAAATGACACAGGCCTGTCTGATCATAACGTTCCTTGAGATAATACTGCACCCAATGCAAAATCACTAGCATCCGTTGTTAGTATGAACGGTTTAGTAAAATCAGGATAAATCAAAATTGGGTCGTTACATAAAAGAGACTTGCAAGTTTCAAATGTTGATTTCAACTCTTCATCTATAAGAACTTTAGCTTTTCCTTTTAATTGTTTAGTCAGCGGTTTAGTTATTTTAGCAAAATCTTTTATGAATTTTCTATAATAACCCTTTAGCCCCAAGAAGGATTTGATTTGTTTTTGCTTCCTGGGTAAAGGAAAATTCTTTATGACTTCAATTTTGGATGGGTTTGGTCTTATGCCGTCTGAACTAACGTCATGCATTAAATACTCAATTTCTTTTCTTAAAAACTCAGACTTATCTATTTGATTGCCGCTCTTATTTTCCTAAAGACATTTCTCAAATGTTGCATATGCTCTTGTAATGAGGATGAATATATAATAATGTCGTCTAAATATATTAGGCAATATATACGCTGTATATCCCCAAAAAAAGAGTCCATTACTCTCTGAAAGGTTGGTGGGGCATTAGTTAGACCGAAAGGCATTCTAAGAAACTCGAAATGTCCTCCTTCTGCTGAAAATGCTGTTTTTTAATATCATCTTTATGCATCTCGATTTGGTGGTAGCCACTGGCTAAATCTATTAATGAAAAATATTTTGCTTTTGTCTAAAACATCATTAATTATTGGCATGGGATATTTGTCTTTAATGGTTTTTTCATTAAGTTTCCTATAATCTACCACTAATCTCCATTTTCTTTGTCCTGTTGCATCTGTTTTTATACCATACACCCATAGGGTGAAATGGTATATTAAAGTCGCCAAAATGTATGTAACAGGCAGAAGGAAGCTTTTCCGACCCCATAAAGTATATATATTCTTGATCAGTATCAACAGCCGAGTCGATCTAGCCATGTCCGTCTGTCCGTCCGTCTGTCCGTCCGTCTGTCCGTCTGTCCCGGACGGAACGCCTAGATCTCGGAGACTATAAGAGATAGAGCCACCAAATTTGGAATGTAGGCTCGTGTAGTATGTAGAGTGATCGAGTTTGTTTCAAATTTTTGCCACGCCCCTTTCAGCCCCCGCAATTCAAAAAAAACGTTTTTCTCAAAAACTATTGCAGCTAGAGACACCATATTTGGTATGTATATTTGCTTAGTAATTGCGCGCATTTTGTAAGTATAAAGATTTTGCCACGCCCCTTTTCGCCCCCGAAATTTGAAAAACTCGATTATCTCCCGTAATTTTTTAACTTGTGGAATCAAATTTGGCCCACTTGAATTTGATACTAATACCCAGCAAAATTATATTATATTTGATCAAAATCGGACAAAAAATAGCCAAGTTATGCATATAAACGTTTTTCCATAAGGCCGGAGTTGGCCGTTGCTGGGTGGGGCGCTAGGGTGCTCAGTTGCATGAGTGAGTGAGATACTAAGATATGCTTGTAAAAAGCATGTGAACAGAATTTTTTTGAAATAGGCAAATGCATTTGTTATTACAAATTTTAAATATTTGTTTTACTGGTGTATGGTATACCTAAGTCGGCGAGACGACTTACTTACTTCATTTTTTGTACTAACCATACAGGCGCACTCCAGGGGGAATCGCTATGTCTAATGATTTTTTGATTAAGGAGTTTTTGTATCTGTTCTTTCACTTCTTTTCTTTCATTAAAACCATTCATCGTAAAATATTTCCACAAATTCTAAGCAAAGTTTCTTTAAGACTTCGATTTCTTCCATGTTTAAATGATTGGTTCTTATTTTTTCTTGAAAGTTAAATGAGCTTGCTGTTGTATTTAACTCCTTTTGAAAAGCCAAATTTACCTCGATGTATTCTTCCTTTATGTATGGAGTTACTACTAACGGTTGATCAAAATAGATGGTGTTTAAGAATAAACATCGTGTTCATCTGAACTGGCTTCACCAAATCAGATGCACCAATGAAATATACAAAACGAAACAAAAACAAAAGTAAATCATAAAATTCATATGACAATTATTGCTTAATACCAAACAAAACATGCATCCACACTCTGTGGAAAACACTTGAGATTATAACAGCGGCGCGGTATCAAGTAACCAGCGCTGAGCATCAAATATAAACAATTTTCAACCCCCGAAAACGTGGGGCATTAGAATAAGTATTTTTAAGAACAATTGTTGCTTCTTAGAGTTTAAGAGTTTTTAAATAAAATCAGTTCATATTTTGAATTCAACGAATGAAGACTGGGTTATTTTCTTTCTCTTCGGAAATCCCTATTCATTTTGGTCCTTCGAGCCGGATTCATTTTGGTCCTTCGAGCCGGATTCATTTTGGTCCTTCGAAAAAAGGAACTCTGTAGTTTTCCCCCACCAGTGGTAAGAGACTCAGAGGATGAATCAGTGCCTTTAAGTCTGAATTCTTATGCAAGTGTAAATGCTAAGATCAGCTAAAGGTTGCAAAAATAAAATAACTCTGTTCTCCCCCACCAGTGGTAAGAGACAGAGTATAAAAACAAAAAGCAAAATTTTGCTTAATATAAAAAGTGCGTGCGACCGAGTTAAATAAGGCAGTTTGGCTAGTCGAGCAACTGCAATAATTTCGGCGGCGTCAAAAAAATAATTACAGAATTGGTGTGTGGCGTATTCGAAGCCCTAATATCGAAAAAAAAAAAAGTTAAAAGTGTATATGTAGTTGCAAGTCGGCAACTACAAACAGCAGCAGAGCAACAAGATAGTTGCAAAGAAGAGGCTGCTGAGACGACAGAATCTGGTGCGATGACCGGCACCGGGACCGCCTGAGCTCATAGGCCCTGGACAACAGCAGCTGAGCAACGACACAGCAAAAAAAAAACACACCGGTGAAGGACTGCCCTGGACCATTTGACTCACCCTATTGCGAGTAGACCCTGTGCTAAGAGAACCGACAACGCTGCATAGAGCGTGCTGACCAACTGAAAGCTGAACTTCGCCGAAGAGCGAAGAAACGCAAGGGGGCCGCAGAAATGCGCAAGCCTTAACTTGCCTTATTTAATAATTTAAATATAAGCCTCTATAAGCAAGTTGAAGCACGAAAGTGCAACTTGCGAACTACTAACTCCTTGATAGGCTTTTACTAACAATGTGGTTGGAGATTAAAAAAAAAACTTCTGTTATTGAGAAATGAAATGTATATCTGAATTGTGAGCCAACCACATACGCTATCAACATTTTTTCCACGTCTCTGGCTCACTGTGCAAGACACAGTTGAGATATTTTTTTCTCTCTTGCTCAAAAAAGTCGATAAATATATCGGATAAAAAAAAATCAATTGATTGTCAAACATACTTACACCATACAAAATGTTTCTTAACAAAACTGAGAAGTTGTTAGAGTTAGAGTTGCATAATAGGATAAGGCAGTTAGAAGCACTAGATCCCAGTAACATAACTAGCAAGGTGATCGAAGAAGTAAAAGAGATTAGGAATCGATGCAGCTTACCTAATCATAACAAATTGCTACAACAAGGGAATCAGTATTTCACAGATAAAATACATGAAGGAATGTTAAAGATAGTTGCCAAAATAATAGCTGCAGGAGAGTCAGAAAAACCAGGCACTAGTAAGTCAGTGTTAGTTGAAGCAGAGGCAAATATGTCAGAAATGTTTGATGATAGCAAAGGAGAGTCGTGCGGGAATGCGACCTCCAGTCATGAAACCGGTAGTGATAAACTGGAGATATTTATGGATAGAGTCCGACAGCTTCAGGAATATTTGGAGATAGTAGAGTTGAAATCAACAGGCAATGGGACATGGATAATGTATATTAATAAAATAAATTATTTATGGGAGAAGGTACGGGCATGCCAAGAAAAAACAAGTGATGCAAAATTTAGGAATACTATGGAGGATTTGGAATTCGACGTCCAAAATTCATTGTCAATGCTAGAAATGAAAATGAACAATAAGGAAAGTAAGATTGAGAATGTAACCGTGAGAGGCGAACTACCGGTATTGCCGAAAATACAGGTACCCACGTTTTCTGGGGAACCTAGAGAATGGGACCTGTTTGTGGAATTATTTGCGGAACTGATTGAAAAAAGAGAGGATCTAAGTCCTGCTCTTAAATTCAATTATTTAAAATCCGCGTTAAAGGGCGAAGCCAAGAGCATGGTAGCCCATCTATTGTCAGGTTAAGCTGACAATTATAGTGCCGCTTGGGAATTATTAACCAAGCGGTATGAAAATAATCGGAGGGTATTCTCCGAACAATTAAGTCGGATCGTTGATTTACCGATGATCAACAATGATTCCGCAAAAAGTGTTAAAGGAGTGATTGACATAGTTAATGAGTCAGTTTACTTAATTAAAATAAAAGCAAATTTGTCCGATGAAGTTGACGTTATATTCGCACAACTCCTACTAAGGAAATTTGACAGAGAGGCTCTACAATTGTATGAGAGTCAGATTAGAAAAACAAGGCAAATTCAAATGCTATCTGATGTCATGGAATACTTGGAGCAGAGATATTGCTCGCTAAGTGCCATATGCAAAGAAGAGAAAAAACCGATAAAAACTGTTTTAAATTATACGGAAGTTGAAGATAAATGTCCGATTTGCAAAATTGCCGGGCACAAAGCATATAAATGCTATAAGTTTAAAGGATTGACACCTACTGAAAGGTATGAAATAGCCAAAAAAGTGCAGCTATGCATAAGATGCTTGAACCATTCAAGCAATAAGGTGTGCACTAATGAAATGGTCTGTTCATTGTGCAGTAAGGAACACCATACTTTGCTCCATTTTGAAGAAAAACAGGAGGGAGTTAATACTTGTGTAAAGGCACAACCAACACTGTTGGCCACAGCTGTAATACAAGTCAAAAATGTAAATGGAGGATATAAGACTCTAAGAGCCCTTATTGATTGTGGGTCACAGAGCACCATTTTGTCTGAAGAGGCCGCTCATATATTAAAACTACCTAAAATTAAACAATATACAGAAATAAGTGGCGTGTCCTCAATAAAAACTAATAAATCAAAATATAAGGTAAAAATAGATGTAAAGACGCGAAATCCTTGGAAAGGACATCTAAAGGTTGAGGCAATTGTGTTGCCAAAGTTAATGAAAGCTCTTCCATTAAAAATAGCAGACGTAGATATGTCAAAATGGCAAACTTACGTGCTAGCTGATCCTACCTTTAATAAACCTGGTAGGGTTGATATAATAATGGGAGTAAACGTATATGCCCAAATCTTAAAAAGGGGAATTACAAAAATTGATGGCCTGCTGGGCCAAAATACTCAATTTGGTTGGATCGTCTCGGGATGCACCAAATCAAATCAGAATAAATCTGTAGTGGCAACAACAATAGATGTCACAGGTTTTGAACAACGTTGGGAGAGGAAAGGTAAATTTAAAAATAAAAACAACACAACTCCAAAGAAATACAACAGGAAAACTCAAGAAATAAATTTATGGCTCCCGGCAGGACCTCACATTGGAGGTAAAGTGAAAATTGGGGAAGAAAAGGTATATATCCCAGAGCCAGTACAAAATGAGAATATTCAGAAGGCGATGGGTCAATTAGATAATGATTATTTAAAAAATAATATCAAAAAAGATTCCAAACATAAATCATTAGGTAAATTGCCAAATATTATAAAAACCAGTAGAAGCCAACTCAGTAATACATTCGGGAAAATTGGTAAGAATAGGAAGTCAGTTACAATGGGTAAAGGAACATCAGATTGACTAGGTTAAACATCAGTCATGTAACTGGTCATGCTTCTTTAACAATAATTATCTTACTAATGACATTTTAATAATAATTTGTATAAGACAACTAACTATAAAAATAAAGTCCAAAACGCCGCATTTGGTGGCCCTTTGCAGAATGTTTAAGAATAAACATCGTGTTCATCTGAACTGGCTTCACCAAATCAGATGCACCAATGAAATATACAAAACGAAACAAAAACAAAAGTAAATCACAAATTCATATGACAATTATTGCTTAATACCAAACAAAACATGCATCCACACTCTGTGGAAAACACTTGAGATTATAACAGCGGCGCGGTATCAAGTAACCAGCGCTGAGCATCAAATATAAACAATTTTCAACCCCCGAAAACGTGGGGCATTAGAATAAGTATTTTTAAGAACAATTGTTGCTTCTTAGAGTTTAAGAGTTTTTAAATAAAATCAGTTCATATTTTGAATTCAACGAATGAAGACTGGGTTATTTTCCTTCTCTCCGGGAATCCCTATTCAGTTGGCTTTATCAGTGTCTGCATAGTTAGTAATTTCCATCATGCTAAAATTGTTCGTTGCCGAATATAACCCATTGGAAATAGCTAAATCGTTGCCTAATCGAATTTCTGGTGAATAGAAGGTACCATCCTTCAAACTTACAGGTATTTGAATCATATATTCTGTTGCCTCTTCGATCACCTGTCTTTCGCCTACTATATTTTCCTTTGTGTGTATAACCAATTGCTTGTTGGGTGTTTGTAAAATTAATTTATCTACATCGACCTTTGCTCGTAACTGTCTTAATATATCAATGCCAATAAGGCCATCAAAAAATGAGTGGAATTTAAATAGCAAAAAATTAAATGTTCCGCGTTGTTGGAACTCATCAAATATCTCCAATGTGCAGGCTAAATCTAATTTGTGTGAGTTTATTATTGTCTTTATTACTTTTGGTTCGTTTAATCTTATATGGTGTTCTGGTGGAACAAATAAAGGGTCAATAAAAGATACTGTAGATCCTGTATCAACAAGAAAACTTAATTGTTTGCCAAACACGTTTTTTATTAAAATATAAGGTAGTTCGGTTTAATGCCTGTCTCTGGTAATTGAAAATTTTCGCTATCGTTAATATTATGTATTTCTTCTTGATTGTTATTTTGTTTGACCTGATCCTTAGATGCTAACGATTTATACGAATGTTGGGAAAAATTAGTTTTTCTTGTTTGCCCACTGAAGGTTTCTTCGTTATTACGCTTGTACTGACCGCTCTGTTGTTCTCTATTAATGTTCTCACGGTTATACGGTTTTTTATTGTAGTAACTTTTCTCCCTAATTTGTTTTTGACCCTTACAATTATTGTAAGATTTAAACGAATTTTGATTAGTTTGACTCGACGGACTAGTTTGTCTCTGATTCTTAAAAATTTTCTTTTCAGCTACTGCTAACTCGTAGGCTGTAATAACATCTGTTGGCTCTCTTCCTCGGATAATAGGACCTAGTGGTCCTCGTAATCCTCTTAGAAATGTGGCTAAGCATTGCTTTATAATAAAATCTTTCTTTGTTTCCCGCACTGTTTAATTGGTTTCCTTCTCGACAGCAATATTTATTAAGGCCCTCTGTATACTGGTAACTTTTTGGTACAGGATTTCTACAGGGTGGCTTTGTGTTGTTAAAATTCCCAGTTCATCAATTAAGTTAGATTCTGTCCTTTTGTCCGAAAAGTGTCTTAAAAGTGCATTTTTTATCTCGTGCCAATTTAACTTTACTTGTGTTTGATATAATATCTCGTGGGCTTTCCCTTGAATTTTATTTCTTATTGCTCTTAAAATAAATAATCCTGTCGGAGTTTCTTCTGAGCCTTTTATGAATAAAAGTAATTCTTCAACATTAGCAATGAATTCTCCTAACTCTTCTGAATTACCTTCATAAGTAGGCATTGTTTTAATTACATCAGATATTTTGAAACTACCTATTATATTTTGCATATCTGTATGGTTTTCTTGAGCCGGTGGGATGTGCTCATCTAATGATAAATTAAAAATAGGAGATTGTTCTCTGTCTGCCATGTTAACAGTGCGTTTTGCCCTTTTTGTTGTTGTTGTTTTTGACATTATTTGAGTATCAAACGATGGATATATATAATGTAATATGTGTATTCAAATAAATGTGTAGACAAAGTGTTTCTTTCTTTTAAGTGTATGTGGATATTTTAAGTATTTGAATGGATATATAATGTAAAAGTGTGTAGACTAATTGTTTCTTATACTTTTTTTCAACTTCCGGTGTTGGTGGGAAAACGGGGTAGTGACGGTACGGTATAAGTTATATTTGTATGATATCTGTCCACTTGTGACAATGAATGTGTGTTGTGATTCCGTATTTTATCTTCCTGCCTTCATTGTCCTTGTTTGTAATAAAACAAAATAGTATTATTATTAGTAATAGGTTTGTATATTATTTTGTAATTTACTTCACATAAATATTGTTAAAATGTATAATTTTTATATATACTTTTTGCTCTCTTTTGTAATTTATTATTTTTTATTTTATTTTTATTTAAATTATCATTATTATTTTGTTTGTTTTTTGTTTTTTCTTTTTTTTTTTGTAAGGATGTACATGTATGCATAACTGTGTTGAAGCTAGGTAAGATTCTTGCGCGTTGCAGTAATCATGCCTAAGGGCGGACAGACGTCAGTTATGTTGCACATATGTATATATGTACATATTACACATATACTGTGTTGTACAATAAATGGATGCACACACATTTTGATTTTACTTACTTGTTTATAGTGCGGTATTTCAAATTGTATTTTGATTTCCTTTTGTATTTTGTGTTGTAATTGTAGTATTTGAAGCAGGTCAAGATCCTTGCTCGATGCAGTGATCCTGCCCAGCACCAAGTTCTTTACTGTTAGAAATTAAAATCTGTTTCATTTATTGTATATTCTTTTTTTTAATATTTTTATTTTCATTCACCTTTTTCTTTATTTCACACTTTGTTTTCCGATAGTGCTTTAGTCTTTCGTATTTGATTTAAAAATTTAAATAGGCCAAGATCCTTGCTCGATGCAGTGATCCTGCACAGCACCAAGTTCTTTAGTGTTGGAAATTAAAATCAGTTTCATTTATTAAAAAAAATTTTTTTTTTATTGTTTTTTTTTATTTTTTGATAATGCTTTAGTATTTCGTATTGTTTTATTTTAGTTATTTAAAACTTAGAGAGTTCTTGTGTTTGATTCGAAAATTGAAGCAGGCGAAGATCCTTGCTCGATGCAGTGATCCTGCCCAGCACAAAGTTCTTTAGTATTGGAAATTAAAATCAGCTTCCTTCACCTTTTCACTTTAATTCACTGTTTCACTTTCACTACTTTAGTCTTTCATATTGTTTTATTTTAGTTAGATAAAACTTAGTGGTAACTTGTAATTATTTTATTTGGCGATGAGCCAAGAGGTCCAAACGAAACGCGATTCAAGACTAAACTGAATTGTCGCTGATTTTGTCGCAAGGTAATACAGCAGCTTTGGCGATTCTTCAGAAATATTTTGTGCGGCGACAAAGAAAAAAAAAATTGAAGTAAAGAGATTCTTTGGAAATATTTTGTGCGGCGACAAAGAAAAAAAAAATGAAGTAAAGCGACAAAGAAAAAAATTGAAGTAAAGCGATTCTTTGGAAATATTTTGTGCAGCGACTTTTAGTGGCGTCTTCGCGTCGGGGTTTTGTTTGCGGAATTGATCAATTATTACGGCGCCAGAAGATTTGTTTTCCAATGTATTGTAATTATTAGGAATTACTGAATTTGGAAAATAACTGAAGCAAATGTATACCGAGATTTCATCATCTTTTTGTGAGAGAAACATCGCTTAGCGTGTTCAATGGAAACTCAAATTAATATCAATACCAAGGCAATAATGTACATACATACATATGTATATACTTGACTGTCTTGTACTGTCTTGATCGCTCTGTCCAATACAGTAGGTTCGACCGTTACATGCCCTCTAATGCACTTAATGATCTTTAGCACGATTAGACAATAATTTTTTTGCAGTAATATTAGAATTGCCAAAACTATATACTACACATAAATTTTTATACCCTTGCAGAGGGTATTATAAAATTGGTCAGATGTTTGTAACGCACAGAAGGAGACGTTTCCGACCCCATAAAGTATATATATTCTTGATCAGCTTGAGAAGCTGAGTCGATATAGCCATGTCCGTCTGTCCGTCTGTCCGTCCGTCTGTGCGTATGCGTTTTACTCAGCCATCTTAAGAGATATCGGGTTGAAATTTTTTTTGGAGACTCTTTATTACCTGTGTGAGATAAAGTATGAAAATCATCGGGATCGGACTACTATATCATATATTGTTTAATAATCATTAAATGTGTTTTGAATTCAGTAGTTTGAAGTATGCGTTTTACTCAGCCATCTTAAGAGATATCGGGTTGAAATTTTTTTTGGAGACTCTTTATTACCTGTGTGAGATAAAGTATGAAAATCATCGGGATCGGACTACTATATCATATATTGTTAAATAATCATTAAATGTGTTTTGAAAATGCGTTTTACTCAGCCATCTTAAGAGATATCGGGTTGAAATTTTTTTTGGAGACTCTTTATTACCTGTGTGAGATAAAGTATGATCGGACTACTATATCATATATTGTTAAATAATCATTAAATGTGTTTTGAATTCAGTAGTTTGAAAAATATTTGAGCATATTCATAATACGACAACTAATGCTGTTGATGTATGAAATTTCACTTTTCTTATCGAATTAAATATAATAAAGAACTGCAAGAGTATATAAACTTCGGCAAGGCCGAAGTTAACTTCCATAGCTCGTTTTTAAAAAATTCTTATTAACATACATACATATACATGCACATACCCACATATATTGTTATATTTTGTTTGTTTTGTTAATTAATAATTGTAAAATATACTCATGCTTTGTATTTATAAAAGTAGGTTCCTTCGGGGCACTTCATCTTGTCCCTGAAGTCGTTAAGCTGCGCCAGTTATCAACCTGATTTAGTAGGGCTGATTTACTTTCCCATTAAATAATTAAAACACGACTTTGTTTCAAGAGTATTCACACCAGTGACTTTGTCTTTGTTTCCCCGAACGGGTTGATGGTGTTTTTACATGTATGTGTAGTTATGACTGAAAAAACGTAAGTAACTGTTATTTAATTAGGTGGTGGGCTCCTTTCCCCTCCCTTTTTTTGTTAAATCAATGTGCGACACCGAAATGGATTATGTGTTGTGGATATGTACATATACATATGTGCGTGCATCAATAGATGACGATGTATGTATGTAGGTATGTATGTAAGCAAGTGCACCGGTTTAAGAAAACGCGCGCGTGAGAAAATTAATTTTGCAATTGAACCAATTTGAGCACACAAGAAATCGCGGTGCATACGTGAATTGATATTTTAATTTTTTTTTTTTTTTGTCTGTGGTAAATGTGCGAATGAATTACATATACATATGTACATAAGCGCGTACATCAACAGATGACGATGTATGTATGTACGTGGATAAGCCGGTGGGCGGATACGCGCGTAATTGGACAATGGAAATAATTCGAACACATAAGAAATCGCGGTGAACACTTTGATTACTAATTTTTTTTTTTTTTTTTAATACTTAATAATTTTTTTATCTTTTAAACTTTTACGCGGACTTGGCGAACAGCTGTGGAAAATACATGCAGATGTGAGTGTAACGAGTTTTACATATGTATGTATGTATGTAACAAAAAAAGATGGAATTGGACAAGTGCGAAAGAGGAAAAAAAAAACTACATAAACCTTGTAGTCGTGGAATGGAAAATAGAACAACGTTCTAATTGGGAACTACTATATAATTAAATATTCGATTTTCTCGATAAGGAAAAAAAAGATATTTTTCGTGAGTTAAGTAACGTACTTTATTATTTGAAAGGAAACTTAGAACTGATTACAAAAATGTCTTATGGTTATATTTATAGCTAAATTTGGGAGCCCTTTGGTGGCGTGGTTGATACTTCGACGATTTGATTGGTCCGACTTTAAATGCTGAGTTAGCGTTCTCACGCCTTTGGTTGTTAGGGGGACAATTATTATTTCAAGTGTTCAATTGTTTATGTTAGTTTTTATGGATTAGCGTTCATACGCTTTGGTTTTGAGGGGGACAATTATTACTTCAAGTGTTCGATTGTTTATGTTAATTTTTATGGATTAGCGTTCATACGCTTTGGTTTTGAGGGGGACAATTGTTTACGTTATGATTTTTAGGGGCCGAAATATTTATATGTTATTGGGTATTGGAGTCGGATATATGACTCCCCCATCCTAAAGAAAATAGCCTGTCCTCAGGCGGATACATTGGGATATAGCGAGGGATTTTTCTCAGCTGTAAATATTGGAGTGTCAATTTTGTTTATAATTTGGGACTCGATTTTTTCAACAATTGGGGTTTCGATTATGTCTGTGGGACCACGATTGTTATTTGATCGGAAATGCTTAATAATTAATTTTTGTGGCATTGCCTTAAACTTATAGATTAAGTATGTAATCAAACTTATTATAGTAAGTATAAAAGTGGTTAACGTAATAGTTTGAAATGCAGTATAATATTTCGTATGTTCGTTAATTATCTCTTTTGTTTGGATAAAGGAAATAGGTTCTAGCCTGGTGATATTGTTTGTTACATAAATGCTTTGGCTATAGTCAAGTAATGAATTTATTATTGATATTTCGTTTAGTTGTAAGGCACAATCGTAAATTTTTATTATGTTATTGCCTTCTATTATTAATTCGTTGTTTACGCAATTTTGATTAAGTTTAGTTTTTGGTAGATTCCATGTTACAATTATGTTTGGTTCAATGTAATTAGTTTGAAAATTCTTATATGTCTTAGTGTATTTACAAGTGGTTGGGATTTGATTTAAAATGCCTATTATACATTCGTTAGTTTCTATTTGTTTTGTGTTTTTATTGAACAAAGTGTTGTTATTAAAATAGTATTTATCGTATGAATTTTCTGTCAAAATATTTTTATTCTCGTCTGGATAAGGAAGTATCTCAAAGATAGGGGTTTTTATTACTTCTTGAGGAATGTTTGAAATGATAAATATCTCGTTTGAACTTGGTTTAAGCCAGGTGGAAGTTTTTGTATTCAATAGTTTTTCCGAATTAACATGACTTAAGTGATTATGTTTTAAAAGTTTTGGGTTGAAAATTCCTAATCTAGTGAGCTGCATGCCCATTTCTATGTCTTCAATGTATTCTGTGAAATGCTCAAAATTAAAGATTAGAACTTCTAATCTTACTTCTTTTTCTTTTTCTTCCCTGAGGCTGTTTATTACTTCTAAACCTTTATTAACAGTGTCTATTACGTAATTTAGTTCGTTTGCTTGTACGCTATTGCTTTCAAGATTATTTATTTTTTCTTCTAATTCATCTTTATCTTCCTGATCAAGAGTACCAAAAAGATATTTGTATATTGAACCAATTCCGTTAATTAGTCCTCGTTTGTTACGTTTTACAATGTGTATTCCATTAATTTCCCTACTTAGTTTTTCTGTTAAGTATTGAATATGGATTAGGTTTTTAAATTCTTGTGCTTGTTGCATTAAATTATTATATGTAATGTCTATTAGAGTTAAGTTCACTTTTAAATAATGATATTCAAAGTTTGTCGGTAAGTCCATGGTTCCTGTTTTAAATATTAAGTAACCGTTTGGTGCTTTTACTGGGTTTATGTCAATGGATTGACTGCATGTTGATTTTAATGTTAAGAATAGCATGATGTAATAAAAAGTCATCTTGAGTTGTTGACCTGTAATTAATTAATTGTCGTATTTGCTTTTATTAACTTTCTTTTTCTTCTTGAATTTTGATTTGTAGTGTGTAACTTTTTGTCCTCTATTTCTTTCTTCAAAATGTTTCTCGTCTAACTGATTTATTTCTCCTGTCTTTTTGAATGGGTTTGTCGTTTTTGACTTTACTAGTGGTGCTTGTTTAAATCTAGTGTCGATTTCGAAGTCGTGTCTATCTTCGTTTAAATTGTTTATTTGATGTATTTTTCTTGTTTGGGTATTATAGTCGGGGGATCCTGCATAGATAAAAATGTCCGCTGGTGTTCGGTTAGTTGTTTTATGTCTCGTCTTATGGTTGTATACGTAGAGAATTTTTTCAAATTTAAGTAATTTATCTTCGATGTCATTTTCACTATTAATAATTCTGAGTTTTTCATTTATTGTTTTATGGAATCTTTCTACATCTGAGATGCCGTTTTTACTTGATGTGATTTCTAACTTTACATTTTCTTCTTGTAGCCAATTTTTTAGTGCTATACACAGAAATGCTGAATCTTTGTCTGATTTTATTTCTATCGGTTTGCCCATTTCAGTGAATACTTTCATAATTGCTCTCTTGGCTTCTAACCAATCTCTAGACTTTACTTCTACAAGTGTTGCAAATTTCGAGTAAATGTCAATGCATGAGAGGAATTGTAAATTGTCGATCATGTAAAAGTCCATGACGTATTTTTCTCTGATATTAAAAAGTTCTGGTGTTATTTCAAAAGTTAGTTTTGTATTTCTATTTTCTGTCTTTGCGATATTGCATACTGAGCATTCATTAATAATGTTTTGAATTAGGTTTTGGAAATCGGGAAAATAATATTTTCTTTAAACAAATTAATCGTTTTTTCAATTCCTGGATGTAATAATTCTTTATGTTGTTTTAGGATTATTTCTTTAAATTGTGCAAACGTTTGAAGGTCCTCTAACTTAATGCTAGATTTCGAGGTTTTTGTATTTGCGTTTGGTTGTATTATTTCGATAAAAGCTTGTTGGAATATGGGAAAATCTTGTTCATTATGAAAATATAGTACAGTGTTCTTACTGCAGAGATATCTTATGATTATATCCCTTGCGTAAGCATTGGTCATTTCTTTGTATGTTATTTTTATGTTTGTTTTGTAAAAGTAAGTTGTTGTTTCTGTTTTGTCTTCTGAACCTCTAATGAATTCTATTTGTCTGTTATAATAATTAATGGGTCTTTCTACTATTGGAATGTAGTTTTCATTATCCTCGTGAGCACTATGTATTGTAGCTGCTGTGCTTTCTGTTGATCCTAAAAAGTTTTCATCTATTTTAACTCTGGAAAGGGCATCTGCTACATGATTTTCTTTGCCAGGTAAATATTTAATTTTGTAATCAAACTCATTTAGTCTTACTTTCCATCTTTGAAGTTTCATATTTGGTTCTTTTATATTGTTGAGCCATACTAAAGGCTTATGGTCGCTTAGAATCTCGAACTTTCTACCGAAAAGGTATGGCCTAAAATATTTAGTTGCCCATACAATAGATAGTAATTCCTTTTCTATGGCTGAATAATTAAGTTCGTGTTCGTTAAGTGTTCTACTACCATAAGAAATAGGTCTATGGTCCTGTGAAAGGAACGCACCTAAAGCTATGTTGCTGGCATCTGTGGTTAGGAAAAATGGTTTTTTGAAATCGGGATATGCAAGTATAGGATCATTCATAAGGAGATATTTTAATTTTTCAAAGGATGAAATATAATTTGGGTCGTTTATATTTATTTTAGCTCCTTTCTTTAATCCTAGAGTTAATGGTTTTGCAATATGTGCAAAGTTGGGTATAAATTTCCTGAAGAATCCGCATAATCCTAAGAATGATTTAATTTCTTTTGGAGTTTTGGGTATCGGAAAATTTTGAATTGCTTTGACTTTGTCTGGGTTAGGTTTTATACCTTCTGTTGTTATTATATGACCAAGGAATGCAGTTTCCTTTTTCATAAATTCGCATTTGTCAAGTTGGAGTTTAAGATTTGCTTCTCTTAGTTTGTTAAATACCTTTCTGAGTGATAGTATGTGTTCCTCCAATGAAGTGGAGTACACAATGATGTCATCCAGATAGACAAGGCAATCCTTATAAATAAGGTCTTCCAAAAGATTATTCATGCATCTTTGGAATGTTGCCGGGGCATTTTTAAGACCAAATGGCATACGTGTGTATTCGTAATGGCCATGTTTAGTTGAGAAAGCTGTTTTTGCAATAGATTCAGGATCCATTTGAATTTGATGAAATCCCTTAGCTAAATCAATGGTGGTAAAGTATTGGCATTTTCCTAGTTTGTCGAGAATTTCGTCCATGACTGGAATTGGAAATTTGTCGTCTATTGTGACTTCATTTAGATTTCGATAGTCAATGACTAATCTGAATTTTTGTTTCTTGGAAGCATCTCCTTTTTTTGGGACGATCCAAATGGGTGAACAGTAGGGGGAGTTCGATTTTCGAATGATACCCTGTTCAATCATTTCATTTATTTGTTTGTTGACTTCCATATCAAATGTTTGGGGATATTTGTATGGTCGTTTATAGATTGGGTCCTCATGTTTTGTATGAATAGAGTGCCTTATTGTACTCGTGAAAGTCAAATTTTCACCTTCGCGATACTGAATGTCACTGAATTCGTACAAGACCTTTTTTAATTTTTGAGTTTCTTCGTTGTTTAAATGGTCGAGTCTATACTCATTGCTTTCTATTATTTCGTTTTCAATCGCAAAATTTGTTTCCGGGTCCCTTTCTGTGGGTGGGTCCAAAACTTCTATGTTTTGTTCTTCTTCTATTTCTTCAACATCTCTAAAGTAAAATGTATAGTTTCCTAATTTTGCGTATTCTTCTTCATAATTTATTTGTGCTTTGCAGGCTTTTAGGAAGGTTCTGCCTATCAACATGTCGTATTTATTTGAAAATTTATGGATATAAAATTTTTGTTCTGTCGGACAAAGTTTGCTGGGTGCAAGGAAAATAATTTCTTTTAGTTCTACTGCTCCTTCAATCATGTGAATTTTGGAATCTCCTAAATAGGTTTTGAAATTAAAAAAGTTTTCGGACATTATATTGATTGAAGAGCCTGAATCGACTACACATCTCAAAGGTTTATTGTTCATTATTATTCTGATGAAGGACTTGTCTCTATCTTTTCTTCCGATTGATCCGAGGCATTCTGATGAAAATTTTCGGATGTATCCATTTTGCTAATTCCACTATTACTTTCTCTTTGCCTTTTTGTAGGCTGGTTTGCTACATTATTCTTTGAATAGTTGTTTTGCTGTTGATTATTCATTGGATTTTGAGCCCTGTCAATATTTAATTTCTGTTGAAATTCTTGGAATAGTTTTTGGTTTGGTATTGTATCTGATTGCTTTGTTTGAGACGGAATTGTACTGTTGGGTACAAAAGTTTTTCCACCTTTTTGATTCTGATTTTGGCTTTGATTTGACTTTCTTATTTCTGTTATACTATTTTCGTATACCCCTTCTCTTTGAGCTACTTGTTTCAATTTACTGACTGTGGTTATATCGTATCTAGCTAATGTCATGAATAGTCTATCGGGTAATTTTTTATTTATTACGTCTTTGATGGTGTTATTTAACGCGTTTGTATAGAGCGCGGTGTTATTCGCGTCGTTTTCTAGACTTAATTTGTTTGTTATAATGTAAGACTTATCTTCTAATTCGGTGACGAACTTACGAAGATTTCCTGTGTAGCTGGTGTTGTAGAGGCGTCGCAAAAGTTCCTCACAGGGGGTCTGCGTTTTTAATTCGTTGATAAGGAGTGTCCTTAGTTCCGGCCAGGTGTTAGATTGTCCGATTTGTGAGAGTCGTTGTGCTTCTCCGGTAAGCTGCATCTCGATAGCACTGAACAGTATGTTATGCTGCCTTATATCGTGGGTTGGATATAGGTGCATAATAAAATCGATCCTCCTTATAAACGACGTCAGATTTTCTGGAGCTCCATCGTAATTTGCCACTTGTCTTAATGAAGACAGTGCTTGGTTGAGGTGGGCTTCTGTGAGTTCTACAGGCATTGTATATCTTTTAAATTTTTTGATTTTTCTGGATTTTAGTGATGGTTTGTTTTGGTTTTTTTTTTTTTCTGTGTTTTAGTGATGGTTTGTTTTGGTTTTTTTTTTTTTTCTGGGTTTTAGTGATGTGTTGTTTTGTTTTGGATTTTCTGGGTTTTTTGTGGTGTTTTGTTTTGTTAATTTTCTGGGTTTTGGTTATGTTTTATTTTGGATTTTGGTTTTTTGTTTGCACACAAGTTGGCGGTTTTTTGTTCCTCAATTGGATTTAATAGTTGTAACACACAGTTAATATTTTCGCGCACAGTTGGCGTAAATATTTTTTCTTTGGTTGCAACGCACAGTTGATACTTCCGCGCACAGTTGGCAGAAAATATTTTTCACTGTTGTAGACTTTTGAGCACTACCCGTAAATTCTTGATGTCGGATCGGAAATTTATTTTGTAGTGATTATTCACTAATTCTATGTAACGCACAGATAACAGTTCTACACGTCGCACGGATAGAATAACAGTTCACTACAATAGTTATTCACCAGTTCTATGTAACACACGGATAACGATTCTATATGTAACACGGATAGAATAACTTTTTTTTTTCCAATCCTACCGACTGCGCCAATTAAATATTCGATTTTCTCGATAAGGAAAAAAAAGATATTTTTCGTGAGTTAAGTAACGTACTTTATTATTTGAAAGGAAACTTAGAACTGATTACAAAAATGTCTTATGGTTATATTTATAGCTAAATTTGGGAGCCCTTTGGTGGCGTGGTTGATACTTCGACGATTTGATTGGTCCGACTTTAAATGCTGAGTTAGCGTTCTCACGCCTTTGGTTGTTAGGGGGACAATTATTATTTCAAGTGTTCAATTGTTTATGTTAGTTTTTATGGATTAGCGTTCATACGCTTTGGTTTTGAGGGGGACAATTATTACTTCAAGTGTTCGATTGTTTATGTTAATTTTTATGGATTAGCGTTCATACGCTTTGGTTTTGAGGGGGACAATTGTTTACGTTATGATTTTTAGGGGCCGAAATATTTATATGTTATTGGGTATTGGAGTCGGATATATGACTATATAACCTTGGAATAGGTCAGGTATGTATGTACATACAATATATATAAAAGTGTGTAGGTCGCTATTAAAGAGCGGGAAAACCTCACACTTTTATTCGTATGTAGGAGCAAATGAAATGAATAATGAAATTTTGTACTTATCAGGAATTCCGCAGATGCAAGCTGGAGGAGCGGAAGGATATCCGGCTCGAAGGACCTTCTTCGAGTGGTGGGCGAGTGATGAATTAATAACGCGCGATAACTTCGGTTAAAAAACTTATGCTATATTATTAAATATTCACAGATAGCCCGACACACACGAAATGTTTCGGGTTAAAATATGTACAATTCGAGAAAAAAAGAGCACAATGAAAAAGAACGGGTGTTCGGGTTGAAAGTTCGTACTGGAGTAAAATGGCGATGCCCATCAGGAAAATCAAGTCACTTCTCCTGGTGTGACCGTAGATGCCGAGGATCAAAAAACCCTCCTCACTCCGCACTGCTCTTCGCCGCTCACTGCTGTTCAGCCGGTGGCGTGAACAATTAGTATTATTACAAGATATTTTGTTAGGTCGCAGATTAAAGTTACTGCCTATTCATTTCCGTGTTCTAATTTTGGGAGTGGACCGATCATATCCAACAATTACCCTGTCGAAAGCCAGTTGTGGCGTTTCAGTTATAATTAATGGAGTTTTTGTGTGCTTTATTATTTTTGCTTTTTGACACTTATTACATTTTTTATATATTTAGATATATCTCGTGTCATATTCTTCCAATAGTAATGCGTTTTTATTTTGGCCATGGTTCTCAATATTCCAGTATGACCTCTTTGTATATGGGCCATCGTGGAACGTAAACAGTATTGCTTCTTTTTCTTTATCATTATTTGATAATAGGGTCACCGGCTTGAGTAGCGCTACTTTTTTTGAGTAGCGCAAGATTTTATTGCCCATATTTTTGAAAGATTCTATTGAAATAGTTTCAAAGATCTTTTCGCTTTAACTTAACTGATATTGAGTATACCGGCTTCTTTTTCGAGCCTTTTAAAAAAATTGAGCTAAGTCGAGAATTCCATAGGTATACATATCGCAAATGTCAATTCTTGCTATAATTTTCTAGCCATGTTTGAATGTGCTTAAAGAATCAGTTATTCGCAAGGTCACTACTTTTCGCACTTCGTCATTTTCAATGACGTCATATATGTACATTGGGCTTAGAAGCATTAAGAGATTGCTTTTGCAACTCTTCTATATTATTGTCTTTTTCTTTTTCTGCGCAGGAATTTGACTGTTTACTTTGATTTCTGGTAGTGACTCTCAGAATTTTGTTACTGGTTTGTATATTTTGTAAGTCCTGTATTGTTATTCTCGATAGCGCGTCGGCTGCGAAATTATCTTTTCCCCTTAGATACTCTACCGTGAAATTATATTCCTCGAGTTCAAGTCGCATTCTAGTTAGCTTGGAACTTGGATTTGTCATTGAAAACAAATAAGTTAATGCTCTATGATCTGTTTTGACAGTCTTTGAATGTCTACCATAAATGTATGGTCTGAAGTGCGTGATTGCCCAGTGAAATGCAGCTAACTCTTGTTCAGTTGTACTCTTATTACTCTCACCTTTTGTGAAAGATGTAGACGCGTATGCTACTGGAAGCTGTAGTCCATTTTTATTTTGCGTTAGGACTGATCCACATGCATATTTACTTGCGTCTGTGATTATGCAAAATTCTTTACTAAAATCTGGGTACTGTAACAGAGTTGGGTTCATTAATGCTGTTCGTGGAGGGGCGGAAAGATTTGCTGGGGTACAACCTTGGCGGGTGCCAATTTCTTCGTGGTATGGTGAGCGAGTGATTAATTAAGAACGCGCGAAACCTTCTTTTAAAACCTATGCTTTATTCAATTTATTCACAGATAGCCCGTATGTGTCATACGAAATGTTTCTGGTTGAAGTATATATACAATAGGTTCGAATATATATATGAAGGAAAAAAAGAACGGGTGTTCGAATGCAAGTCTCGTACTGGATTGATGATGGCGATTTACAGGAGAGCGCTTCGTCGCCCTCCTCAGTATGACCGCATTCCGTTTTGGGAAAAACCCTACACCTCACTCTCTGCTGTTCACCCGGTGGCGTGAACATACCGCCTCCCTTGCAACAAGTTGCAATTGCCTCGCTGGACATGTCTAAGGATGGGGGATGGCAGCGTTCTGGATCGCCAAGACACGGGTGGAGATGGAGGGGGAACTTTGAATGCAGGTGGAATAGACGTCACGAGGGCTGATGACCTCTGGATAGAAGTCCCAAATAAAGTCTGGTGCCTTTCGGGTCTTTGCTCTTTGGGTTGGATGTACGCGACTGAGCTGTCGCTGTGTAAGAGCGTGTGGTGTTGTTTGCCACAACGATGGCATCCTGCTGTGCTCCTGCAGGAACCATTGGACTGCTCATGAGCCAAACAGTTCGGGCAGTATCCGTTGCTCAAGACTACCCGTAACCTGTCTTCAGCTCGTAGTCCTCGAAACTGTCGGCACTGACTGAGCGCGTGTGCCCCTTTACAAACGCGGCACCTGAAACAATTGGAACTGCATTCTAAATCGGACGGTGCTGCTGTCCATTCAAGGATAGTGGGAAGGAGCTCGTCTCCAAGCACCAAATCCACAGGAGCCCTTTGGTAAAATTGCGGATCAGCGAGCGGAAGGTCCAGCGCGTCCTGCTTAACCTTATCCGGGACGGCGCGGGAGGGAAGTGCCTCTGCTACCCTAGGCAGCACAACGGCTACTGCTTGGAACTGTCGGAGCGGTTCGTCAGGAGGAGAAATCTGTAAGCGGCACACTTTGTCGCCGCTACCAGCATCGCATTGCCCAATGCCGCGAATGCTAGTTGATACTTGGCAGCTTGGAGGATTAATCAATTCAAACATTCTTTGGGAAATAAAGGACGCTTCGGATCCCATATCAATCAAAGCGCGGATTTGAAACTGCTTGCCACGATGATGAATAGTTACCCTCGCTGTACCCAGGAGCTCTCTTGCACTTGAGCGGGAAAGGCCTGAGCTCTTACCGTAGGTTTTCGGCTTACCGAAGGAAAGGTCTGACTGCTAGAGCTTGGTCGAAGGACATCTGTGGCCTCTAGTACACGGTGGCGATCAGTTAGGAATCGATTCAGGTCGTCCCAGGATGAGACTGCGGTCTTATTTGGAACGGACTGTTCCCACAACAGAAGTGTGGATTTGGGCATTTTACTCGTACAGATTGCTATGAGAAGGATATCCCAATTGTCTGTACGAGCCCCGGAACGCTCAAGACCGGTTAAGCAACCTTGAATTGACATCTGCAGTTCTCTCAACGCTTTGCCAGACTCTTGGGATACAGCTGGGATCTGTAGAAGCTGCTTGGCTTGGCTCATAATCAATAATCGATTATTTTCGTACCGCGCAGTGAGGTTATCCCACGCGGACTGGAATCCTTCATTGGCCAAGGGTAACCTAGAAACATTGGCTCTGGCTTCACCGCGAGTTTTGCAACTTAAGGGGTAAAGTTTCTCCACTTGTGTTAGGCTTGGATTATGGATAGAAAAACGGTAAACAAATCACGGAATGTAGGCCAAGCCAGGCTGTCTCCGTAGAAGTTTTCAACTTCGCACGGGGGAACTGTATGGCTTTGATGGGTGGAATCGACGGAGAGCCTGACTGATGGGGGAGCCATTTTCGCGGACAACTGCTCGATTCGCTCTCCAAACAAAGTCCCGCCTCGCACATATACCATACAACAATATTCATGTTTAGTAGCACATCGTCAGCTAAAGCCTGGGCCACGCGTGCCTCAAACGCCGTTAATGCCTGGCATATGGCCACAAAGTCGGAAAGAGGCATCATAGAGTGTTCTCTGAGCTATTATGAATCGAATGGGAACAAATAACTTCGTGGAATTAGAGCTCTCAGGAGAGGAGATCGAAACGAAGCTGTAAGTGGACTGTATAATTTAAGGATAGAGGAGTGAGAAGCACAAGTGTCTCCTCTTTTAATGAACACAACGAATAATACTAGATAGCATAAATGAAATTAGAAGGATTTATAATTTTCCTCGCAGTTGTGTGAATTATTATAAGGATATATAATCACTTGGATATTAAAATTGATACAATGTGGAAATATGTTGAATTTTATAAGAGTATTTAAAGAATGTGGAGAAATTGAGATCAGTAGGATTAGGAGTGCCGATAACTTTTCAATGAAGGAAAAAAAACTCGGAATTAATTTTCATTAAGCGGACTAGGTTAATTTCGTGGATCTGTGAGGCAAAAATCAAAATGCACCGAGACAAGACAAAATATTAATTCCATATAAATAAAATAATACTTGTATTTCTTTAGAAATTATTTTGCGAATTAGATACTGACTGAAATATTTCTTATGGCACCATACGAAAATCACGATGGAAAAAAAATGGATGTCGTGACCGAGTCACGACTTGGCTCAAGTGTCAGCACTGATGAGACTTGAGTGTCAGCACTGATCGGGAGTCAGCTGTTCCGCCGTTGTCTATGTTTTGTGAATTTAATTAATTTTAAATTTTAAATCGAATATCGCGATTTCCTGCTTTAATTATGTAGGTTTCAAATTTGGTTTGGGTGCAATTGAATTGTATGTGGACATATATATGTATGTACATATGTACGTATGAGTGTGCTTACCGCGGCAAAAATTATTACATATGTACATATGTATGTATGTATGTACATACATATGTATGGATGTACAAATTATTTGGCATAAATAATTTATGCCGATGGACTAATGATCAGCCTGTGGAGTGTGCTTTACACTTTAAGTAAGGGTAAGTGGTACTTTATAAATTCGCGATTATTAAACACTTTACTTGCAGGTTAAAAACACAGCTGTTTTTACATGTATGTATGTATACATGTGTATATACATACATACAGATGTATTGCTACATATGCAATTGGACTTTTGGACAATCAGAATTTCGAAGAATGGAAAAAAAATGCACTTCATAAACACAAAAATGATCGGGAAATACCAGGTAACGTTTGGAACAGGTCAGGTATGTACATAAAAGTATACAAAAGTGTGTAGGTCGCTATGGAAGAGCGGGAAACCTCACACTTTTATAAGTATGTAATCGGATATAATGTGAATCGGATTTTTAATAAGAAATGTTGTACTTATCAGGAATTCCGCCGATGCATGCTGGAAGAGCGGAAGGATATCCGGCTCGAAGGACCAATGTTCGTGGAGGGGCGGAAAGATTTGCTGGGGTACAACCTTGGCGGGAGCCAATTTCTTCGTGGTATGGTGAGCGAGTGATTAATTAAGAACGCGCGAAACCTTCTTTTAAAACCTATGCTTTATTCAATTTATTCACAGATAGCCCGACACACACGAAATGTTTCGGGTTGAAGTATATATACAATAGGTTCGAATATATATATGAAGGAAAAAAAGAACGGGTGTTCGAATGCAAGTCTCGTACTGGATTGATGATGGCGATTTACCGGAGAGCGCTTCGTCCTCCTCAGTATGACCGCATTCCGTTTTGGGAAAAACCCTACCCCTCACTCTCTGCTGTTCACCCGGTGGCGTGAACAAATGCTGATTTTAAATGCTCGAACGCATTTTGACAATCACTTGTCCATTCGAATTTAACATTTTTTCTTACATAAATTTGTTATGTGACGAGAATATTCAACGAAGTTTTGTATAAATCTTCGATAATAGTTGCAAAATGCAATGAATCTTCTAGCGCTGTCCGCATCATGAGGGACTGGATAATTTTGAATGACATCAGGCAAGATTCCTTTATCTGTGCATTTATGTCCCAAAAAGGTGACTTCATGCATAAATGAAGTAAGTAAGTCGTCTCGCCGACTTAGGTATACCATACACCAGTAAAGCAAATATTTTAAATTTATTAAACAAATGCATTTTCACATGCTTTTTATTACAAGCATATCTTAGAATCTCCCTCACTCAAGTATACGAGCACCCTAGCGCCCCCACCAGCCAACGGCCAACTACGGCCTTATGGAAAAACGTTTATATGCATAACTTGGCTACTTTTTGTCCGATTTTAATCAAATTTGGTAGTTTGCTGGGTATTAGTATCAAATTCAAGTGTGCTAAATTTGATTACAAAAGGTAGAAAATTACGTGAGATAATCGAGTTTTCACAAATTACGGGGGCGGAAAGGGGCGTGGCAAAATCGTTGCATATACAGTATATGCGCATTTATTAAGCAAATACACATACAAAATTTGGTGTCTCTAGCTATTATAGTCTTTAAGAAAATCAAATTTGTTTCAATTTCGTGGGCGGAGGGGGGCGTGGCAAATTTTTTTTGCAACAAATGTGTGCGCGCTTACTAAAGGATTAATCATACCAAATTTGATGTCTTTAGCTATTATAGTCTTTAAGAAAATCAAATTTGTTTAAATTCCGTGGGCGGAGGGGGCGTGGCAAAAATTTGAAATAAACTTGACCACCGTAGGTTATACACGAGTCTACGTACCAAATTTGGTGACTCTAGCTCTTATAGTCTCTGAGATCTACGTGTTCATACGGACAGACGGACGGACGGACGGACGGACGGACGGACGGACGGACGGACGGACGGACGGACGGACGGACGGACGGACGGACGGACGGACATGTCTATATCGACTCGGCTGTTGATCCCGATCAAGAATATATATACTTTATGGGGTGGGAAAAGCTTCCTTCTGCCTGTTACATACATTTTGGCGACTTTAATATACCATTTCACCCTATGGGTGTATGGTATAAAAATTAACAATTTTCAGGATGTAACTTTAGGTTGTGTTGCCTACACTTCTCAAAAACATCTGTTAGATTATTGATCATATGTTTTTCGGAACAACCTATGACTATTAAGTCAACCATGTAAAGGAATGCTTGCGAAGGTTCAAGGCCAGTGAATGCTATAGTCATCATTCTCTGGAACGAATTTGGCGCTATTTTTAAACCGAATGGTAATCGCGTGAAGGGATATGAGTCATTACATGTGGAAAAGGATGTTATGTCTCGTAACTCTTCTTCGAGTTCAATTTGATGAAAACCTGACATTAGGTCGAGGCATGAGAAATACTTTGCTCTACCTAGTTGATCTAAAATGTCATCAATTCTAGGTAATAGAAATTTATCGGACAACAATTTTTTTTTTAATCTGACGATAGTCAATTACTAATCGCCATTTTATATTTTCGGAACTTGGTAACGATTTTTTCGGTACTAATAAAAGTGGGCTTTTGTAAGGAGATACAGAAGTCTCGACTATTTCGTCTTTTATAAGCTTTTGAACTTTGTATTTCGTCTTTCTGACTATGTGGATTTCTGAAATTTTTCATGTAAATTGGTTCATCGTCCACCAGTCTTAATTTTTGATTGTAAAAATTATTTGTTGTTCTAGTCCGAATACATCACTATGTTTCTTGCACAACTTCGTAAGTTGGCTGCGAAACTGTGGGGGAAAATTTTTTGATAATGTAGTTAGTACTGCGTTTTCACGCTGTTCATTATTTGCTTCGATTATGTCGTAGCAGGAAAGCGGTTCACACATCAAACTTGATATGTTTACTATTTGATCTATATTTGTAGTATTTAGCAATCGTATGACTGCGTTTTGGGGGTTAGTTATGGTATTTGCATAAATACCATGTTGAATTTCTTGGTTTGGAATCAATACACTGTCTTCTTGTATACTTATTACAATTTTTCGGACAACTTGGGATCTTGCTGGCAAAACTATTGAAATATTACCAGAACTGTACGATATTGGTACATATATCGGATATTTTAGGTTGTTTGATCTAATTAGTAACCTTCGGACGGATTGAAATCTAATTGACAGTTATATATTTTATGAAATCGATTCCTCGTACTCCATCACATGGAATAGCGAATCGGGTATTAACGTTGTGAAAGTCGTGTGGGATTATATATTTGGAAGATCGTATTTCGACAGAAGTAAACCCTATGGATTTAGTTACTTCTTGACTAATTCCTTGTATATTTATGATTTTATTGGTTTGGATACTTTGAAAACTGTCGGAATATTCTTTTACGATAGATATTTCCGATCCTGTGTCTATTAAGAATACTAACTTTTTCCCCGTTGCTACATTCGTGAAGGTAACGAACGTATTTTGATTAAAACTGATGGCGTGAATCTTATTATTCATTACTGCTGGGTATCTAAAGGTGGTTGGGTTGGGCAAACAGAACCGTATTTGGGTTTCCTGTTATCTCAGTACTTTTTGGTAAGTACTTTGCTATAGCTTCGTCCTTGGTTTTGAAATTGCCAGAGTCAAGTATAGTTTTAATTATATTTTGTTCGCAATTTCCAATCATTGCTTCTATAGCATTCTTAAGAGCAATTGCCGCTGGTATACCTTCATCGATATACGCAGATTGAAGTGTTTTGCGTAAGTTATCTATCTCCGTAGTAAATTTGTCAGCGGTTTTACCTTTCTGAGTTGTATTCTTCAACTTGGATTTATAACTTTGGATGTTTCACCAATTACAAAGCCTTGCAATTTTTGTATTATTCCTTCAATTGAAGTTTCTTGTTGGACTTCATTTAGTGTTGTGCCAATAATTTTTGATTTTATTACCTCAACTGCTATGCTTTCGTAGTCGCCTTTCATCATATCTACCAACTTCAGAGCTGTTACAAATCTTTGGAGTTGCATTTTTGTTCCATTGAATTCAGGTATGGCCATATTAATATCCTTCATATATGCCCTTCGGGCATTCAATTCTGCCATTCTCTCGGTTGTGTTTATGACACTTGTATTACTTTCCAAATCTGATCCGTTATCTTGTTCAGACAAAGCTTCTATATCAGGTAATCTTAATAGCGCAGGAATTGTTAGATCGTTTAGATCTTTTTCCTCTATTTCTTCCTCGCTTGTTTCAGATTCCTCACCTTCTTGCTCTGTTTTTTTTTTACAAATGTCTATGCTCGGAGGTGAATTAAGTACGGTAGGTATAAATATATCGAGATTGTATTTTGCTTTATAGAGATTAGGTTTGCACGTAACTTGATCAACAGATTGGAAATCTTTGACCAGTTTGTTTTACCTATGTTTTGTCGATTAACATGCACTAAATTTCTTGCTTCGTTGAATGAATCAACCAGAATTTTTGCGTGCTTGTTTATTGTTTCCTTTCGGATGTTTCTATTCTGCGTAACTCATTTATAAGACTTTTTGAAATTTTCTTTTATATTTTGGATATGGAGAAGTAATTCTTCCAATTCCATGCTTAAAAGTTTATTTATTTTTTTTTAATTTTCTGTTACTTGTACATCCTCATCTGAGTCTGCTATATTAATAGTTTCTATATGTTTTGTTTCTATTTTATTCATACTTATTTAATTTATACTTTATTTTGGCAAAAACTTATTATTGTTCGTCTTCATCCATCAGATAGAAGCGAAATGTACCTGTTGACCTCGAAAAACAACATATATTTGGCACTGTGACAATCAAACTCATCTGTATCATTACACTTCCTTGAACTGGGAAATCTTCTCCAGTTATATCAAGGTATGCTGATCTGATCTGTACTAAATTTATCGAATATTGTGCTGAGTTAATATTACCTATTCTAAAAACCTCAAGTAAATCTGCTGCAATGCTAGAATTCCTATTTACTATCTGCCTAAAATAATCGCCTAATGTACTCATCTTAATCAATTGATATATATATATATATATATGTATACTTTTGTTCAGTTTAATTTTTTTTTTCTGAAAATTTGTGTGTGTGTTTTTTTTTTTTTTTTTTTTTGATAATTTTTGTTTGAAATCTTATCAAGATCATAAGCATGGCTTAAGGCTCTTTTTGTTACACATCTATTGTGTAATTTATATGCTTTGTATAACACATATGCGCTCATTATTACCACAATTATTAATAAAAGTGCATTTGTTGGTTTTGAATCTACATTTGATGACTCTATTTTGTTAATTACATTAGCAGTGAAGTCCACTGTCTTGGTATCTATTAACCCCATATTGGGTTCATCAAATATGTCATCAAACTTGTTTATTTTATTGTCAAACATTCCATTTGAAAAATTTCTATTTTTTTTTTTTTATTTATTGTTTGTTTTTAATATTTTAGTTTTTTTAGTGTTTTGGGCTGAAGCCTTTTTTTTTACATATATTCCTGACTACTTCTTCGTGTGGTTTTCAGGCCACAATTGGACAGCTTTTAATGCTGCACAATTGTACATAGTTTGTTTTAATTATATATAAAAAATATCAAAGAAGCTAACTTCGGCAATGCCGAAGTTTTTATACCAGTCCTTGGCAATAATTTTTTTACATTTTGAAATTTCTTTCCCTCCAACTCAATTCATCAACACACAAACAAAACATTCAAATTATTTCTCTTTTTACTACAAATTTTTCTTCCATCATTCCGTAAGCAAAGCACAACACGCATACACATACAGTTCGTATAGCGCTGCGTCTGTGTGTGTGCTCTGTTTGATTTGCTGATGACGTAGAACCGATTTGTATTGACTGTAACTTGTGTTCTATGTATCCGCTCAAATTCAAATTTTGGGATCTGAGATTTTATATCAAATTCTATTATATTGGTAAATTTCATGGGGATATTCCAATTTTTGAAAAAATTTTTGCTCTAGAGCTTTATGATATAGTGTCCGATCCTGACAATTTCCATACTTTATCATCGGGCTAAAAGTAGCTCAAATATGAAATTTCATTCCGATAGCTCTTAAGATGCCAGCGTGAAGTTGATTTGCACAGACGGACGGACGGACGGACGGACGGACGGACGGACGGACGGACGGACAGACGGACATGGCTATATCGACTCAGCTTCTCATGCTGATCAAGAATATATATACTTTATGGGGTCGGAAACGTCTGCTTCTGTGCGTTACAAACATCTGACCAATTTTATAATACCCTCTGCAAGGGTATAAAAAATATGCATCGCAGTGCACTCAAAAAAAATGTGCGACGCAACGCATAGTTGTTTAGTTAAAATTTTTTTTTTTTAATTTTCTGCAACTGCAAAGCGGCCTGCCTTTCACACTTGTAGTCAAGTTCAGGTTGAGGTTCAGCTGCTGATGTCCGGGGCCTATGGGCTCAGGCGGTACCGGTGCCGGTCATCGCACCAGGTTTGACAATACACTACAGACTATTTTTATCGTTGGTACTTCCTTTACAGGTTGTGGAATCGTTTTTATACCCTTGCAGAGGGTATTATAAAATTGGTCAGATGTTTGTAACGCACAGAAGGAGACGTTTCCGACCCCATAAAGTATATATATTCTTGATCAGCTTGAGAAGCTGAGTCGATATAGCCATGTCCGTCTGTCCGTCTGTCCGTCCGTCTGTGCGTATGCGTTTTAGTCAGCCATCTTAAGAGATATCGGGTTGAAATTTTTTTTGGAGACTCTTTATTACCTGTGTGAGATAAAGTATGAAAATCATTGGGATCGGACTACTATATCATATATTGTTTAATAATCATTAAATGTGTTTTGAATTCAGTAGTTTGAAGTATGCGTTTTACTCAGCCATCTTAAGAGATATCGGGTTGAAATTTTTTTGGAGACTCTTTATTACCTGTGTGAGATAAAGTATGAAAATCATCGGGATCGGACTACTATATCATATATTGTTAAATAATCATTAAATGTGTTTTGAAAATGCGTTTTACTCAGCCATCTTAAGAGATATCGGGTTGAAATTTTTTTTGGAGACTCTTTATTACCTGTGTGAGATAAAGTATGAAAATCATCGGGATCGGACTACTATATCATATATTGTTAAATAATCATTAAATGTGTTTTGAATTCAGTAGTTTGAAAAATATTTGAGCATATTCATAATACGACAACTAATGCTGTTGATGTATGAAATTTCACTTTTCTTATCGAATTAAATATAATAAAGAACTGCAAGGGTATATAAACTTCGGCAAGGCCGAAGTTAACTTCCATAGCTCGTTAATTTTGGCTTTGCCACGTTTTGTATTGTAGAGTATGGGATTTTGGTAGTGGCCTGATTTTTTCTTTCATTCAATTGGTTTTTTATAAACTCTACCTCGGCGTGTAATTTCACCGAGGTATTCCAGTTAATTGTATCTGGGCTGTTTAGTAGCCTCAAAATGTCAGCCTTTCTGGCTTTCACTCTACTTACTGTTGTTTTTTTTCTTTTTTTTCTTTATTCATTCTCTTGTATTGGTGATTTTCCAACGTCGGTGTGGTGGGCGGATTGCCTACCACACGTTATCCGTCACCTGTTTAGTATCCCTCGTATGTGTAGTTGTCTGTCTGCCTACCACATACGGGCGCATGGGAAAATCAAGTCCCTCGTAGTAGCCAGCAGCACCTCCAGCGGCTATTGTTGCAGTTTTTTTTTTTTTTAAATATTACCGCAATGTAGAATAAAGGTTCGATGTCTTATATTATTTCTCGATTCATTTAGAGAGGACACAATGAGTTCTGTTTAGTTTGGCTTTATTTTATTGAATGAATCTTAATTCTGTTACAATTGTTAACTATAGCTAAGACCGCATAGCTGCGCTGATAGTAATGCAGGCAGCGGAGCGGTATGCTTATGTATAAACATATTTATATATAAATGAATAAATGTTTACATAAGGGTATTTATGTGTGTATGCCGCTGCAGCGGGAGAGTGAGGATGTATCATATTGCATATTGGGCCAAAGCGGCCGCGCGTGTTTTATTTGCCGACACAGCAATTGTCCAGCACCATGCACTCATGGGTGGTCATGTTACTTAAGAGGCAAAAGCACTTGAATGTTGCGCACATAAATATTGTAACTAATTGCTACAATATGTTTGTAATGTTGTTAATATGTTATTCCAGAACATGCTACACTACTTCCCGAGATTTTCCAAGAGATAAAGCCTCTTCAGCAAATGGAAGCTTTACAATTAGTCAATCGTACGCCGCCGTGTGTAGGTTATCGATGACGAATTTTCACAAGACTCTTCCTCCGGACTTCTGTACCTTTTCATTGGCTCTAGTGTGTCTAGCTGCCAGAATCTTTCTAGAGATTCCTCTGGATTCGTCATGCCTACCATACATGTGATTGAAGCTGACGTTGACATATTAATTCTGCCAGCAATAATCCATCCAAACTCTGAATTTTGTAATGTTGAAGTGTATTTTCTGCTAATTCCATAAGCAGAAGCTGCAGAAGCAGATGTAGCAACTTGGTTGCCTTTTTCCAAGTGCAACATTGTGTTATGTTTTTTATCGCATTTGAAACATCCCTTTCAAGAGCAATTTTTTGCCATCTGGTCCGGTTTGAAGCAATTGGCACACAATTTGTGTCTCTGCACCCAATTAAGCCGCTCTGCTGCGGATTTTATTTTAAACTTTTCACATTGGAAGAGTTTGTGCTTTTCCTTCTCGTAGAAAGGACATAAGGAACTATTTCTCCCAGATGCTGTTGCGCATGTCTTCCTCGGATTTAGTTTTTCGATTTTCGTTTCTTGGTTTCCCAATCGCCTCTAATGTTAGGAAGCGCTGTTCCAAGAATGATAGAAAATCCTTTACTTCCTGTAGCTGCCTTGTGTTGGAAAGAGATTGCTCATATAGTGCGTTGTTAAATCTATACAATTTCTTTGTCATATGGAACATTATGACAGCATCTGACGATTTCATATTGACGCCTAAATTTTTTACAGCTTGCAATGATTCAAAAATGTTATCATGCAAATTCTTTAAAGAAGCTGCGTCATTTGGGTGATCAAACAGCTTTAACAGTATGGCTGTTACTAGAACTCTTTTGTTATTAAATCGCTCCTGCAACACTGACCAGGTAGTGTTGTAATTGGCTTCTGTTAATTCCAGGAGCCGTATCAATCTCTACCACATTTTCTCTATTGTGGATACATTTGACTCATGAACCACCTTTATATAGATGTCATGAAATTGTTGCCATTTCAGATAATCCCCATCAAATTTTGGAATCGGAATTTTGGGCAGTTGCAATGATTGTATCGATTGCAATACAGGTGGTGATTGTATCACTGCATTTTCTGCTGGTGCCACACAGAATTTTAGCATTGTATTTTCTGCGGCCACAAACGCGGCTTCGGCTGGATATTATATGTCTTCAATTTGTCTCTTCTTGTAATTCATTTTTTTCTTAGGCACATTTTGACTTAATGTCCTGGACAAAGAATCAGCAGCGCACTTTGTTTGCGAACCAGTGGTTTGATCCCGACTCGCTCTTCCTCTCGTTGACGAGCTTGTCTCTCTAATATTAATTTTGCCAAATGGTCCTTCCAATCTTCCACTATATTATTTACAACCGCCTTCATTTGGCTGAAATAGTCCGTTACAAAGTAGTTATCTTTCGTTGCCACGTTGCTTAATTTTTCCATTAATTCCTGATGACTTTTATCGAAGTTCTCCCACATGCATACCAGGAGCTCAAGTTTCTCCTCGAAATAAGATGGCTTCATTTTCCTGGCGAAGGAATCCTTTTTGGTATTCCGAATGAAAGCCTGAATTGCTTCTCCTCGTTTTGTCTGCTGCTTATAAAACTCCTCCATGTTATTTTTTTTATTCTTATGTAATTGCTTATTTGTACTAGTAGTTGACCCGATGGGAGTTTATTTATTTTGTCAAAGACAGGGAACGCTCCGACTCGTTCCTAATACTGCTCAAGCGTAGCACAAATAAGAATAAGAAACAAATCGAAGTCGCCTTTTGATTAGTTTTTTTAACAATAGTTAATTTTTATTTCCAATATACCTATTCTTCTATACTGATACACGCCACGACAGTGAAACCATTTTTTAAATTTATTTTCTTTGTTATACATATATTTTCAAAAATTGCAATGCCAAACTCTATACTCGTGCGTTCTACCTGGATTACTGACCGAGTTTACTAGGTCAGAGATTGCTGACGTCAGGGAATGCAACAGAGTTTAGAGTTGATCAACCTTTTTTTTTTTATAACAATTTGATGTTAAATGTTTTTGACAAAGTGATCGCCTAGTTGATCAACTTTTTATTCAACGGGTATGCATCCTACCCCGTCGCGAAAAACTAACTCCGAAGTTTCCAATAAACTGTTTTTAGTCACTAAGGTGGCTACGCAATGATTGCCAAGTTAATCGATTGCGATGTTTTTAGTCGGGACCCCAGATTGATGTGAAATGTTCATCAATTTGTGCCCTTGTTTAGGATTGTTTGGACTTCGGAGTGAGACTACAAAGGTAGAGATGGGGGCCAAAGACACAGCGATGCTCACCCGATGTAGCTACTATTGGTATCTGATCTTACAAAGAATAATGCATTTCTTTAATAGTAAAACTAGAGAGCTCACCAGTGCATAATTCGACATAGTGTTAATACGTCTTTATTGATAATAGCTAACTAAGCAGCTTAATGAACTAGGTCCTTATTGTTAACTGCTGACGATATCAGATCTACTTACGACTGATGAGCCATCGATATCGATAATCGGGTTATATACTAATCTTGACATATATTTCCATTTGTTCCATATTATGATTGTCTTATTGTTATCTTATTTTATATAATCTAAACATCAACAATAAGTAAAAAATAGATGTAAAGACGCGAAATCATTGGAAAGGGAAGGGATCTAAAGGTTGAAGCAATTGTGTTGCCAAAGTTAATGAAAGTTTTTCCATTAAAAATAGCAATCGTGGATATGTCAAAATGGCAAACTTATTTGCTAGCTGATCCTACCTTTAATAAACCTGATAGGGTTGATATAATAATGAGAGTAAACGTATTCACCCAAATCTTAAAAAGGGGAATTACAACGATTGATGGCCTGCTGGTCTAAAATACTAAATTTGGTTGAATCGTCTTGGGATGCACCAAATCAAATCAGAATAAATCTGTAGTGGCAACAACAATAGATGTCACAGGTTTTGAACAACGTTGGGAGAGGAAAGGTGAAATCGCCCTACCTGCTGTACACTGCACACTTACCAACGAGTTTAGGACTTGCAACGTCCACTTTTGCCGATGACACGGCAATGCTCAGCAGATCCAAATGCCCAATACAAGCCTCTGCAAAATTAGAGGAACTCCTCACGGTGATAGAGGAATGGCTAGCAACTTGGCGTATCCGGGTCAACGAGCAGAAATGCAAAAATGTTACATTTACGCTTAATAGAAGAAACTGTCCAGCTCTAATGCTAAATTCCTCCAATTCCCCAATCCGTGGATGTCACTTACTTCCACGTAGACGGAAGACTAACTTGGCGCAAGCACATCGAGGCAAAAAAGTCACAGCTTAAACTGAAAGCAAGTAGCTTACATTGAATCATCATTGCTCGGTCCCCTCTACGTCTAGAGTATAAAGTCCTCCTATGCAACTATGTACTGAAACCCATCTGGACTTACGGTGCCGTACTATAGGGAAATGCAAGTACCAGCAATGTCGACATTATTAAAGATTTTAAGATCAATCACTGAGGCTCCGTGGTACATACGGAACGACAACATTCAAAATGATCTAAATATACCTAGCGTAAAATCTGAAATAGGTACTCAACAACTAAAGTATTCTGCGAAACTGGATGTACACCCTAATGTTCTTACCAATTCCCTTACGCGAACTAATAATAGAACTCGTCTTAAAAGAAATGACAGACCAACCCAATAATAAGTGATTAGGGCCGCCTGCAATCCCCTGGATTTATCTAAAGTACTAGATTAAGAAAAATATCTCAAACTTGTTGTTAGGTTCTTATTTAAGAATAGATTCAACAAATACATACATATTAAACGTTAAAAAAATATATTAATAACAAATTAGAGATACGTTAAATAAATATCATAATGACCCAATAGAGAGAGGTCACTGCGTAAACAGAACACTAGGAAAAATAAAAAGAGATTCTTTTTGGAAACACATGTCCCGAGACGTTACAACAAGAGCCGTCTGCTTGTCATGACTCAAGCCAGACAACTCCTTCAGATTCCCGAGAACTGCAGACTGCGTTCCAAGGGGGTCTTACCGCTCTTGAGCGTTCGGGTGTTAGCACTAGCAAATTGCCGAAGGCCACAATCCTCCTGTGGGAAAAATCAGTGCCAAACAAGACTGTCGTCTCCGGTACACGATCGGTATCGTGTCCTGGATGCCACCGAAGAACATAAGTCGGTTCCAAGTGTTCAAGCTATCCCCAGTGGCCCCCGCAAATCCTCTGCGACGATGAAGGTTCAAGCGTTTCCCGCGAAAGCTCAACTCAAACCGGCGTCTTGCAAGCTTTGCCATCGGGAGAATCATCCAATACGACTCTGCCCTAGTTTTCTTGACATGCATGTTCAGAGGCGTTTGGAAACCATTAGACAGCAGGGACTCTGTTTGAACTGTTTTGCCCGCGGTCATCAAGTGAAGGGCTGCTCCAGTGCGCATAATTGCCTTACCTGCAAGGAACGTCATCACACCCCGTTGCATCCTAGTGATGTGTCGCCGTCCGCTGCGCAAGCCACACCATTCGGTGCCTCAGAGCGTTCGTCCACGAGCAATCAGCTCACAAATGCTCAGAGTTATTTTGCATCTACCCAAGGCAGAAGGCTTTTAGGCACTGCGATTGTCACTCTGCACTATCGCGGGGTGGAACACCATATTCGGGCGTTGATCGACTCGGGAGCCGATTCAACCTTCCTATCCGAACGTGTCTTCAACATGGTCCAGCCCCCCTTTTATCCTGTAGACGCCGCAGTTACTGGCATGGGCCAGAGTGATGGAGGATGCGCCGACAAAGTATGTCTGCTGATGCTGTCTCCTCCGTGTGACAGGCTGAACAAGATTGAGGTCTCCGCCCTGGTCGTATCCAAATTGTCGGTGGCCATTCCGACGGCTCCATTTCTTAACACGGTTTCGACGCAGTGCCTCGATCGCCCCCTGGCTGACCCGTATTACAACAAGCCCGCGCCTATTGATATGATTATCGGTGTAGACCTGTTTCCACACATCCTCGGAGAGCGGATCAAAAAGGATATGGGTGATTTCGTCGGGCTGGAAACCATCTTTGGATGAGTTCTGTGTGGAGCGATCATGCCTGACCCTCCGGTGGCGGAGATTAGGTTTCGCTGCGCGGACGCGAGTCAATCCGGAAGTAAAACTTGATGTACTTTTCAACAAGTATTGGGAGGTGGAAGACCTTCCTGCAAAGCGGAATTTTCAGGAGACCACCTGAAGAGGGAAGGACGGCCGATATATTGTGTCCCTTCCGTTCAAGGGTCCGAATAGCGTCGACTTGTGTCATTCAAGACCGATCGCGCTGGCTCAATTCCTGCGGAATGAAGCACGCCTTCTCAAGGATCCCGTCCTTAAAACACAGTACGATGCCATAATTCAAGAATACGAGCAATTGGGCCATATGAGTTGGGTGACGCCGCCTAAAGATGGGAAAAACTTCTATCACGCGGTGTTCAAGCCCGATAGCACCACCACCAAGGTACGCGTGGTAATCAACGCGTCAAGCCCCTCCACACGAGGCGTCAGCCTTAACGATGTCTTGCACACCGGGCCTACTCTTCAGGCCGATCTCACGCTTCAGGTACTGAAATGGCGTTTCTTTCAATTCGTTTTCAACGCTGACATAACGCAGATGTATCGACAAATCCGAGTCGACCCCAGGCGTACCCCCTTTCAGAGGATCCTCTACCGAGATCGCTGCGGCAATATTCAGGACTACGAGCTACAAACCGTCACATTTGGGGTTAACTGCGCGCCATTCTTCGCGATCCGAGTCCTTTTACAACTGGCACAAGACGTGCAAGCGATGTACCCTCAGGCGAGCGAAATCCTTCGGAACTCCCAATCCCTCCTGCAACCTCCCAGTTTTGGACCGAGTCGGCTCAACCATTGTGTTGGCTTGGCTCAATAAACCCCCGTGTAGTTGGTCCACCTTGGTGGCCAATCCAGCATCTCCAAAGGTACCAATGGCCAAAGCTGGTCACATGTACGTTCCGAGGACAACCCTGCTGATCTGGCAAGCCGTGGAATCTCCGCGGCCGAGTTATCAGCCAGTAGCCTCTGGTGGCATGGGCCGGGCTGGCTCCAGCGGGACCCCGAGTACTGGCCAACTCTCAATAATGAACTCCCAGACACCCAGATGGAGCAACGAGTCCAGTGCCACACCGCCGCGACCACCCTACTCGATGACGTAAGCGAACGGTTCTCGGACTACGGTAGGGCATTACGAGTCACCGCATACATCCTACGCTTCGCCACCAAAAGGACTTCAACGCCTTCCACGGTCCACCTCACCACGAATAGCTCTCCGCCGAGCGCGGCTTGATTCGGACCCTATCTTCACCCTATTCTTCTCCCCAATAATACTCCACGCGCCTGCTTGTGGAATTCGCCCACCGCATCACGTTGCATGGCGGCAATCAACTGATGGTGCGGTATCTGCGCACCAAGTTGTGGATTCCACGGATCAAGAACCTGGTGAAGTCCCACATCAAGGGGTGCAAAGTCAGTATCGTGCATCGTCGACGACTACAGACTCAGATGATGGGTGATCTCCCTCGAGAGCGCATCACGTACTCCAGGCCCTTCACCCACACGGGCATTGACTTCGCAGGGCCTTTCGAGATCAAGAATTACAGCGGGCGTGCGTGTCTCATTACTAAGGGTTATGTCTGCGTCTTTGTGTGTTTCAGCACGAAGGCGATCCATCTCGAGGCTATCTCCGACCTCACCACGGAACGATTTCTCGCAGCATTCTTTCGGTTTGTCGCACGGAGACAATGCCCACAGCGCATTTACTTCGACAATGGCAAAACCTTCGTCGGGGCCTCAAAGGCGCTCGAAAAAGACTTCCTGAACGCCACCAAGCTTGATATAATGAATGCATTTCCCCAGCACATATGGCAGTTCATTCCGCCGAGCGCGCCCCATATGGGAGGACTAAGAGAAGCAGGGGTCAAAAGTTTTAAGACCCTATTTCACTCTCCACTCTCCTGTGTAGGATCGAAGCGCGGAACCGGAGATCCTGGTCGAGCCTATGTCGCTGATCAACCGATGGCAGCGACTGAAGGCAATCCAGAAGGCCTTCTGCCGCCGCTGGAAGAGTGAGTACCTCAAAGAGCTCCACAAACGGAACAAGTGGAAATCACCGGCTCGTAGTCTTTAGACCGGCGATCTCGGGCTGACGGTCTCGTCCGAAGTAGGTCTATCCGAAGACCCGTAGCAAAGCTCATCTTGTTGCAAGACAACAGGAGTGCTGAGACAAAAAATCTATCGTGACTCCCATGTCCTCATCTCCGTGCATGTTGTTCGTTCCCGTGCATCGACTAATCCACTCTCCCCTACGTAATTTCTTTCGTTGCAGCGATATGGCCCCCAAGCGTCTGCCGCACCACCGCAGCAAACGATCGGTTCCACATGGGACGAACGCGTACCGATGCCGGGTCTGCCGGGGGGTTCATGCACTCCCGCAGTCTCAGCGGTTTCTGAACCTCCGAGGGGAAAAGCGGCTCCGGGCGGTGCTTATCAATAAGTACTGCCACAATTGCTTGGCACACGAGCATTCATCCGACGCGTGCAGGACTCGCCATGGTTGCCGACGATGCAGGCGAAAGCACCATATCTTGCTTCATATGGCCAACCAACCGCCGAGACAGCGCTCCGCAGCCCGGCGTCGCAGCCAGTCACCCTACTACGGACGTGCTGCACCATCTTCACAACCTCGTTCCCGATCCTCTTCCGACCGCTCCGCTTCTCCAGAAGACGCACCTGAGATCTCCCTCTCGTCTCTGCTCCACGCCCGGACGACGACTGTTATGCCAACCGCAGTCCTCCGGTTGGGCAATGGCTCGAAAGCCTTCGAGACCCGCGTCCTATTCGATGCGTGTGCGGCTGAGAGCCGCATCAACATGACATTTGCCCGGTCCCTGGGGTTGGCTGTGACCAAGGTCGGGGTCGACCAAGCCTGCACGGCCGTCCTCGAGTCAAGGGCCGACCTTACGTTCCGGCGGAATGTGATCTTCCGGGTCGAAGAGGACCTGCACATCCGCACTCCCATCCGGGAAGTGTCAGCACCGGTCCGGGAGAAATTTTCCACTCTGATCCTGGCCGTGGTGTTTCCGTGGTGCTCGGGGCAGAGGTCATCCAACCAGGCTGTGTGCCCGGCTCCTGCGGAATCTAGGCGCTCCAGGACGCTGCCGTCCCTTATCCTACATATGTCCAGGGTGGGAATTGCAATATGTTGCAAGGGGGGCGGTATGTTCACGCCACCGGGTGAACAGCAGTGAGCGGCGAAGAGCAGTGCGGAGTGAGGAGGGTTTTTTGATCCTCGGCATCTACGGTCACACCAGGAGGAGTGACTTGATTTTCCTGATGGGCATCGCCATTTTATTATACCCTTGCAGAGGGTATTATAAAATTGGTCAGATGTTTTTCCAGTACTAGTTTTTCACCCGAACACCCGTTCATTTTCCTTCAGTGTTTGCTATCTCGAATTTGTATATTTTAACCCGAAACATTTCGTGTGTGTCGGGCTACCTGTAAATATTTAATAATATAGCATAAGATTTTTAACCAAATTTATCGCGCGTTATTAATTCATCACTCGCTCACCACTCGAAGAAATTGGCACCCGCCAACTACTTGTATTTGATTTGAATCCTTCCGCCCCTCCACGAACAAGGACGGAAACGTCTCTTCTGTGCATTACAAACTTCTGCCCAATTTCATAATACCCTCTGCAAGAGTATAAAAAGGCAAATATAAAATATAGAGCATAGGTCCTACTAATATCATAGTAATAACTGATAGGAAAAACAAAAAACAACCAGTACACTTAGATTGAATAAAATTAGTATAAATAGAATATAAGAAATATATAAATATTTTTCTTTTTGAAAATTAGGAGGTGTAGTATACTTTTAGGGATAGCACATACTTTTAGGAATAGATTATATGTAATTATAACTTAAGCATAATGTTTCGCATTAAGTACCGTTAAGGACACTAGACATAAGACTCCATGTAACTGCCTCCCTATAAATACCGGGCTTGCGTCCCCAAATAAATCACTTTATGTCAAACCTTGCTATCGCCTATTTCACCTTAATTGCCAACGGAATATCTTGTCAATCGTCAAATTACTTATAATTAAACAGAATATTTTCTATTGGAGCGACATTAAATCGATACCTTTCGTATATGTCGGAGAATTTAGAGCGCCTAAGAGTAGGCTAATGTTTTGGTAATGTTTCATATGTGAATTGACAGGTATGTCACCTGTAACTATGGTATGTCCAACACTGCCCTTTGCAGGTTGACAATTGGTATGTTAAGATTGACAATTGAGATGCCTGACAGCGTGACAACATTGGAAATGTTGTCGATTGAGGTTTGGTGTTAAGTCATTGGAGTCGGCATAAGTAGTTTAAAAATCAGACGTGCCGAAACAACACCGAAACTCGCTACGCTAATTGTTGATTCATATAAAGTGAGAGTGAAAAGTATAAAGTATCCAAAGTAAAGAAAATGGAAAAGGCTAAGAACAACAATGGACGTTCGACATCAGAAGTGGGATTGTCTCCACCGCAAATTAATCCTGACGACCGCTTGTGCATGATTTTTGAAAGCGCAACACCGTAGTTTTATCGAGGTGATCAGTGCAGTTAAAAGTGGACGACTGGAGCAAGGTTGTACAAAACCATGCAGTCTTGCCAAAGTTTGACCCTGACTCTTTGGGATCAAGTGCTGCTGCATGGTGCTCGACTGTGGACCTAATACTGGCGGAGAATTCGTTGGAGGGCAGCGCACTTCTCATGGCCCTAAGCAAATCGCTGGAAGGGAGTGCGTCAAATTGGCTACCCCAAATTTCTTTTGCTGATATGACGTGGAACCAATTCAACCGACTACTCACGTCACTGCTGTCAAAATGGAAAGGGATGACTATAGAGCAAGCTGCTATGTCAGTTTAGCACACACTGCTCAGGTCGAGCCGAAGCTGCAACTAAATGAGTTAAAAGCCTTTGCTGTTGGTAAAAAGAAAGACCATTCCGTTCCAGTAGACGCTGAAAACAAGCGAATGCGACTACAACTACAACCTGCCGTGAAATGTCACTTTTGCGGAAAAAACGGACACAAAATGGCGGATTGCCGTTTGAGAAGACAAGGAAACCAGAGATTTTCTCAGCAGACTGCCCGTCCACCAGAGATGAAGAGAGGACCAATTATTTGTTTCAAATGCGGCGTTGCTGGACACATGAAGTCTGCTTGCCCTGAAGGATAATCATCATAATCATCATTGATACCGAAAAGAATTGAAGAAAGACGTGTAAACTTGTGTCAAGTTAAAGAACCCATTGGTACCCTAACTCAATCCGGTGAGTCGTACCCATTCTACTTTGATTCCGGAGCTGTTCTCTAGTAAAGGAAGCAATATCACATAAGCTTTCGGGAAAACGAATTAACAATTTAGTCCTCTTGAAGGGCATTGGAGACCATACAGTAACTAGTTAATGTTAAAATAAGTAATTATTTCCTTGAAGTTCTGTTTCATGTTGTTCTAAACGATAGCTTAAATTACGACATTATAATAGGTAGTTATTATCATAATTTTAAGGTCATATTATCGTGTGATAAGGTCGAATTTCTGAAAACAATATTTTTATGTGCTGTGGCTGATACCTCTGATACCTCTTCAAATCTGGCTAATATCGATACTGAGTTGTCTGGCGTTGATAAGTCTGGTTTACTGAACATTCTAGGTGAATATTCAAGTTTTTTTATTGACGGAATTCCAAAGAGTCGAGTTACAATCGGCCAATAGGAAATTCGTTTGATTGATCCAAACAAAACTGTTCAGAGACGACCATACCGGCTCAGTTTAGATGAAAAAAAAAATAGTAAGGGGTAGGATTCAGGAGTTAATAGAGTCAAAAATTATTCGGCCTAGCTGTTTCACCATTTGCCAGCCCTATACTGCTTGTCAAAAAGAAAAACGGCTCTGACCGGCTTTGCGTTGACTATCGCGCGTTGAATTTAAATACTGTGGCCGACAGGTATCCGTTGCCTTTAATTAATGATCAAATCTCTAGACTGGGTGGGGCAAGAGATTTTTCCTGTCTGGACATGGCAAGTGGTTTCAATCAGATTCCTATTCACCCAAATTCAATTGAGCGTACAGCTTTCGTTACACCGGAGGGACAATATGAGTTTTTGTCGATGCCTTTCGGTCTTAAAAATGCACCGTCTGTGTTCCAGCGCGCTGTAATGAAGGCATTGGGTGCCCTTGGCTACGCCTACTCGTTTGACATAATTTATATGGATGACATAATGATTGTTTCTCAAACAAAGGACAATCAAAGACTAGAAACTGTTTTGCAGGGTTTGTCACGATCCGGGTTCTCCTTTAATGTTTCAAAGTGCTCTTTTCTGAAGTCGAGTGTAGAATACCTAGGTTTAGAGGTCAGAGAAGGAGAAATTCGACCTAATCCTCGCAAGAAACAAGATTTTGATAGACTTACCGCCTCCACAGGCTGTTACTCAAGTTAGACAGTTCATTGGCCTGGCGTCATATTTTAGGCAGTTTATGCCAGGATTTTCACAAACAATGAAGCCGTTGTATTGTTTCACATGCAAGAATAAGACATTCGAGTGGAAATTGGAACACGAGCAAATTCGCCAGAGTGTAATACTTTAGACGTAGTCGTACAACGCTCAGAACGAACAAGTGGCCCATATGACACCAGGCCCGGGCCTGTTACGAATGACTCTAAGTAAAGTTAATGTTACAACCTCTACCCAGTCCGACCTAAGGGCATAGGCGTATTACATATATAAACATAAAACTAAACTAAAGAAATAGAAAATATTAAATGTAATAAGATAATAAGTTACATATAAAAAGAAAACAGGATAGGTTAAAATAAAGATGATTACAACTAGTTACGAGCGAGGAAGGACAAGATCGCAGTTTTTATACCGGGAAGCGATGTTTCGGAACCGATAACGTGCCAAAGTCTGTTGTAGTCACTACATAGTATACGAAAAGGTTTATGCAGAGAAAAGTTATTTGTGCAAGTGGGAAGTAAAAGCGGTGTGAAATTGCGGGTCCTTCTAGATGGAACAGAAATGTTAATTTGGCTCAACAGCTCGGAAGAGTCAATCTCACCATTCAAAAGTTTGTAAAGAAAAGTTACACCAAGCATAGTTCTACGATTAGCTAAAGAAGGAAGGTTAATTAACTGAAGTCGACTAGAATAAGATGGAAGTTGTACAGTTGGATCCCAACTGTTTTTGTACAGATTCTAATTTGTTCTGATAAAACTCATATTGAGGAGACCAAACACAAGATCCATACTCCAATATGGGACGGACTAAAGAAGTATAAAGTATTTTGGTAGTATATGGATCCTTAAACTCCTTCGACCAGCGCTTTATAAAGCCAAGAACACTTTTAGCCCTACTAACAGTAGTCGATATATGCTGATTAAAACTAAGTTTGTGGTCTATTAAAATCCCCAAATCTTTTACAACCAAAGAAGTATTATTAATTCTTTCTAACGGGAAATTATTTAAAAAGTAACTCGTTAATTGGGGAGAACCTCTATAAAAAGACATAATTTTGCACTTAGAAAAGTTTAACGATAACAACCCTACACCACCCCTGAAAAGCATTCAGGTCAGCTTGCAAGGTATGACATGAGAGATAGTCTACGATGCGATTAGCGATTTTTACATCATCGACATACATAAGAACTCTAGAATTTAAAAGAACGGTGGGGAGATCATTAATAAAAATGGTGAATAGTAATGGGCCAAGGTGACTGCCCTGTGGGACTCCCGATTCAACACAAATGATCTTAGAAGGAGAGGACTTAAAAAGAACCCTCTGCCTCCTATTGCTTAGATATTGTGATATCCAAGCTAGCAGAGCATCCGGAAAGCCAACTAAATTCAGCTTATGTAATAGTAAGGCATGGTTTACCGAATCGAAAGCCTTACTGAAATCCGTATATATAACATCAGTTTGCTTTTGTTTCTTAAAACCTTGGATTACAAATGATGTAAACTGTAGAAGGTTATATGTGGTAGACCTATTCTTGACAAACCCATGCTGGTATGGCGAAAAAATAGATTTACATAAATGCTGTATTTGAGACGTCATAATTTTCTTAAACAGTTTAGGTATCGCTGACAATTTAGAAATTCCTCTGTAATTAGTGACGTCGGATTTATTGCCACATTTGTCAAGAGGCAAAATAAACGAATCCTTCCATATAGTTGGAAACTCGGACAGTGTAACGGACAACTCAAAAAGCTTAAGTAAAGGCGAGCACAATGACTCCGCACAGAACCTCAGGACACAAGCGGGAATACCGTCTGGACCCGGTGAGTATACCGGCTTAATCGTCATTAGTTCCTTAGCTACCGAACTTTCCGTTATAATAGGATTAAGAATGCAGTTGGATTTCGTTATAGGATATGGATATATCTGACTAGAGTTGTACTTAGTAGATGTGTACGTAGTCGAGAAGAAGCTAGCAAATAAATTAGAAATAGATTGATCAGAAGAGGCCGAAACATTATTAAAAACTGCAAATGATGGAAGGGAGATAGAATGTCGCTTTGAGTTAACGAAACTATAGAACTCTTTAGGATTTTCAGAGAATTGCAACTTGCAATTGTAAGTAATTATTATAGCAATTAGAATTAGAAACAATAAAATTCGATTTAGCAACCAACTAACGAGAAAGATCCGATGATAGACTCGTGACTTTATACTTTTTGTAATACCTAGACTTAAGATTCTTCAGTTTTGACAGCCCCCGCGTAAACCATGGTGACTTTTGCGTCACCACAGGAGACACTAGGGGTACACAGTCATTAAAGATTGAGTCAACAGTGGTATAAAATAAAGAAATGGCGGAGTTCATATCCGTACAAGTGTATAAATTAGTCAAATCGGTATTAAGAAAGGCATTGTTTAGTCAGTCAGACTTCCGAAAACATCGGGTGCGTACCGTAGGATCACACTCGGACACTCGGCTGGGAAACTCAATAGATAACTCTAAAGTTGGATGAAAACTATCCTCTGGTAACACCATTGGACTAGTTCTAGATACTTCACAAAAACTGGGATCAGAAGTAATGAAGTAAGTAAGTCGTCTCGCCGACTTAGGTATACCATACACCAGTAAAACAAATATTTCAAATTTGTAATAACAAATGCATTTGCCGATTTTAAAAAAGTTCTGTTCACATGCTTTAGTAGCATATCTTAGTATCGCGCTCACTCATGCATCTGAGCACCCTAGCGCCACCACCCGCCAACGGCCAACTCCGGCCTTATGGAAAAACGTTTATATGCATAACTTGGCTATTTTTTGTCCGATTTTGATCAAATTTGGTATTTTGCTGGGTATTAGAATCAAATTCAAGTGTGCCAAATTTGATTGCACAAGGTAAAAAATTACGGGAGATAATCGAGTTTTTCAAATTGCGGGGGCGGAAAGGGGCGTGGCAAAATCTTTATACATACAAAATGTGCGCATTTACTAAGCAAACATACATACCAAATATGGTGTCTCCAGCTGCAATAGTTTTTGAGATAAACGTTTTTTTTTTGAATTGCGGGGGCGGAAAGGGGCGTGGCAAAATTTTGAAATAAACTCGATCACTCTACATACTACATGAGCCTACATACCAAATTTGGTGGCTCTATCTCTTATAGTCTCTGAGATCTAGGCGTTCATACGGACGGACAGACGGACGGACGGACGGACGGACGGACGGACGGACGGACGGACGGACGGACGGACGGACGGACGGACGGACGGACGGACAGACGGACGGACAGACGGACATGGCTATATCGACTCGGCTGTTGATACTGATCAAGAATATATATACTTTATGGGGTCGGAAAAGCTTCCTTCTGCCTGTTACATACATTTTGGCGACTTTAATATACCATTTCACCCTATGGGTGTATGGTATAAAAATCAGATCCAGAAATCTGCCAGACGTATTAGGAATCGAATTCAGCTGGGCCAACGAAAGCTCAAGCAGACCATCAATAAAATCGTGACACCCAGAGGGCTGCAACGTTTTGCTACCATTAAGTGTTGACCAAGTTATAGTGGGCAGGTTAAAGTCCCCAAGGACAATTAATGAGTCTCTGTCAGAAAGTAGTTCAAGTATAAATTTAATAGATTTTAAGTGTAGTAAGTAGGTTGGCCATTCCGATTGGGGCGGAATGTAAGAACAGGTAACAAAAATGGAAAAAGGAGTAATAGATACCTTAACGCATATAACTTCGATACTACTTGAGACAGGTATTGTTATCAGACCCGATGATAGGGCGGAATCTACAGCAATAAGAACTCCACCACCCCTACGATCAGTACGATCACGTCTAAAAATGTTGAAATTAGAGGGTAAAACTGTGGCGTCAAAAACGTCAGGTTTTAACCAAGTCTCAGTAAAGACAATTAGGTCAAAATCAAATGACAGACTATCTACAAAGAGTTTAGTAAGTTTAGTATTAAGGCCTCTGACATTCTGATAGCCGAGAGAGAAGGAAGTTGTTAGTTTTTTGATAGAGTAGAAGAAGGAATAGATAAGGAAGGAGTGGGAATAGATGAAGAAGAAAGAGGAATAGATGGTGAAGGAATCCTTGTTTGACCCCGTGTCTTCATTTTTCTGGATGTAAACTCCTTCACAATCAAGCTTTTTGGCAGAAGCTAGAACTCCAGATACAGTCAAAGAATTCAATTGGAACACTGATTTTAAAAGATGAAATTTCTCTAGAATATGAAAATTTAAACTTTTCTATGGATATATTAGAGACATTCAGTTTAGCCCGAATGTGGGCCATGACATCATCCGATGTAGCATCAGGGAGAAGTCTCGAAACAAAAATGTGTTTTTTAGGAGGCACTCCCACCAATGGTTTCGGCATTCCAGGAATTGCATCAGCTACCGCATTCATTGTAGCATCAGTTGCAACAAGTGGCACTCCGGCATTACTAACATTAAGGGATCCTAATGTCGGCAAAATCCATGGGAGTAGATTCTTGCCCAGACAAAACGGACACTACAGACATCGTCTGTGGAATTGGAGTTTGCATTGTCAAAGAGCGCGTGAGTTATGCCATTAGCAACACTTCCCATAACAGCCGACCCAAGAGGTCTACACTCCACATTAATGTAAACATAAACATTACCATTCCAGTAAACATAGAGTGTCACAAGATAAGTGACAGATTCCCTAAACATAGAGTGTCACAAGATAAGTGACAGTTTCCCTAAAACATAGTGTCACAAGAAAAGTGACCAGAAGAAAACATTATAAACACTTAGATGTAAGCCAAACCAGAATATGATTTGATTCAATAAAGCAGTCTTGATTTAACACTCAACCAGAACAGACTCAATCTTAATTGGCGCAGTCGGTACTCGAGTTCACAGCTAAAATATTGTGGAAACTTTGAACGCAATCAAAGATAACGAAACAATATAATACTGTGGAAAACAAAACATTTAGTGACAAAATAAAATATATATATTGTGGAAACTTTGGAGAAAATCTAAGCCAACGAAACAATATAATATTATAAAAACATTTTGTGACAAATAATAAAATATATATATTGTGACAAATAACGAAACAATATAATATTGTAAAAACACTTTGTGCAAACAAACAGAATTATTGTGGAAACTTAAAAAAAAAAGTTAACGAAACAATAAAACATACACCATTAAAATGGCTAATCCAGCACAAATTAACGAAATGCAACAATGCATTCAAATGCTAACATCAATAATAATATCCAATCAAGAGATGCATTCTAATCCAACAACAAGGGAGAGAAACAGCATCGAGAAGGAAACAAGGTACTTGCTGGTGTTCACTGGACAGGAGGGAACGTTACATGGTTTCATTTCGGCAGTCAACCAAATCATGGAGGAGTATGATGATAACGACCAGGTCTTCACTGTTATATTCAACACCAAAATTCAAGGTCAGGCTAGAACTATGCTTAATATTAACGCCCCTACATCTTGGGCTGATTGCAAAACTCGTCTTCGACATCATTATCGCCCAAGAACGGATCAAATGGGTCTAACCAGAAAAATTAATAACTTAAGGGTAACTACCGTTCGAGATCTTGATTTTAAAGTAAGAGCAATTGTTGGGGAAATTACTGATTTTTCGGTCTTTGAAAACAATAGCAGATTAGTTGACATATTAAGTGGTCTCTTAATTCAAATAGTAAAAGAATTATCTTGTGGTCCAATGGCCATTGCCTTAATGAATAAAACAACATTAACAGATATAAGAATTGAACTTGCAAATTATATTGGTCTGAAATATGGAAATTTAAATAAAAAACTATTATTAACCAAAAATGACAATGACCATAGTACATATAACAAACAGACAACTAATAAAAATACAAACCAAAATACTGAACAGAGTCAAAATGTAAAACAGTCTCAAAATCCCAATAGACAATAGAGTCAAAATACGAGACAGTATCAAAATCCGAATAGACAACAGAGGCAGAATGTAAGACAAAATCAAAATTATCAGCAACCACAAAATGATCAGCAACCACCAGCAGAAGCAATGAGTGTAGATAATATAAATGAGGAAGTAGTAAACAGCACAGATAATCAAGAGTTTTTTACCAACTAGCCTTATATGAAAAAAAATTTTTATAAAAGGAACAATAGAGGAAGATACTTATATTATTTTAGTAGATACAGGATCAACCATAAGCATTTTAAACACAACTAATGTACATAATTCCAAATACAAAATAATTGAAAAATATTCAAAAACCATACATACAATAAAGGGAAAAATAGAAAGTGACAGTTACTTAGTGAAAACAAAAGTGCCAAGGGAGTTTAAATATATAAATTATGCCAGAACAAAATGGGTGGCTATGCACCTGGAAAAATCATATGATTTTCTATTGGGCATGGTCTTCATTCAAAGGAATTTTGCAAATATTGATTTTCAAAACAAAATTATTAAACTTAACAATGGGGTCGAAATTCCATTCCTTTCCAAACAATCAGAAGATGTTTGCGTAATGGAAGTAAGTGAAATTGATGATCTTAAGTTAAAAGAACTCAATACTGAGGAAGAACAAATAATAAGCAATCTTTCAAAAAAGTACGAAAAGTAATGTTTCAAAGAAGGGGATCACTTAACCAATACTAACACTAAAGTTCATAGCATAAAAACTACTACAGACCAACCTATTAATTCAAGACTCTATCGGGTCTCCCCAAAATATGAAGAAGAAATAAAGAAACAAATAATTTATATGGAAAACAATGGAATTATAAGAAAAAGCAAAAGCTAATATAGTTCTCCAATATGTGTCATACCTAAAAAAAGAGATAGCTCTGGAATTCAAAAGTATCGTATTTGTGTAGACTATAGGCGTTTAAACCAAGTAACCGTTCCAGATAAGTACCCAATACCTATCATGGACGCTGAATTAGACAAACTCGGTAAAGCCCAATATTTTACTACATTAGATTTAGCAAAAGGCTATCACCAAATTTTAATGGCAGAAGAAGATATAGAGAAAACAGCATTCATTTCACCAATGGGTTTATATGAATATGTTAGAATGCCTTTTGGTTAAAAATGCCCCAGCCACATTTCAACGTTTAATGAATGAAATACTGAGGGATTATATAAACAAAAGTTGTGTTGTATACATGGACGATATTTTGATATTTTCAACATCACTTGAGGAACATAAGATTGCTCTAGAAAACATTTTCAAAATACTTAGAAATCATAACTTAAAAATTCAACCAGACAAATGTTCCTTCATGAAACAATATACTGAATATTTAGGACACATTCTCACAAAGCAAGGGATTAAACCCAATCCACATAAAATAGAAGCAATAAAAGCAATGCAGCTACCTAAAACAGAAAAGCAATTGAAAGGATTTCTTGGTATGACAGGATTTTACAGAAAATTTATTAAGGACTATTCCAAAATAGCTTACCCAATGATCAGATATTTACAAAAAGGCACACAAATTAATACAAATGACCCACAGTTTATAGATGCCTTTGAAAACCTTAAAACACTTATAAGCTCACATCCAATCTTAAAATATCCAGAGTTTGATAAACCATTTACCATTACAACAGATGCCAGTGATTTCGCAATAGGTGCAGTATTGTCTCAACAAGGGCAACCAGTTGCATTCGTTTCAAGAACTCTAAATAAACACGAAAAAAACTACAGTACAATTGATAAAGAATTTTTATCTATTATACATGCAGTAAACTATTTTAAACACTATTTGATAGGTAATAAATTCCAAATTATAACAGATCATGCTCCGATAAAATATCTAAACTCAAAATACAAAGGGAAAGAAATGACAGCAAGACACCAAAGATGGATTTTAAAATTACAAGAATTCGATTATGACATAATATATTTGAAAGGAAAACACAATAAAGTAGCAGATTTTTTAAGTAGACAGGAAACAGCTGAACTAATAAACAAGGATAAAACAAATGAGTCAAACTTTGATCTATCAGATACACAGCATTCAGCAGAGGAAGGAGGATTTACAAATTTCTATATAAAAGACGATATTGTAAACAAATATAAAACTCAGATAATAGTAACTTATACAAAAACGGACAATATTAATATTCAGCATGGTAGAAAAATAATAGAAGTAAGCCCAGCAGAAACAGAAATTGAAATCGAAATCAAAATGCAAAATAATATAAATAAAGGAACAGTAGGAATTTTTTCAGAAGTTCCAGACTCAGAATATTATAAGATACAATGTATCTTAATGAACATTTTTTCACACTGTAATAATATAAAATTTTTTAAATGTACTAAGAGAGCTCAGGAAATTTCAAGCGAGGAAGAGGTTCACAAACAAATAGCTATTTACCACACCAAAGATTCATTACATAGCGGAATAAATGAAGCTTTTAATTCGTTAAAGAACAAAATATATTTTCCAAAGCTAAGAGACCATATTCAGTTGATAATTTCAAATTGTAAAAAATGTAAGGAAATTAAATATGACAGAAAACCAATCAAACCTAAGTTTCAATTCACAGAAACACCGGATGTTAAAAATCAAATTATACATTTAGACATATTTCATATAAAACACAAATCGTTTGTTACAATCATAGACAAGCTCACAAAATTCGCAGTCGCTTATAATATAACAGATAGAAACTGGAAAACTAAAATGGAAATTATGATTGAACACTTTGCCAAATTCAATAAGCCACATAAAATAATAATGGATAATGAATTTCGATCAGAACAGATAAAACAATACTTAAACCAAGAACAAATAGAAATCCATTATACAAAGCCAAATTCACATACAGGAAATGCAGACATAGAAAGACTACATTCTACTCTCATTGAAATAATAGCAGGAATAGATGATGATTTATCAATTTCATCCAAAATGCAATTAGCAATAACAGCTTATAATAACCGTTATCACTCTACAATAAAATGTACACCAAATTATGCAAAAACATAGAAGATGAGGAAAAACTAAAAAACACTATTATCAAGCACAAAGAAAAAATTTTAAGCAAACAAAATAATACAAGAGAAGATTATGAGGAGGAAAGACAGGAAGGACCAATTAAAAACTATAAACGAGTTAGGCATAAGGATGAACCTTATTTTAGAATTACAACATTAAATAATATTCATCCATGTAATATAAAAAGACCGTCAAAGCAGGAAAAAATTAATTTCCAACAAAATACAGATTGACATCCTTGAAACAAAATTTTTTTTCTCTTATTCTCAGATTTTCATAATTTTTTTTTTTCAAGGTAAATTACAAATTGAACCAATTCAATAAAATGCAGGATATGCACCTATACAAACTTATTCCACGGAAGTAGTTAATGAAACAGTAATTATACTACACATTATTAATATCGACCCTTTAAATAATATAATAAATCAAATGGAGACAAACATTAAAAATATTAACATCACAGGAAAAAAGGAGCTATTAGCTGAATTAAAGCTAAAATAAAATCCATAACCCCAAACAACAGAATAAAAAGAGGAATGTTAAATATTGTAGGAACAACATACAAATGGCTTTTTGGAATTATGGACTATGAAGATAGAAAAGATATTTTAGACCACCTTAACAATATTGACCAAAACAACCATAATATTATACAAGACAGGAACCAACAAATTGTTATAAATACACATTTTAATAAAACATACAAACAATTAAACAAGACAGAACAATAATCAAGGACATACTTACAAGCATGGACAATCAAAATCAAGAAATATAAATGAAAATACTTCATAATGACCAAATGGGGAAATTAAAAAATATAGAATTCAAAATAAATTATATTCAGGAAAACATAGCATCAGCAAAAAATAATATAATCGTACCAGAAATTTTATCAGAAGTGGAAATAAATAAGTTTGACATTGATTTTTATAAATTAAAGCTAATCCGTATGGGCATTTTAAAATATAAGAATAATTGCATCATAATCGCAATTAAAATCCCAAAATCATTTATAACCATAGATGTTAAGTTAATTATTCCTATACCAAATATGGATTATATACATATAGACCAAGAAAATCAGTTAATTGTAGAAATAAATAATAAAACATTTACATATGAACCCAACAAAATTTTAAAAGAATTAAAATTAAGTAAAAGTTGTACCATTAATAATAATTGCAAATTTATATTCAACAATATAACGAGTATCGAAGAAATTGACGATGATACAATTATAATCAAAAATGCCAAGAATACAAAAATATATCAAAATTGCGATAAAAGAAATATTATACTTAAGGGAAGTAACTTAATTCAATTCGGTAACTGTAAAATTCAAATTCTAAAATGAAATATTTTTTAACGAAAAAACAAAATTTCACGAAAAATTTTTTTATCCAACAGAACTATTGAATCAAACCTATAAAAACACAATTAACTTTGATCATGTAACAATAGATAATTTTGACAATTTAAAAGAAATCACAGAACTTAAATACGAAAAGAAAATGACAAATGGCATATTTTTAACACTTTTTATTATTATCATTATATGTTTATCCATTTATTTACATATATACTGTAAAAAGAAAAATATAAACTTTAATGTAAACAGAATTCAGGAGAATTCACACTCTCAGAGGGGAGGAGTTATGCCATTAGCAACACTTCCCATAACAGCCGACCCAAGAGGTCTACACTCCACATTAATGTAAACATAAACAATACCATTCCAGTAAACATAGAGTGTCACAAGATAAGTGACAGATTCCCTAAACATAGAGTGTCACAAGATAAGTGACAGTTTCCCTAAAACATAGAGTGTCACAAGAAAAGTGACCAGAAGAAAACATTATAAACACTTAGATGTAAGCCAAACCAGAATATGATTTGATTCAATAAAGCAGTCTTGATTTAACACTCAACCAGAACAGAGTCAATCTTAATTCGTGCGCGGGAGTTAGAAATAACAATAATCAAAAACACTGCAACAAGAACACTAAGACAACAACAACAGAGCGTTGCTTGTGTTTTGCAAGGCAGAAAAAATGAGATTAAGGTGGGAGAGAGAGGAAGAAAAGAAAGAGAAAAAAAAAGAAAAAGAAAAAAACCAACAAAGGTTATAAGCAGAAATTAAAGTTGTTAAAAATTATTAACACAAACACACAAAAACGCAACGAGTGATACGGTGCAAGTTAGATTTACTAATTAATTAATATTTCGATCGCGATGCCGATAAAACAAAATAAAATAAATGTAAATCAGTTAAAAATGCGGGAGCTTGAAAAAAAGCACGTCCGTCTTCTCTCGAGAGCGTTGATGATATAGGATAAAAAAAAAAAAAAAAAAAAATTATAAAAACAATAATAATAAATAAACACATTAACAGATGAGCCTGTGCTCACTATATTTGATCCTAAGCACCCAATCGAATTACATACAGATGCTAGTATGGATGGCTACGGAGCGGCCTTATTAGATAAAATCGATAATAAACCTCATATTGTTGAATATTACAGCAAACGAACCTCACCTCCAGAATCTCGTTATCATTGTTCAATTCCATGAAGCATTTTCGTCACTACCTGCAGGGCCTACACTTTGTTGTTTACACCGACTGTAATTCGTTAAAAGCTTCATGCAATAAAGTCGACCTGACGCCGAGAGTTCATCGATGGTGGGCTTATATGCAGTCATTTGACTTTAAAATTCAGTATAGACCTGGTGTAAAGATGGCCCATGTGGATTTCTTTTCTCGTAATCCGTTACCTATTAAATTGTCTGCTCAGGCTCCTATTAAACGTGTGCATTTAACTGAGATATCAGACAATTGGCTTCTTGCTGAGCAACAAAGAGATTCCGAGACTTCTTCGATCATTTCTAGACTTCAAAATGACGAGTTGGAGGAGGGTTTGGCAAAGACGTACGAACTTCGTTCAAAAATGCTCTTCCGAAAAATCCAACGGATCATTTATACCCAGACCATTAGGTCGGTAGTGAATCACGTTCATGAGGCAATTGTACATCTCGGTTGGGAAAAGACTTTGGATAAAATGTACGAGTTCTACTGGTTCGAGAATATGCCTAAATATGTCCGTAAATTTGTAGATAATTGTATTACCTGCAGTCTCATTAAACCGCCCTCGGGCAAAATACAAGTAGAGCTCCATCCCATTCTTAAAGTAGATATACCATGGCACACGGTGCACATACATAGATATAACTGGCAATCTGAGTGGAAAAAGCGATAAAAAGGAGTACCTTATAGTAGAAATCGATGCGTTTACCAAGTTTGTTTATTTGTATCATACTGTAAACGTAAATACTGAAAGTTGCGTCAATGCTTTAAAGTCATTGTTATCACTTTTCGGTGTACCGAATAGAATCATTGCTGACCAGGGCAGATGTTTTACTGGAAAGGATTTTAGCAAGTTTTGCACCTTGCAAAAGATAGGTTTACACTTGATTGAAACGGGTGCTAGTCGCGCGAACGATCAGGTAGAGCGCGTTATGCGCGTGTTAAAACGAATGTTAACTGCTATAGAGACCAGTAAGCGATCCTGGCAGGGCCAATTACAGCTGGCCATAAATTGCACAACAAATAGAACCACTAAAAATAGTCCTTTGGAATTACTGATTGGTAAAGAAGTTCGACCTTTAAATATGTTACATGTTTTTGAGAATCAGAATAAAGTCGATGTAAGTCTTGTTAGAAAAATAGCTAAAGAAAACATAGACAAATCCGCCTCCTGTGAAAAAGATAGATTTGACAAAAACAAACTCAAAATTGTAAAATTCAAAGTAGAAATGAAGAGAGACATCAGACGAAACTAGACCCAAAGTTCAGGGGACCATTACAAGTGGCGGAGATACTCGATGGCGACAGATATGTATGTTTTAAAAACCATGGCTAATAAGCGAACTTATAAATATTCGCACGAATAACGATTCAACGGAGAGGTATGCCGGCGGAAGGGATTCCCACTGAGTTGGACATGTGTGTTGATAGTGATGTATTAGTGGATTCTAATATGGGTCAAGTAAAACGGCGTTAAAAGAGACGTCAAGAAAGACACCGTTGAAAGAGAAGTTAAGAAAGACGGCGTAAAAAAGAGACGTCAGGAAAGACGCCGTTGAAAGAGACGTCAAGAAGAACAGAGTTGAAAGAGACTCTGGTGATGCGTTAGTGGATTCTAACGAGTGAGAGACATTGGTGGACTTCAATGTGGTGAAAGGCATTGATGGTTTTCAATGCAGAATGTCAGACTCCATTCCTGAAGGTTACCTGAAGCACTACTCTGGGGGTGCTGGTAGGAGCACGAGTTATTGTGATTTCTCATCAGTATCAGTATGGAGAGGTGAGGTGATAGGAGCCCAATATGGTTGGTGTCCGGGACATATGTTACTTCACGAGAGAGTCAAAAACTAGTGGGAGATCACTGAACGCCGGGTACATGAGTTATAGCCAGATCTATATCCTGTATTCTGCCAATGGTACAACCCATAGAACAATAAAAACTAAGCTTTATTTTAACATCCTTTATAATAAGATTGAACCAAATTGTCATTTCAGACTGAGCAATGCATGTCGTAACGTTATTAATGTAACACACGAGGACGTGTGATGGTCAGGTGGGCCGTACAGTGCTGTACTATAATTAGTTTACATCTAATGTTAATAAAATAAGAACTTTGTACGTTACTGCAAATATGAGTTTGGTGATTTATTAATGGATGGAAGTTGACTGATTGAGCCAGATATGGGTAGTTGAGTCAGGATAAGAGACCGTGTGGCCAACTAGAGCAAATAGTACATTGGTATGTTGGAGCGAAATAGTTTGTGGTTAAAGATTATAATGATTTGCCAATATGGTATGGTATCTGGTTCATTCAATGTAGAATAATGAACGGAAAGGATCTTCATATTCTTTTACACGAGGACGTGTAACTTGTCAGAATGGCCGTGTCGGAGAATTTAGAGCGCCTAAGAGTTATTTAATTTTTTGTTAATGTTTGATATGTGAATTGACAGGTATGTCACCTGTAACTATGGTATGTCCAACACTGCCCTTTGCAGGTTGACAATTGGTATGTTAAGATTGAAGGATGACTCGACAGATTTGAGATGCCTGACAGCGGAAATGTTGTCGAGTGAGGTTTGGTGTATGACAGGATGAAAGTTTATTTTATTCACGAGACTATTACACAGTTAGGTGCACTCATGGTAATTTTATCGTTGTGTCTTCGATGCGTGACCGCTCTGTTCAATCGGTTGCCTTCGACTGCCGTGCAAACTCTCTCTCACGCCTCTCGCTGATTGTCATGATGATTCGCTCTCCGAGAAAGATGCCGGAGTGATCAGAGAGGAGGAGAGAGAGAGAGAGAGAGAGAGACCCTGCTACAACTCGGCCGTCCTGACAATATAAGATCTCCTGATCGTAGTTATACAGATAGCTTAATGTTATACCTATTAATTATACAATTAACGCTTAAAATTTATCCTTAACTATTATTAAATATACTTATGTTATTTCTTTTATCCATGGTTTTATGTTTTGTCCACTCCATACACCTTGATATGGGTTTCTGGAAAATTGGAATCCTTCTACATCTTTCAATAAAAACCTATCGTTCCTTAAAACCTTTTGTATAACGTATGGTCCCTTGCTTTTTGGGATAAGCTTACGAGATATACCTGCTGTGCTGTCAAAATTCTTAACCATAACATAGTCGCCTTCTTTATACTCTCTTGTTGAAATTCTTTTGCTGTTGTAGTGCCCTTCGTTATATTCTTGTGATCGACGAATGTGTGAAGCTCCTAATCTTCTTATCTCTTCTAAATCTATTGGGTTGTCTGTACTATCCAATTCTTCAATCTTTTCTCTAAATTCGTCTATAACGTTTCCTCTTTGAGCTATTCCAAATAACATTATGCTGGGGTATTGCTTGATGCTTCTGTGAAAAGTGTTGTTTAGTGCGTGTTCTACATCCTCAACAACTGTGTCCCAATGATTTCGTTTGTCTGGTTCTGCTAACTTTGCTATCATAGGCCCGATATTTCGATTTAGCCTTTCTACTTGCCCGTTGGCTTGCGGGGATCCTGTCGCTATTTTCACATGTTGCACACCCTGACTATCTAGGAACGCCTCGAATTCTGATGAAGTGAAACAACTACCCCTATCGGAAACTATACATCTTGGCCTACTATAACTCCTGAAATATGTTTTAAATGCTTCTATCACCTCTTTGGCACTCGTTGTCTTTGTCGTATAAAGTCTGACGAACTTTGTAAACCCGTCCACTACTGCAAATATATGTTTCTTTGCTCTTCCTGCTTCAATCGGACCGTAATGGTCAATATGTACTAAGTCAAATGGTTTGTCCCCTTTTGGGATGCTGTTTAAAAACCCTTCCCCTTTGCCGCATTTGGGAGAGAAAGCTACGCATCGTAAACAGTTTTGTATGTGTTTTGTCGCCTTATCTTTAAGATTTGGGAACCAGTAACTTTTCCCTATTGCATCTAACATTTTATCCCTACCTACGAGACCCAATTCATCGTGGTACTTATATAGGACATGATTCTCCATACCTTTTGGAACCTAAAAAAGAATTCTTTTATCATTCGTTTTTCTATAAACAACCCCGTCCCTCATCTCATACCATTTGTGCTCTGAATTCTCTAACATTTTCTTAATTTCCTGCAGCTCTAGATCTTTCCCCTGGCAAATAACTAAATTATCCTCGAAACTGTTGGGCTCTATTACCATAACATTGGCGCATCTGCTTAAAGCATCCACATGCTGCATCTGATTTCCCGATCGATGTACTAGTTCGTAGTCGTATTCTTTGAGCTCGAGCGCCCATCTTGCTATTCTGGGGTTTAATTCTACTTTGTTTAAAGTAAGCGTCAAGGAGTTGCAGTCTGTTAAAATTTTGAAACGTTTCCCTTGAACATATATTCTGAATCTACGCAAGGCATATACAATTGCTAGCGTTTCCAATTCGAAGCTATGATATTTCGACTCAACTTCGCTTGTTCTTTTGGAAAAATAAAATATCGGATGCCACTTGCTATCCGCTTTTTTCTGTAATAAAGCTGCGCCAAAACCCAAAGCGCTTGCATCGCAATGCAGTTCTGTTTCGTCTCTATGATCGAAAATCGCCAATACACTCAATGAGTTTCTGATAAGCATTAAGAAACAGTCTAGTTCAATCTTCCCTAATTTAAACTCTTTATCTTTCTTCATTAAATCATATAAAGGCTTGGCTATTATTGAGAAATCTTTTATAAATCTTCGAAAGTATGAGCATAATCCTAAGAAACTCTTGACCGCATGTATTTTGTCTGGTATTGGGAAATTTTTTACTGCATCTAAGCCCTTGTCATCTGCACTAATTCCAATCTCCGTAATTTTGTAGCCCCTTTATGCTTGACATAAAAAATTCGCACTTATCCATTCGCAATCTCAATTTGTTCTGAACTAATCTTTCAAAAACTTTTCCTAACGTTTGCATATGATCCTTTATATTCGCACTAGCTATCATGACGTCGTCCATGTAGACGAGGACTTCTCCTTTTCGAATCATATCTTCAAAAATTCGGTTAATAAATCTTTGAAATACGTGTGATGCGTTTTTTATCCCCATTGGCATCCTTAAAAACTCATACTGTCCAAGTGGTGTAATGAAGGATGTGTATTTGACTGATTCTTCGTCAACAAAGACATGAAAATATCCGTTCTTCAAATCTAATTTTGAGAAGACCCGTTTGTTTACTAATCTGTCCAATAAGTCGTCAATTAGTGGTAGGGGGTAATTGTCTTTAACAATAACCTTATTTAATTTTCTAAAGTCTATGCATAAACGTATATCGCCACTTTTTTTCTTTACTAACACAATGGGTGACGTGTACTCGGAATCGCTTGGCCTAATAATTCCTTCTTTCAGGTATTCATCCAGCAAAAGTTGTAGCTTTTCCCTCTCTGTATGCATATACATTCAGCATTAAACGCCTAGGTGCACAACTAAACGGTTTAGAATTCTGTAAGCTTAGCTTCATCGAGCACTTGATATCTGGTGTTTCTGGTCTATGGGCATCAATATATTTGTTTTTAACTAATTGCTGATTGGCGAAACGTTTTATACTCGATATCCTTACTAATCAAATATTCTGATTCTAAATCGTCTACGTTATCTTGTGGTTTGTAATCAATGTTTGTGTTTTTGTCTGCACTAAATACTTTTTATCGTGTAATCTTTGTTTCATTATCCTTAAACATTTTGGCATTTTCATCTTTTGCATCAACGAGTTGTTCATTAAGAGTAACATTTTCATTTACATTATCTAACTCTTCATTCACATGTTCATATTCATTAATAAATTTGTCGTTAACATCTTTGTGTACATTAACATGTTCGCATACATTAAAAATTTCATCAGTTTTGCCTACCTTTACATTAATGTTCTTGACTTTCATCTCTGATATTTCCCTAACGATTTCGTCTTCTTTTCCATTGCAATTTTCAATGACTGTTTTTCTATAATCGTTATTTTTGTTTTGTGTTGCTGCCAAGTCGCTTGTGATGATCTTACTTAAACATTTACGTTCTTCTACTATGGCAGTCTTTAAACAATCTAAGTCTAATTTTATATCGCATGCTTCCAAAAAATCCCTTCCAAAAATAGCGTCGCAGCTCATAGACTCGTCGGAGACAATGACTAAGTGAAAGTAAATTTTATTTGAGTTTTTCATAATGTAACATAATATTTTTCCAAAAATAATAAGTTGGCTTTCATTAATGCCGTGATAGGGTGTGTCGACTGAAGATATTTCCGCTTCGACGGGTAGGAACTTCTTAATTATAGAGATTGGACTCCCCGAGTTTACGAGGCACGCTACAATAATGGAATGATAAGGAATGTCTACAAAATTTATCTTAAATCTTCTTACATAATTGTTGTTGTCCTGGGTTGTATGAAGGCGGCTTTTGCCTGGGTAGTCGTCATCATTGGCGCCGCTGCTCCTGGCTGATTCGGCCTTCTTGGCTGCTCCTCCAGGTTCTGGAAAGTCGTCTTTAGTCGAATAGCGCATCTTGGCCGGGCATTTGGCTGACCAGTGTTCCATTGAACCGCAAACATAACACGAGCCACGAGCTCGAATCGTCTTGTTGCAATCCTTCCACAAATGTCCTTTAATGTTACAGTTGCGGCAACGTAACTCATGACGTCTAGTGCCCGTGTTTATGTCCTTTGTAGTTTGCTGAGCGACATCGAGGTGTACCCCAGCAAATGCCTTTAACATAGTGAAGCATTGGAAGCGCGCTTGTATGCGCAAACCTTTGTCCGGGATGCCTTCGATGACCTGATCCAAAAGCGCCTCGTCGTCGATGTTGACCTGATTAGCCAGCATTAGCTTATCCTCCATGTATATGGCAAATCTTTCGTTTGGTTGCCATTTGCGTTTCTCGAACTGACGGCGCATCTCAGATTTAGACGTCTTTTCACCGAAGGCTGCAATCAGCTGATTGCACAGAGCTGCTACCGGCTCACGAATTCGAGAAAGTTCGGCATGCAGCCAAGATTGGGCATTTCCCTTCATTTTACATATAAAGAGCATTCGCAAGTGATTGTCGCTCAGGTTGTAGACTTCGCCGATATTCCTCAATTGGGCTGTCCATCTCTTAGGGCACGAGGTGCCATTAAAGTCAAACAAAATTTCTTTGGCCAACGAGAGAGCCATCCCTGAAGCTTCTATGACGGAGTTGCCAGAGTTTAAGTTATTGGTGGCGCCACTATCGTGATCGAAGTCATCGGAAGAGTTGCCATACTTATCGGCACTGGTGGTGGCGTTGCCACTGTTGTCCGACTTCTTTGAAGATCCGTTAGGAGCTTGATTGTGGCCTTGAACCAACCACTGAAGCTGCTCAAACAGCCGTCAAATCGACGAGAACTCGCATGAATTTACCGTTTCTTGCTGCAAGGCGTCGTCTTGGTTAGCGTCGTCTCGGTTGGCGCCGTCTTCGTTAGCGTCACTCTGGCGTCGTGATATTTGTCTGGGTAATTGCTCTGGGTGAAGCAATTCTATGTCATCCATATCGTGGCCTAAATAATCGTGTTGGTGGTGCGCTGCCACGTGTCTCGATCGGAATTTGGATTAATCGGAGCACTAGTTCTGCTTTAGGACCACTTGATGGCATTTTTAGTGCGACTAACCATTGTTTCAGTTGGTCTATGGAGTAATCATTTATACTGATTTCGTTACTCATTATGTGGATAAGGACCACTTCTGATGTTATGACAGGATGAAAGAGAGACTATTACACAGTTAGGTGCACTCAGGGTAATTTTATCGTTGTGTCTTAGACGCGTGACCGCTCTGTTCAATCGGTTGCCTTCGACTGCCGTGCAAACTCTCTCTCACGCCTCTCGCTGATTGTCATGATGATTCGCTCTCCGAGAAAGATGCCGGAGTGATCAGAGAGGAGGAGGAGAGAGAGAGAGAGAGAGAGAGCCTGCTACAGGTGTTAAGTCATTGGAGTCGGCATAAGTAGTCTAAAAATCAGACGTGCCGGAACAACACCGAAACTCGCTGCGCTAATAGTTGATTAATATAAAGTGAGAGTGAATAGTATAAAGTATCCAAAGTAAAGAAAATGGAAATTGGCTAAGAACAACAATGGACGTTCGACATATATGTTATCGAAATAATCGATAGTTAGAAGAATCTACTAATTAAAACCTAAAACTCAATACCATATGCTTAAAAAAAAGAACATTCGTAATGTAATACCATGATACTGTTATGTAAAAATGCACCCATGTACGTATGAAACTCATACATAGGTTATCAAAACGCCATATTTGAGGATATTGATTACAATAAAAGTAGTAAGATTTTGTTTTAAAATGTTATATCGTGCATAATATGTATTACATATATACATATGTATCTATCGGCGAGTAAAGAATTTCATGGATTCCTGAATCGTTGATTCCATTGTTGGCTTTCATTTTTCCACGAGTTTTGTGTAGCAAATCTCAGCAGTTAACAATAAAGACCTAGTTCATGAAGCTGCTATAGTTAGCTATTATTAATAAAGACGTATTTTGCTGAGCTAACACTATGTCGAACTATGCACTGGTGAGCTCGCTAGTTTTACTATAAAAGAAATGCATTATTCTTTCTAAGATCAGATACCAATTGTAGCTACATCGGGTGTGCATCGCTGTGTCTTTGGCCCCCATCTCTACCTTTGTAATCTCACTCCGAAGTCCACCCAACTTATGTGTTGGTTGCGACGACTATTAGTCACTGGTTTATGTGCTAGTCCCTATTTGCTTATAAATAAATAAACAATAAAATACATTCAAGAAATAGTAATGTCTTTCATTCAACATTTTAATGACCCCGACATTGGCGGCTCCAAATTAAAAGAGCAACGGAATTGATGAAACCGTCATCAAGTGAGAATACTTGGCTAACTCAGAAGACCAATCTCTCAACAACAAGGAAACCGGTCAACTAGGCGACTACTTTCTTTGCACGCTTTGGACACAGAACAATCCTAAGCAAGGGCACAAATTTATGAACATTTCACATCAATCTGGGGTCCCGACTAAAAACATAAAGTATATATATAAGTATACCCCATAAAGTATATATATTCTTGATCAGTATCAACAGCCGAGTCGATATAGCCATGTCCGTCTGTCCGTCCGTCTGTCCGTCTGTCCGTCCGTCCGTCTGTCCGTCCGTATGAACGCCTAGATCTCAAAGACTATAAGAGATAGAGCCACCAAATTTGGAATGTAGGCTCATGTAGTATGTAGAGTGATCGAGTTTATTTCAAAATTTTGCCACGCCCCTTTCCGCCCCCCGCAATTCAAAAAAACGTTTATCTTAAAAACTATTGCAGCTAGAGACACCATATTTGGTATGTATATTTGCTTAGTAAATGCGCTCATTTTTTAATTATAAAGATTTTGCCACGCCCCTTTCCGCCCCCGCAATTCAAAAAAAACGTCTATCTCAAAAACTATTGTAGCTAGAGACACCGTCTTTGGTATGTATATTTGCTTAGTAAATGCGCACATTTTGTATGTATAAAGATTTTGCCACGCCCCTTTCCGCCCCCAAAATTTGAAAAACTCGATTATCTCCCGTAATTTATTACCTTGTGGAATCAAATTTGGCACACTTAAATTTGATACTAATACCCAGCAAAATACCAAATTTGATCAAAATCGGACAAAAAATAGCCAAGTTATGCATATAAACGCTTTTCCATAAGGCCGGAGTTGGTCGTTGGCGGGTGGGGGCGCTAGGGTGCTCAGATGCATGAGTCAGTCAGATACTAAGATATGCTTGTAAAAAGCATGTGAACAGAATTTTTTTCAAATAGGCAAAATGCATTTGTTATTACAAATTTGAAATATTTGTTTTGTTGGTGTATGGTATACCTAAGTCGGCGAGACGACTTACTTACTTCATTTTTAAATATAAACAAAGAAAAGAAATTAAAAAACTGGTTTCACTGGCGTGGCGTGTATCAGTGTAGAAGAATATGTATATTGGAAATAAAAATTAACTGTTGTTAAAACACTAATCCAATGGCGACTTCAATTTGTTTCTTATTCTTATTTTTACTACACTTGACCAATATAAGGAACGAGTCGGAGCGTTCCCTGTCTTTGACATAATAAATAAACTCCCATCGGGTAAAGTACTAGTACAAATAAGCAATTCCAAAAAAAAATATCAAAGAAGCTAACTTCGGCAATGCCGAAGTTTATATACCCTTGCAGTCCTTGGCAATAATTTTTTTACATTTTGAAAATTCTTTCCTTGCAACTCAATTCATCAACACACAAACAAAACATTCAAATTATTTCTCTCTTTACTACAAATTTTTAAGCAAAGCACAACACGCATACACATACATACATACATACGTGTAGCGCTACGTTTGTGTGTGCGTATGCATGTGCTCTGTTTGATTTGCTGATGACGTATGCATGTGCTCTGTTTGATTTGCTGATGACGTAGAACCGATTTGTATTGACTGTAACTTGTGTTCTATTTATCCGATCAAACTCAAATTTTGGGATCTGAGATTTTATATCAAATTCTATTATTTTGGTAAATTTCATGGGGATACTCCAATTTTTGCAAAAATTTTTGTTCTAGAGCTATTTGAGATAGTAGTCCGATCCTGACAATTTTCATACTCTATTATCTCCCGGCTAAAAGTAGCTCAAATATGAAATTTCATTCCGATAGTTCTTAAGATGACAGCGTGAAGTTGTTTTGCACAGACGGACGGACAGACGGACGGACGGACGGACGGACGGACGGACGGACAGACGGACAGACGGACATGGCTATATCGACTCAGCTTCTCATGCTGATCAAGAATATATAGTCATATATCCGACTCCAATACCCAATAACATATAAATATTTCGGCCCCTAAAAATCATAACGTAAACAATTGTCCCCCTCAAAACCAAAGCGTATGAACGCTAATCCATAAAAATTAACATAAACAATCGAACACTTGAAGTAATAATTGTCCCCCTCAAAACCAAAGCGTATGAACGCTAATCCATAAAAACTAACATAAACAATTGAACACTTGAAATAATAATTGTCCCCCTAACAACCAAAGGCGTGAGAACGCTAACTCAGCATTTAAAGTCGGACCAATCAAATCGTCGAAGTATCAACCACGCCACCAAAGGGCTCCCAAATTTAGCTATAAATATAACCATAAGACATTTTTGTAATCAGTTCTAAGTTTCCTTTCAAATAATAAAGTACGTTACTTAACTCACGAAAAATATCTTTTTTTCCTTATCGAGAAAATCGAATATTTAATTGGCGCAGTCGGTAGGATTGGAAAAAAAAAGTTATTCTATCCGTGTTACATATAGAATCGTTATCCGTGTGTTACATAGAACTGGTGAATAACTATTGTAGTGAACTGTTATTCTATCCGTGCGACGTGTAGAACTGTTATCTGTGCGTTACATAGAATTAGTGAATAATCACTACAAAATAAATTTCCGATCCGACATCAAGAATTTACGGGTAGTGCTCAAAAGTCTACAACAGTGAAAAATATTTTCTGCCAACTGTGCGCGGAAGTATCAACTGTGCGTTGCAACCAAAGAAAAAATATTTACGCCAACTGTGCGCGAAAATATTAACTGTGTGTTACAACTATTAAATCCAATTGAGGAACAAAAACCGCCAACTTGTGTGCAAACAAAAAACCAAAATCCAAAATAAAACATAACCAAAACCCAGAAAATTAACAAAACAAAACACCACAAAAAACCCAGAAGATCAACAAAACAACACATCACTAAAACCCAGAAAAAAAAAAAAACCAAAACAAACCATCACTAAAACACAGAAAAAAAAAAAAAACCAAAACAAACCATCACTAAAATCCAGAAAAATCAAAAAATTTAAAAGATATACAATGGTTGTAGAACTCACAGAAGCCCACCTCAACCAAGCACTGTCTTCATTAAGACAAGTGGCAAATTACGATGGAGCTCCAGAAAATCTGACGTCGTTTATAAGGAGGATCGATTTTATTATGCACCTATATCCAACCCACGATATAAGGCAGCATAACATACTGTTCAGTGCTATCGAGATGCAGCTTACCGGAGAAGCACAACGACTCTCACAAATCGGACAATCTAACACCTGGCCGGAACTAAGGACACTCCTTATCAACGAATTAAAAACGCAGACCCCCTGTGAGGAACTTTTGCGACGCCTCTACAACACCAGCTACACAGGAAATCTTCGTAAGTTCGTCACCGAATTAGAAGATAAGTCTTACATTATAACAAACAAATTAAGTCTAGAAAACGACGCGAATAACACCGCGCTCTATACAAACGCGTTAAATAACACCATCAAAGACGTAATAAATAAAAAATTACCCGATAGACTATTCATGACATTAGCTAGATACGATATAACCACAGTCAGTAAATTGAAACAAGTAGCTCAAAGAGAAGGGTTATACGAAAATAGTATAACAGAAATAAGAAAGTCAAATCAAAGCCAAAATCAGAATCAAAAAGGTGGAAAAACTTTTGTACCCAATAGTACAATTCCGTCTCAAACAAAGCAATCAGATACAATACCAAACCAAAAACTATTCCAAGAATTTCAACAGAAATTAAATATTGACAGGGCTCAAAATCCAATGAATAATCAACAGCAAAACAACTATTCAAAGAATAATGTAGCAAACCAGCCTACAAAAAGGCAAAGAGAAAGTAATAGTGGAATTAGCAAAATGGATACATCCGAAAATTTTCATCAGAATGCCTCGGATCAATCGGAAAAAGAGATAGAGACAAGTCCTTCATCAGAATAATAATGAACAATAAACCTTTGAGATGTGTAGTCGATTCAGGCTCTTCAATCAATATAATGTCCGAAAACTTTTTTAATTTCAAAACCTATTTAGGAGATTCCAAAATTCACATGATTGAAGGAGCAGTAGAACTAAAAGAAATTATTTTCCTTGCACCCAGCAAACTTTGTCCGACAGAACAAAAATTTTATATCCATAAATTTTCAAATAAATACGACATGTTGATAGGCAGAACCTTCCTAAAAGCCTGCAAAGCACAAATAAATTATGAAGAAGAATACGCAAAATTAGGAAACTATACATTTTACTTTAGAGATGTTGAAGAAATAGAAGAAGAACAAAACATAGAAGTTTTGGACCCACCCACAGAAAGGGACCCGGAAACAAATTTTGCGATTGAAAACGAAATAATAGAAAGCAATGAGTATAGACTCGACCATTTAAACAACGAAGAAACTCAAAAATTAAAAAAGGTCTTGTACGAATTCAGTGACATTCAGTATCGCGAAGGTGAAAATTTGACTTTCACGAGTACAATAAAGCACTCTATTCATACAAAACATGAGGACCCAATCTATAAACGACCATACAAATATCCCCAAACATTTGATATGGAAGTCAACAAACAAATAAATGAAATGATTGAACAGGGTATCATTCGAAAATCGAACTCCCCCTACTGTTCACCCATTTGGATCGTCCCAAAAAAAGGAGATGCTTCCAAGAAACAAAAATTCAGATTAGTCATTGACTATCGAAATCTAAATGAAGTCACAATAGACGACAAATTTCCAATTCCAGTCATGGACGAAATTCTCGACAAACTAGGAAAATGCCAATACTTTACCACCATTGATTTAGCTAAGGGATTTCATCAAATTCAAATGGATCCTGAATCTATTGCAAAAACAGCTTTCTCAACTAAACATGGCCATTACGAATACACACGTATGCCATTTGGTCTTAAAAATGCCCCGGCAACATTCCAAAGATGCATGAATAATCTTTTGGAAGACCTTATTTATAAGGATTGCCTTGTTTATCTGGATGACATCATTGTGTACTCCACTTCATTGGAGGAACACATACTATCACTCAGAAAGGTATTTAACAAACTAAGAGAAGCAAATCTTAAACTCCAACTTGACAAATGCGAATTTATGAAAAAGGAAACTGCATTCCTTGGTCATATAATAACAACAGAAGGTATAAAACCTAACCCAGACAAAGTCAAAGCAATTCAAAATTTTCCGATACCCAAAACTCCAAAAGAAATTAAATCATTCTTAGGATTATGCGGATTCTTCAGGAAATTTATACCCAACTTTGCACATATTGCAAAACCATTAACTCTAGGATTAAAGAAAGGAGCTAAAATAAATATAAACGACCCAAATTATATTTCATCCTTTGAAAAATTAAAATATCTCCTTATGAATGATCCTATACTTGCATATCCCGATTTCAAAAAACCATTTTTCCTAACCACAGATGCCAGCAACATAGCTTTAGGTGCGTTCCTTTCACAGGACCATAGACCTATTTCTTATGGTAGTAGAACACTTAACGAACACGAACTTAATTATTCAGCCATAGAAAAGGAATTACTATCTATTGTATGGGCAACTAAATATTTTAGGCCATACCTTTTCGGTAGAAAGTTCGAGATTCTAAGCGACCATAAGCCTTTAGTATGGCTCAACAATATAAAAGAACCAAATATGAAACTTCAAAGATGGAAAGTAAGACTAAATGAGTTTGATTACAAAATTAAATATTTACCTGGCAAAGAAAATCATGTAGCAGATGCCCTTTCCAGAGTTAAAATAGATGAAAACTTTTTAGGATCAACAGAAAGCACAGCAGCTACAATACATAGTGCTCACGAGGATAATGAAAACTACATTCCAATAGTAGAAAGACCCATTAATTATTATAACAGACAAATAGAATTCATTAGAGGTTCAGAAGACAAAGCAGAAACAACAACTTACTTTTACAAAACAAACATAAAAATAACATACAAAGAAATGACCAATGCTTACGCAAGGGATATAATCATAAGATATCTTTGCAGTAAGAACACTGTACTATATTTTCATAATGAACAAGATTTTCCCATATTCCAACAAGCTTTTATCGAAATAATACAACCAAACGCAAATACAAAAACCTCGAAATCTAGCATTAAGTTAGAGGACCTTCAAACGTTTGCACAATTTAAAGAAATAATCCTAAAACAACATAAAGAATTATTACATCCAGGAATTGAAAAAACGATTAATTTGTTTAAAGAAAAATATTATTTTCCCGATTTCCAAAACCTAATTCAAAACATTATTAATGAATGCTCAG